>CM076583.1:1253851795-1254056367 GCA_034641835.2 Pinus albicaulis
TGGGATTTGAGTTTTTAGTCAAAGAACACTAGAGGTAACCACAAACCTAATTGGAACTCTAGGATCTAGCCCTCCTAAAGTTCAGAGAGGGCTCTCTCTTTAATATTTATCTTTGTTTTTTATTTATGTTTTTAGGCTAGTTATGATAGAACAATTGGTTTTTTTTAAAAGGTTTTGGTGGGAAAAAATCACTTAGAGGTAAACTAGAGAGAAATAAACTTATCCATTGGGCTATGGAGTCTAAATCTAGCTAGCAGCACTAGAAGTCAAGGCCAAAAAGGTACAAATGTATTCAAGGCAAGATATATAACCCTCAGAGATTTGGGAAAGTGTTTTTGGTGAAATGGTATGATCGGGATAAATGGAAATGAAGGAGGCAGGGGTCAAACGGGAGTAGGAGCAATCAAGGATTCCTAACACCGGAAATCAGTAGAAAACATTAAAATGGTAACTAGTTAAAAACAAGAAACACTAGACTAATCCTGTAGTAATATTCCTAGTTGCACATTCAGATAGAACGAACATATAATGAATTGCATGAAACTTAGAAAATAAAACAATGACAAGAAGGGAGTACTTCACTCATCAGCTTATCATAGGGATCCTATATTATGATGCCATTTTAGCTTTGTCCAGTCTGCTACTTCGAAATCAACACACAATAGCCTCCAATGTTCAGCAAAAAGTCTATAGTAAGTCCAACATTTTTATTCCACACCGAATACTTCTAATGTAGAATTATTTATACAAAATGTTATTACAAATATCCTAGGAGAAATCTAGGAATATCTTTAGGAAATAGAAAATATCTTTACAAAATAAGAGGGACAGTTGCTTAACAAATCAGCAAGTTGTCCTCTTATCCAAAATAAATAGAACTACTTTATCTAACAAGGAGCTTTTGAGTGATTAGTTGTCCTGCTTGCTGGCTGCTAGAAAATATTTTCATTTGAGTTTCCTTAGCTGATACTCTTTTATCTAATACTCTTTAACGCTGATCTTTAATATGGATACACTTTTGACTGATATTTCCACTGTCTACTGCTGTAAAAATATATCTTTTTGTAGTAAAAATCAGCAGACTGTCCTTTTATTTCACTGTTTCTTTTTTACTGTTTTTCAAGGTAATTTTCTTCACTGTTTTACCTCTCATTGTTACATTAAATCTGTAAATGTTTTCCACTGTTCTTCATTGGGAATTTTGACATTCTTTGGCTTCCTGAAATTCTCATCGGCTTCTGTGTATCTAGCAAAGGTAGGCTTGAACACAAAGAGATGTTTAATCTCATGTTGTAGAAAGAACAAATCTTCAAAGTGTTGAAGGAGGAATTTTCCTGTGGGAGTGCCTTGTGGTAATGGTTTGTTTGAAAATTCCCTTATATTTTTATCATAATCCTTGTGGGCCATCAGTTTTTCATTGAAAACATGGATATCTAGAAGACCTCTCTGTCTCAAATTTGTGTATTTTGCCAAAAAAAAAATTATGGCAATGTTCATTGATTCACATTTCTCTTCCAGATTCTTCATCAAATTTTTCTTTGTTACCACCTTTTTAATCTGTAAAATGGTTTTTGTTCTGTCCAATACCTGCAATTCTTCCAATTCTGCTATGTTCTTACTGTTCAGGAATGTGATGAGTTTTAAAGCCTGAGCAGGCTTATCAGTTAACTTATCCTTGGTCTTTTGAATCTATGCCTGAGCTGCTAATAATAAGTCTCTCTACTCATATATAACCTAAATTGAAGGCCATTGAGTGTGAATGGCTTCAATTATGTTTCTCCATAGATGATTTTTTACAAATGAAATTTTTGTAGTGAAATTTAGCTTTTTTTGTAAGCCCTTGATTTGTTCTCCAAGTATAATTGCCTTCTGTTCATGGGTTTTAGCATTTATCAGAACTAACTTATTTGTAGCTTCAAGATTATCAATCATCTTCTTTAGGTTTTTGATTTCATTATTTTTCAAAGACAATTCCTCCATATATTTTACAATCTGACCTGCTCTATCTGTTTGTTGAACCTGTGTTGTAGAAGAATCTGTGGTTGAAGTAGTAGCTGAAATCACTGGCATTGCAGTTGCCAGTTATTCTTTTGGTGCTAGTTTTTCTCCTAATGTGGAAGCCACTGTTGTGGTAATCACTAGTATAACTGAAGGAATGATAGGAGTGTCAGTTTCTTTCACAATTTCCTTCTCATGGACAAGCTGGTCCATTTGGGATTCCATTTCTTTGATCTGAGAAATTAATTTGAGGATGAGCTTCATCATATCTTCTTTTTCAGTTTGATCTTGAAGGATTTATTTGGTTTGTGGATGCTCACTTTGAGGAAGCTTAAGCTATTTCCTCATAGCTGCAATGTCATCATTTTTCTTCTTTATCAATAATTCAGCTACTTGAATATTTGAGGGATCACATCCCACCTGTAAAACTAAATCTTCTAAGGCTTTAATCCTTAAATCTTTGGCATATAGAGATGCCTTATCCAATTTCATTTTATCCTGCATATTAAGAACAATATTATGCAACTTGGTAGCACTCATTGCCTTTGTCACCATAGTTGAATACAACATTTCAGAGCTATGTCTATGAAATTCAATTTGGTCCAGCTCATGAATATTTTCAGAGTCTACCTCAAACTCCATCTTTTTATAATCTGCCACTGTCTTTGGTGCTGAAGTAGTTGGTTTCAAAAATGACATAATCATCTTATTTGTAGAATAGTCAAAGGTTGTTAGTAGCCTATTTTGATTCCCTGGCTTTTGCTTGAGGAATTGAGAATATATCTCAATCTTGATCTCCTCATTCTTCTATTTTATCTGCTTATATTTCTCTTTGATATCTAAATCCTTTTCCTCAGCTGTTTGTGAGAAAGAGGCCTCCATATTTTGTGGCTTTTCAATCATTTGAGTATCATCTTTACCTTTTGTTTGCTCTTTTTCAATCTCTGCAAGAGTTTCATTGACTATCACTGTAGCTTCATCATTATTTACTTCTGGAGCATTTGTATCTTCAATGTCAATTATCTTTTCTTTCCCAACTGAACTGAATTTAATCCTTTTATTATAAATCAGTTTGAATTTAGTTTCTGTATTTGTTTCTGTTGTATATGCTCCTTCTTCTCTATTTCTTTTGGCTGAAGTCTCTGGTTGCTTTACAATTTCAAGGGCTTGTGTTGTAAACATTTTTCCTGTTGTCTCTGTATTAGTAGATGTGTCTATTAGTGTGTTCTCCACCCATTCTTCTTGATTGAAAACTTCTCAATATCTGGCTTAAGCTCATGTATGAAGGGTGTTAGTTTACATTTTACCCTTAAATTGCTCAGAATCCCTTGAGGATCATAGTTCCATGAAAAAATTTCTTGAAATTTATACTCTACTAGTCTCTTTGTGATTTCTTTTTCTGCCTCTCTGTTGTTTATGATGAAAGGACCAACCTCATTCTTTAGCTTGAATTGAGCCTTTTTCCTGGAAGCTAAGAAGTTAATAGAGTCAGAATTGGGAATTTTTCTTAAATGCTCTAATGAAAAAATTCTCATGCTCATATATTTTGGCAACTTATAAGGTAATGAGTTGGATCCAAAAATTCTTATCTCTGTATGCTTTTCATAAAGAAACCAGTCTCCCATTTTATTATATTCTGATAGTTGCAATATTCTTTTCATTTCTTCATTGACTCTGGGCTGCTCTGCTTTGTACAAAATGTTCATTGCTAGATGCAGGAAAAGGTCTGAAAAATCTGTATAAGTGAAGTTACTGCCCTCTTTCCTAAGCAATGAAGTCCAGAAGATAATGGACAGAGGCTTTCCCTCTAAGTCCATCTTTTGCAATGCAATTGGAAAATTATCAACTTGGAAGAATAAAAATAAGTGAAACAAGTAGGATGAGTATCTAAAAACCCATTCAGTGGGTAGTTTGGTTAGCTGATGATGAATACTATCTGCTATGAATCTGGCATAATAAAAAATGATTGTTGGAGGTTGGCCTAGAGATAAGGTGGATAGAAAGCCAATAATGGATTCATCAGTGAATCCATCTGTAAAGTATCCCAGTATAAAAGATAGCATTGAGATAATATGTCTAGACCTTTCAAGAAATTCGACAGTAGAATAAGGAGGGTTTATTTTAGGAATGTCAACATGGGAAGGCCAAAAGTTTTGAAATATCATAAACCTCTTCGGGAAATCCAAGCCTAAGTACAACTGGGTCAAAGCTTGTATAGATAGGGGGACTGATTGAGGATCAGACTGTAATTGCAGCATTTGATTTATTGACTCAGCTGTGATGGTAAAAAGGATTTCTCTGTCATTATTAATAATGGCCCTTTGGTCTGGTTCATAATGTGTTTGACATAATCTAACTAGGTCTTGTCTAGGGTGGGTCAATGGAAATACATATTTGGGCAAATGAGTCTCCCAAATAGGCATTTCATCCTTGTCGAAGTATTTATTGTAGCACCAATTATGTATTTCTAAAGGTTGAATTCTACAATAGGATCAACAATCTTGTAGTCCATATTGGTCAATGGAAGGGTTTCTACAACAGCTACAGGTGGCTAGAGGGGATTTACTGATATAGTGGATTTAGTAGCGAGGACTGGAGTAGATTTAACATCTTCAGATGTTACATATTTAGGAGGTTTGGATCCTCCAGGATTCGTTGGTTTAGAACCTCTAGGTTTAGCTGTGATCTGCTTTTTAGTTATTTTGGAATAACTATTGCAAGCTAAAGTGTTTGCAGGAGTTGTTTTTCTTTGTCAGAGGATATAAATTGGGATAAGATAGAAAACGAGGGTTTCCTGAATAGATTGGTCTGCAAAAAGGAGTTTTTAAGATATTTGCAGGCTTTAAACCCTTTTCTGTCTTTGAAATTGATCTTCATAGGTCACAAATTGAGGAGATTGGCTTCAAAATTGGTTTTTTCGAACACAGAATTTTCTGGGAAAAAATGGCCAGGATTCGGCCTATTTTGGGTGTTTTTGGGCAATTTCTCTGGTGAGTTGTTCTAATTAAAAGATTGTTTTACTTATGGATGGTTTATAATTGATTTTACAGGGCTTTAATATGATGAAAAATAAATTAAAAAGCAGGTATTTGGATGCTTGAAAGGGTTTCAGAGGTTCGAGTCTGAATGTGAGGTCTGGTCCGACTTGCTAGAGCAGAGAATGGATTTTCCGATCTTCAAATAGGGAATATGTAGTCAAATTTGATTTTCTCTGGGTATAAATCGACAATTTGGGACAAAGGGTTCTCATACAGTTTATCAGAGCTTTTTACAGTTTGAAATGTGCAAATAAACATCAAAAATGATATATCAAAGTTTTTAACCTTTGATATGAATCATCATAAAATGCATTAAATTCAGGTCTAATCCACTAGCGGGAGTGGTTTGTATTTTCAAAAAATGAAACTGTCAGCAGTTTTTGCATTGAGCTCAGGCAGTAAGTAGTTTTTGTTGAAACTAACGCGATCATATGAGAGGATGCCACGTCGCAGGAGGCGGAATAGGTAAAACAACCCATTTTGTGTTCGTTTGGGCTTTGGGCGGCCGATCAGTTTGTGAGCGCGACATCAATCTTGCGCCATTGGATTTGTGGAAAAGAAGTGAACGGTCATGATTTTCTTGGGAAGGTGCGGTAAAAAATATGGTGGGACCGGGGTTTAAACCTTTTGTTTTTCAATGGATAAAGGTTTAAAGTATGTGTAAGTGGGGCTTATGTATACGGGATAATTTAAGGTAAAAAAGGGTTAAATGATGGTATTTATATATATAAAAGAGTTTTATATATATGGGTGGAGGCGCATGAGGTGGGGTTATATGGTTAACTACGGTGTAGCCTATGTAAAGCTTGGGGCTTTACATAGCGGGGATAAGATACTGAGGAAAAGTTTAATTTCAATGGAAAATAAACCTTAGTCTTAATCGTGATAGCACCTTGGGTTAAAAGCTGATGTGAGGAAAGGTTGGTGAGTGTATTTCAAAGGCATGGGGATTGAACCTTTATAAAAGACTTCATTTTTCTTTAACACTTAGGATAAAAATGTGATGGGCAGGGCAATGTTTTTGTGTTTCCAAATACATAGGATATGGGTGGAAAGCCATATTTTTATTTATTTTATTATATAGTTTTTATACCATTGAAGGGTCTAATAGCCATAGGGGGCAAGGTATTTAATTAAGGTTAGTTTTATACCAAAGGGAGCATTATTTGGGTTTTTAATTTAGCATGTGAATAATATCTTTGGTCTAAAATCTTTATAATAGTGGGTATTTTAGATAAAGGGAGTTATATAGATAGGATAAGGTATTTTTAGGGAATTAATAGCATAAGTTGAAAGTTAATATGACAAGAGGAGATGGAATACACAAAAATAGAGTGAATAAATAAAATCAAAGCTTATTATTTCATCATTTCACCAATTTACTTAGGATAGAGTGTTTTTTGAGGGTTTTTGTATTCTTAATGAATGAAGGAAGTTAATTAAATGTGATTTTAGGTTTCATTAATTAAGAAGGATTCTTTACTTATGAAGATGAATTAAATGTATGAATGAGGGATAAATAATGGTAAAGGTGATTTTATCATAAGAATTCAACATTTTCCACTATCTAGTCACCAAGCCTTAGGTCCGGTCCCAACAGAAGTTAGAGAAATTCTCTGAGCCTCGTTAACTGGAAGTATAGAATACTAAATATTTACAGGGGAAGGGTAATTAGTGATTTTTTCCTAGTGATGAATATTACATGATTTTTCCAACTTTTTTCTACCTACCCAAAATTACTCTAACATTTTTTTCTTCCTTTTAGCAGGTGCATTTAAGCTTGCTACCTTGAAACATTTTTTTCTTTTGAAAGCATAAAACTATCTAATTCTACCTTATTTCATCCAAGGGCTCAGATTAAATTGATGAGCTCCTCATTATTCTCTACCTATCTACTGATTAGTCTAGATTAAATTTTTTGACCAATCTTTATTCACTATCTAAAACATGGAAATTGAAAACATGACAAGTCAAGTTTAAACAGTTTAACTCATCATGGATTATGGCATTTATTGACACTCTGCCATAATCATTTGCAAAAAGTAAAAAGTAGTGGCATTTGGACTTGCACACTTTCATGTTTTATTTTGATCCTTTTTCTTTTGGGGTCGATATTTTTTTAATTCCTTTGATCTTTCTTTTAGGACTTTTACCCTTTTTTTATTTTATTTTTGTTTTTTTATTTTTTTCAAAATATGGGAAAACAACCTGCAGAAAGCAAGGTATGTACATATTTTACAAGACTATCATAAGTCAATTCAAAATTATGAATCCTATATTTATAGGACCCTAACAGCATGGACCCTACATCATCAAATGTGTGTTGCAAAACGGGGCCTATGAGCTAATTGACTACAAAGGTCATCCTCTAGAACAACCTAGAAATGGGTTGTATCTCAAAAAATATTATGAGTGAGTCATTCATGTGTAATAGATGTACATAGTTGTTGTTTTCATTTATGTACATGTTTTTTTTTTGGTGTGCTTTGTTAGTGTTTTCCTGGTTATTGGGTCTTGCTTATTGTGCAAATGTCTATTACCCCTTATGTCGGTTTCACAGATGGTGCTTCCCGCAGGAATTTGTCTTCAACAGCCTAGGTAATCTATGATCCTGCTAGCAAGTTGATAGATATGTAAGGTATTTGTCTAGGGAGAACTACAAACAATATCGCTGAATATACCACTATCATTGAGCTATTAACTGAGGCAATCAATATCGGCATATGCGCGTTGCTTGTAAATCTAGATTCACAACTTATTGTTCTGCAACTCAATAATCATTATTCAGTTAGAAATCCGCACATTCTAAGATTATATTTACGTATTCGTTTGTTGGAAATACATTTTGATTTTATTACATATCAACATATTGCTAGACGAATGAACACATTAATTGATACAATGGCTAACATTGTATTAGATAGACATTTTCATAATTTGTAAAAACATCATCATATGTAAGAGATCCATGTAGGAAATAGATGTATATATATCTATATATATATATCACATGTTTGCAACTGTGTGCATCATAACGTCAAAAAATATATGTATGTTTCTGTTACATCCTCAGACATCATGTCTCGCAAAATATGCAGATAAAATAAACCTAGATGTCTAATCAGCATGGTGCTCGTGATAACATGTCACGACTCGTACTAGCTGCCTCGACAAGCGGTGAATTCGGCTAGGCACCCCTATGGTATGTCTCTGGTAGGTGCGAGGAACATCATCAAAACGTGCATAATCTGGGACTCCTCGTGTGATCCCTTCCAGGTTGCACACTATCTCGTCTTCCTCGCCACCCTCGCCTTGAGGGTCGAAATCGCGAGGGATTCGCCTCAATATCGGTGACATACCGACAAGTCTCTCTGGGCCAACATCTGCATCACATGGATTTAACGTCAGAACATGCATAAATAAATAAAAAAATCATAATGCTCATAAAAATTAAAAATGGTTCTCACCCAAATATTTATCCCAATCTTCTCCCTCCGGGAGTGGGAGGTCTAGATCATCAGTGAAATCTATGCCAGAGTAGGGCCAATCCTCCATGAAAATCAGTTGTCGACGGAGCCAATAAAAAAATTTCGGCCTCTAGGACATTTGTTGGCTGCCCCCTGCCCTTGGCATCAGTGATGCCCATCGAGCCATCTATGGTTCTCTAGCTAGTGGTGTCGGAACTATGACCTCCTGTCACTGAAAATTTGTTAATCGTTCCAAGAAGAATGATACCAGGATAGATCCATAACCAAATTGTATCAGTTTGGTCTTCTTGCATTTGGTTAGTTGGCGCTTCATGTTTATGGTCATGGCCTCTGCCTAGTTTTAGATGGTCGGTGCCATGCAGTCCATAGAAAGAAGCAACTGTGTCTTTGTTGCTTCATGCAGTGCTTGTGATCCCGTAGCCAATGTGATGGTATGCAATACCACGCTTAATGTCAAATCTAAGATAGTTTGTATATCAACTTTCCCACTACCTGAACCCTTCTGTGCTCCTCGACATACCCTATCTATTTCCATGGTCATGTTTTCCATGCAAGGTCGGGTGCCGGTTAGGAGTGGTGCTGCACCTCTCCGCGATAATCCTATGATGAAGTACATGTCTAAAACATCAATCTCAAGTTCTTGATCCCGTAGGATGAACTTCTCTTGATTTTCGTCCCATAAACTGATCAGATACTGTAGTAATTCTCGTTAGGCTCAGAGACATGGTGTTAGGAATAATTTTAGCAAACCACAGTTGGGCTTCCATAACTCCCTCATTTTCCATGGCTAGTTCATCGTCTTCACTATGTTCCCATTCTTTCCATTCAATGACCATTTTTCCTCTTTCTACCTGCAAACACACACATATGAGTGGTATTAGTCAACGTCAATCCTTAAATTTGTAAACAATTGGAGTATTTGATGCATATTTTTGCTATAAATTAGTTTGCACCATTGGCGCGACTATTTCCAAAATAGTCACGCTAATGGGCACGCCCTAGTGTTAAAAATTGGGTGGTTGGCGCGTCTCCGTGCCCGAAACCCGCGCCAACTATGCAGCCCTAATTTTTACATTTCCTCCCCCAAATTTTGAAATTGACAATTGCAGGAAGCAAGAAATAGCTTAAAATGACAAGAGGGATCTCAGCTCTTACTTGGATTTGACGGATTTGTGATTGATCTACTGGATTGGTCGCTATCGTCGCCGCAAGACTGCATAGTAAAATAGGTAACTAGTGCTCCACAAGAGGTAAAAAGTGAAAAGTAATTATTTTTACCATTTTTGGCATTTTATAACTTTTTCACAACCCTAATTAGGTTTTAAGGCATTTTTTTCTATTATTTTATTATATTATTGTCGAAAAATGGGTTTTACACATGTCTCTTGTGCAGCAACAGGTTTTCATGTGACAATGATGAAGTAACGAGTTATATTTTATAATTTTTTCGGACTCGGTAAAAACATGAAAAAGTCACTATTGGAGTCACCTTTTAGCTCTTTTCTGACTCTCTAAAATTGAAAATATTGCCGAGAATTATTTTCCTTTTGAACTCATTAAATGGTTGCAAAACGATATCTACCCAATATACGTTTAACCCTTTTTCGGGCTGGGATAGATTATTTACGAAAAAGGAATACCTTAGCCTATCGCAACTAAGAGGTTCTCTCAGACATAGTTTTCTACCTTTTCGGGTCTGTGAGACTACCTATGAAAAGGGACTGCTGGAGTTTTCTTTTCTGCCTTCTTTTCAAACTCTCTAAACATGAAAAGATGTCGAGCTCTCCCTTTGTCAGACTTGTTAAACCCTGATGACATCGGACTTCGTCACCATGAAGTTATTTAGAGTTCCTCCTTCCTAGGGCTCATAAAATGTACTAGGTTGGATTTGTCCGAAGGACAAACCTACAGTACAAGCATATGCTATCCCATTCAATATTTTTTTTAAAAATAATTAGGGTACTCACCAGGAATGGTGGGGGGAAATGGAACCAAGTTGTAGTTATGTTGGCAGTATGTCACTCTTGAACATGGCACTTGTCTGCATTCGTGTCGAGTTGGTGACATCTCATTTCGTCATTTTTGCCTCCATGGGTTTGGGTAATCTATTTTGACCTCTCATTTTCTCTTTTCCATGTCATCATGACCTCAGATATTTTGATGTCAAATACTGCCAAATCTAGTGTTTTTCTATTGATATGTTCAAGAGAAGTTTTCCTTTACAATTGTCAACCTTCCTCTGATCTCCTATTGGTCCTGATCCACTTTCATCATGTTCCTTTGTCTCGTGTCGATGTTGTGGGAAACATTATGGCCCTCCTTCGACCAGGTCACTTCCTGTTGACTTCATCTCATTATCCACGAATTTGATCAAGAGACTCCCTTTTGGTACCTTGGAGCCTGCATGCCTCAATGGCAGGATTTTTGCATTTGACGCAAGGTTCATATCATTGGCCTTCAATCGAGTGATTCTGCGGATGTTTGACGTCAGATCACTTTTCACATTCTGTAGATTGTACCTTTTGTACCTTGAGGGCCATCGTCATCATTTTTGGTTTTTGTCGCATCTGTTAACAGCTTTCATCAGTGGTTGGTAATTAGATGATTTTACTGCAAGTTCGACTTCAACTCATACATTCGCATGCTCGAAATTGTACTTGTTCGGGTCGAGATGGATCCCAAGACCCTCGTTTTTTCCTGATAAACTCCAGGCTACGGATTTTTGTGGATTATTATGACTTATTGTATGACTCTCTTGATTGGATGGCTACGACCATACCTGAGTCTATTTATTGATCCTTCCTGCTGGATGGCTGTGTCCATACCTCAGATCTCAGTTTTTATATACTCTATTATAGATGGTTGCGCCCATGTGACATGATTCATGTATCACAGATACCAGTTTTATTTTTAATCGCAGGTATTCTGACAGCAGTGTTTGGTTCGAACGTGTTCTCATAAAGCATTTCACCCCTCCCTCTCTCTCTGACTTCATACTTTAGGGGGCATTTGTTACACAACATTTTTTCACTGTCCCTGCAATCCCAAAATCGCACATTGGAGGGTGGTTTCAGTGACCAATACGCAGTGTCATGATTTTCAAATACCATCCTTGCATCCCTTTTGATGAAAGCAACATTCTTCTTGTTGACATTTCCCTAATCAGAGCTGTGAAAATCCCTATTTTTGCCTTAGCGCGAGTAGCCCATTACATCCTCGCGCTGACCTATAAATTTAACATTGAGCCCACACCACGTGGTGCTCTGTGCCAGTTAGACACCTGTGCCAAGCTGTTTATGGAATGATTTTTAAAAATAGAGGCAGAGGTTCTATTCCAACCACCTCGAGGATGAGTCAGTGGGAGTGGTTGAACTGAAACAACCATGGACTCCTTCCTTTAGTTAGTAGTTTCCACCTCCCTTGGAACTCTCCTAAAGGATAGGACTCCCTCCCACCTTTGTGGGGATCCCAACCCCCTCTTTTCCCTCTATATAAGAAGCTATCTCCTTTAGTAGAAGCTAGCTGAACACATTATAGAAAAATAGCTGAATAGCTGAACTAGAGAATTACACTATAGCTAAGCTGCTAGAGGAGATAGATTATGTTGAGAGAGATCGAGTTGATGAATTCTAAGAGATATTGAGTCTGAATTACCTGACCAACAATGTTGAGACGCGTTTTTTCTGAACCTCGGTGGAGGAGATCACGACGTCAAAGCATCGGTTGTACTCTTCCTTCTACTCATTAATATACATGACTACTGTTTGGTTCCACTATTGCGTTATGATGTTTATTTGATATGATATGTTTAGCCCTCTTTGACTGGCTAATAGTTTTGACTGAAACTACGCTGCTATATGTTGTTCTTGTTCTTTGTCTTATGTACAGGTATCTGGGCGTGACAGCAAACAGATCGTGACTTGTCAAAGCAGGAGCGAGAGACCACTACTCTATCTACAACATTGACAATGTTGGATTCAAGGTAGGTCAATCTACCATGTCTTTTATTCATTCATTAACTAGGAAGCAACACTTTAGCATGCCCTTTTGTTACTAGACCCACCCGGGCTAGAGGGATCATATTTGTCCACAGAGAGGATTTACCTTCATAACAATAACTCAGAAGAGGGTTCTGTGTATCTTGAGCTATTGGTGTTATGTACAAGTCCGTTAATATTGTGCCTTGTTCATGTTTGAGCATGCTTCCCCCTCAAATAGTAGCCACCCTGAGTTCATTTTTCGTGCCAAAATGACTACATCTAATCCCACCGAATCTTCCCAGCTCGTGACCTTGACGGAGAGAGAATCTGAGGAAGTATTGGAAATTGACCCTGAAGTGGAGGAGGTTATGTCCACACCAATCCAGGGGAAGCAGAAGGGGAAAGAAAAGGCACAAGGGCCAAGGAAACCTGCAAAATGGGCTAGGGTGAAACCCTGCACCTCTCCTCGAAATGTGAAGTTCCCATGAGCGGTGCCCTAGGCACGTTCAGATAACCCATTGAAGAGACCCTTGTCTGCTCAATAAGAGGCCCAGATTGCTGAACCGATCAACTGGCTACCTCCCTATGCTTGGCCTCGCAGGCCCTCAACACACACACTAAAGAATCTTGATGGCCTATGCACCTATCTGCAAATTCCAGTGACTCCGGATGAAGTCACCACCATTGGAGAACCCTTTGGAAAACTCCACAAGGTCAAATTTGATGACCATGACCTGGAAAATTTGGAGGCCTTCCCAAAATTAGCACCAGAACTATATCTCAAAAGGGTCTTAGAAGATGACGGGATAAAAATAGTCCCCATGACATGGGTGCATGGATTAGCTGGTTCTGGGCTCTTAAACCTACTAAGGATGCCTCTTTTCGGCCACTGTAATGTCACATACCAACTTATGCGGCAGATGCTTGCCCTGGTCCATGATGAAAGCTTGTAGATCCAGGAATGAATCCCCATTGATGCCACACTTATTCACCGTATTATTGGTCTCCCCATGGAAGCCAGACCCAATGATGTGCATCGGAAAAAACTATGAGCAAAAGATCGCCGAAAATGTGTGCGAGGATTACCATGTGGAGTGGAACACTCGAGGGTTCATGATCAGCACCATCAGCGACCCCGGTGCATAGATGGGAACCTTGTTGCTGGCATGCAAGATGATGCACAAATGCCAGGTTGCCACCGTCCCTGTGTATGTAATTCATTTGTTGGGACGATGCAAAAACGGGGTCTGCTACAATTGGTCCCAGTACCTCTGCAACGAATTTTTGGCGAATATACGCGAAGCCCAGGGTCAAGGACTAGCATTTTTCTACTCCTAGATGCTGCTTCTCATCGCGTTGGTTGCATGGGAAGCCCCTGAAGACTTGGTCCTCCCTGAGCTCACCCCAAATATGTGCGAGGGGGCGTGATACGCGAATTTTTGGGACTCAAAGGATGCGCAACGTATTGAGAAAAATTAAGTCTTCTGGGTCCTATTTCAGAGCAGGCTCGCAGTAGAAATCAATTCCCGGCTGTGCTTGTCACCAGCAGTTTATGATAAGTACAAAAGCATCGCAGCCTTTCAAGTAACCATGCATAATGTACAGATCAAATGCCGCAAGGATCCCGCATGGGTTTCACTCCCATACATGGTTGTTGATGAGGACATTGACTGCCTAATTGCGACTTGGCCTCCACACTAGAAGCTTGGCTTCAAATCAGGTATGAATGAAACTGCAGGGATGAGCACCATGAAGGTCACCCCGCCTGACACCACCAAAGAAACTGGAGGATAGGGCAAGAGTACTGGGAATGGCGCAGAGCCGGCATCAAAGAAGGGTTCGCAGCAGGGAAAAGGTACTGGGAAGGGTGCAGAAATAGCATCGTAGAAGGATTCGAAGTAGGATCGGGGTGCAGAAGGTCTGGAGGCAGAAGGTGTTGATTCCCCTCGGGGTACGAAGCAAACTGGTGACCCTGCTAAAGGGCCATGGAAGAAGAAACGAGCTCAACGGCCAGTGTTACACCATTTTTTTGGTCATCTAACCTATTATCATTAGATAAACCCAAGTACACCATGTAAGACCAATTTTACCCTAAGTAAAATTGCTTTCACGATGTGAAATAACATTTGTCTATATTTCTTGGTCATATTTAACCGAAAACAAGGAAATTAATTAAATAAATCATTATTTATTTAATTATTTCCTAGGAATAAGTTATTTAAATCATTATTTAAATAATATTCCTAGTTAAATTTGACTAAATCATTTTTAATTAATTAAATAAATCATTATTTATTTAATTATATTCCCACCATCTCCCTAAAATAATAAATAAATCATTTATTTATTTATTGTTTATAAATAAATGAATTGACCCAAGTCAAAAGACCTTTTCCCTCCAACAAATATAATAAAATATTCCTAAAAGGTGATTCTAGAATTTGATTAATAATATTTTATTCATGCACCGAGTTCTAGAACACCCCAATATTTTGTTATAAATAGAAGGGTTTTCCCCATTCATTAGTCACCTTCATTGCACTAGATCACACTGAATCTACTCTTGGTCACCATTTTCCATTTTTGCCTTGTGAGCTCCCATTGAGTTCTATGTTTGTCTGGGTTTTCTACCACAATAAGAGAGAGGAATTTTAGATCTGAAACGCTGAGGACTTTCAAGAACCCATCCCATTGAGGAGAACCGGAAAACACCTTTCTTGTTTTCCTCTCAGGTGCCCCATTCTTTAATATAATATAAAATTCTTTTAAATACATTATTCTTGTCTTGTCTATTGGATGCATGGAGCCATATTATATTTTATCTGCTTAATGTCTTTTGTGCTTAGATCTGGATTTGTGCAGCAGACTTAAAGATATTTTGCAGCCATAATCGATGTTAGGGCTATTTTTTATGCGTAGCTAAAGTGATCTTTTACGACGAAAGAATCATACTAACAATTGGCGACTCCACACGGGTTTTCTTTTGCGACCGCTGTCGTTTTATATATTCCTGCATATCCAGCTATTTCAGACCCTAGGGTTTCTCTTCAGTTTTCTATTTTTCCTATTTTTATGGTGCCTTTCACCTCTAAAACCCTCAAACATTAAAATTTTTAACTTCCGTGTGTTTCTGGCCCTATTGCGTAGGTGACAGACATCAGCCGCTACTGAGACGACAATTTTTTCTGAAATCTACCGTCGAGAGTGTTGGAAGTGTAGGTCGCACTTTATGGCCCAAAAAATGCGTCCTAGAGCTTCAGGTCGCAGAAAACAACCCAAAAACTGCGACCGGAGCGAAAAACAGGTCAAAAACTGTGACCTGGACTTTTTTCTGAAATTTTTCTAAAATTTGTATGGGTTTGTCTGAACCTCTGTTAGGGTTGTCTAACCTCCGTCTTCACCCGTTTAGACCTATTATTGCTCCATTTTACTCAACTAAGTGGGAATCTATCCCCCTAGGGCTTCAGTACCCTCCACTTTTTGTGGGAGAGTTTTCTCTATTTCAGAAGTCTGAATTTCTAGAGTTTCAAACTTTTTTCTTTCCAATCTGATACCTCCTTTTCAGATCCCTACATATCAGCTCTTCTCCCTTTCAAAACACCTCATATAGTTTTGTTTGGGTTCATTTTTAGGGACGTCTCCTTTTCCCTTCTACCTTTAGCTGATCCCCTCCTTTCTAGCAATAACCTTGCCTCTGCCTCTTTGCTGTTATCTGCACCTCTTTTCAAATAGATTCTTTAGATCCCTCTCCCTCCGACCTTAGATCTATTGGCCTCTTTTTAGCGTGTTTTGATTAGATTTTTTTTCCCTCTTCTGGACTAGTTTTGAGAGACCCACCTTCATGGGTTAGATTGATGCATTGTTAGCTGTTAATTTTCTGTTATCTCAGTCTTATTTACTATTCTCTACAGATTTATTTTTCAAGACAAGAACACACTCCTTTTATTTTACTCAAAACGCCCTGGGTTTAAACAATTAAAATTAACGCACGCCACACACTGACCCTAAGCGAAGAAGAGCCTGGTTAACACCGCCTGGCAAAGCCTTTAAAATAAATTAACACTGCACCTCTTTGCCCTTGTTTCGACATTGACCTCACTTGATCTTGCACCGCCCTGCCTTTGTCAGTTTTTCTTCTTCCCGTCATCATTGTACCTCCAAGGCGTTTATCCCGGAGACTTCTTAGCCTTCACCCTCAATTTCCGGTTGGTCGATTTGCTCCTTCCCATTGTCATCGAGTTAGTCCTCCCCGAGTCCGCACTCTCACTCATCTTCTGATTCTTTGGTTTCTCCCCCTACTTCTGGTTCCCCCCCTATTACCTTCACCATGTCTGGTCCAGGGCCTAACGCTAGTGGCAACCCCGGCCCTAATGGTGGAACCGCCACAGGAACTACCTCGACTGCTCCCTTGCTCCCCTTCATGGCAAGCCTCAGTCTCCCCGATTTCAATCAGTTGATCAATGATCCTATCCACCACGATGTTAGTTGGTCTGCTATGCCAACCAAGCTCCCCTCCGACATTCCCAAGTTTGAAGGCCTTGCTAGAGAAGATCCCTCCAACCATATCCGATCTTTCCACATGTGGTGTTCATCCCATTCCATTATTGACAATTCCATCCGTCTTGGATTGTTCCAACGCACGCTTACAGGCGAAACTTCTAAGTGGTATTTTGATCAGCCCACTTCCTCTCATACCACCTTTGCGACTCTTACCAGGGCATTTATCTTACTTCCAGCTCCCCCTTCGTTATGACACTGGTATCGAACTTTTGACTTCTTTCTGTCAATATTCTGCAAGCCACCTATCCGATCATGTCCAGGAATGGCGGAGAAGAAAGAGCCTATGTCAATCTCCTACCTTCGAAGACCGTGTCTACATGGACTGGTTCCTTAGATCTCTCTTGCCACATATCGAGAAAGATGTCGCATCGCATTTTCCTCAAAACGAAGAAGCTGCCCTCCAAATGGCATTAAAATATGACCTGATCTATGCTCAGACGGGTTATGTTTATACTATTCTACCTGATCTCCCCAGGCCCGGTAATGCCCATGCACCGGGGGCACCTCCTGCTGCCGACAGTATCGTTGGAGCTATCTCTCATCCTTCCGCTCAACCTCCCATGAGCTATGGTTTTCCTGGGGGAGGGGGCACCACTTCCTGCACTTCTCCCCCTCCCGGTAACACGCATCCAGGATCCGGCATGCCTCCTCTTTCTGTCCAACCCCCTATTTACCACACTGTTACCCAACCTCATTATCATCCATCTCCACAACCTAGTGCTCCAACTCCTCCAGCATTAGCACCCCCGCCTCCCTTGTCTTCTCAACCCCCGCAACAGCAGCCACTACCACCTCAGGGGCAGGTGTATGCACAGTAGAGCGCGACCAATCCTTTCCCGCAGCAACGCTTCGTGGCTACCCAACCACCTCACGGACCGATAACCACTCAACCTCCTCCATCTGGTACCTCTGATTACAAAATCCTCATGATGAACTCTGACCAACCTATAACCACCGACCTTAACCTTCACACTCAGTCCCGTCCGTACCCCCAACCTCCTGCTCCATCTGTCCCCAAGTTACCTTCTTCAGGTTCTACAGAGCCTCTTTCGACAACTTATGGTCCCTTGCATATCCCTCCGCCCAAAGTCGAGGTTGATACCAAGATTCCTAAGGGACCCTTACGCCGAAATGCTACTTCTGACCGAGCTGCCCATTCGTTTAGCATAGTAGATGAGCTGGCCCAATATTTTGTGCCATTTCAACGCTGGAACTCCTCCAGTCGTGCCCCTCCCAAAGAAAATCTCTACTATCTGCCCTAGGCGCTGTAGATCCAGCAGATGACCAATTGATTGTTTTCGATGCCCATCAGTCGGAGTCTCCTCCTCTTCCTGCTTCCGTAGCTTTCAAAATCTCAGTCAAAATCTGGAATGCTAACATTTCCCGGTGCATCATTGACGAGGGGGCATCCACCTGTGTGATGTCCGCTTTGGTTTGGAAACAACTCGGATCTCCTGAGTTGGCCCCTTCCATGATCACTCTTCGAGCGTGGGATGGCCACGCCTCCCAGCCCATTGGCCTTTTCCATAATTGTCCCATCACTCTTGCGGGCAAGACTGTTTGCATTGACGTTGAAGTCATCGACTCCCCTCTTGATTATAACATTCTTTTGGGGCGTAGCTACACCTATGCCATGTCTGTTGTCCCATCCACGTTCCACCGCAAGAAGTTTTTCCCTCACAATGGAAAGATAGTCACCATCAACCAGTTGACGTATCATGAGCCAAAATCTCAGACCTCCCCTGAGTCAACCCTCTCTTCTGTAACCAATAAACAAACCGTTGATTCTTTGACCAGTGTTTCCCCCGGCGTCTACAAAGACTCCTCCTTGCTTGGAACCTTCCTTGGTCTTCCTCCTCCTCCTGTCTCTGATCCCAGCTTAGCGAATGTTTTCATGATGCAACCATCTCGGGCTGCCCTTAAACAGCCCATTTCGGCTAGTCAACAACCTCAACCTCGCTGGCAGCAATCCGCTCCTAGCCCTTCGCCTCAGCTACCCAAACTTCTTCTCCCTGGACCATCCCATCCAGCTAATACTCATGAGCCTCTTTACCCTCCAGGAATGGTTCCCCCAAGCCTTAGCCATTTAGGAGTCGTCCCACCTGGCCATTACCCCTCTGATCAAATACCTTTCCTTGCTCCCCCTCCCGGAGTTTATTCGGTCCCTCTATTGGCCAACCTCTCCCTCCCTAACTTGACCTTGGGTATTCCAACCACTACCCCGCCTGGTCAACCCAAACCTGATCTTGCTTTGACCCCGTTTCAACCAGTCCCCATGACTTCTCCCGCTGCAACAGTGCCTCAACCACCTCAACAGGAACCACCCCCCGTTGCGACCACTTCGGGTAAGACTGGAAAAGCTCGCAGGGGGGCATCAACCGACAAGACTGCCCCGACAAACCCTGCCCCTCCTCGACCTCCAAAGCATACCATCCAATGTGCCTTGTGTGATTTTTTTGGTCACGCCACACATACTTGTCCTGAATTGCCTCATATCAAGCCCATGGTTAATGTCGCGTTCCCTGAGTCCACGGTCACGAAAGCCTTGGTTCCTTCCGTGCTCGCGGCCAAGAACCCCAAGACTATTCACACCAATCACCCCTGTTCTTTGTGTGATCTCCATGGCCATTACACCCACCTTTTTTCCTGCCTCAAGGAATTCCGCACCTCTCTAGCCGCGGTCCGCCAATTCGACGCCAAGCGCAACGAGTCCACCTCTCCCCTACTTGCACATTTTTCTCGCGTAACCATTTACATGACCGCCCCATTGACATTCCCCCTCCTGATGTCAAGATGACGGAGCCTTCGTTCGCCATTTTTTACCTATCATCATCCATGAGACCCTCGGGGAACATTCCCTCTGAATCCTCCCCTGTTGTTTCGCTTGACCTTCCTTCAGTAATCACCTTGGGCTCAACATCGGTATATTCTTTATCTGCTTACTCTTTGGTCACTTTTTGTGACGATGCGCATGTGAACCTCTCTTCTCATGATGATGAGTTAGGTAGCTTCGCCGCGTCAGGTGGTCTTTCTTCCACCAGTCACCCCATCTTCTATCACGATGATGACATTATGGAAGGAATCATCTCCCCTGACTTTCTCTATTCCCCCTTACATCGAAACCATGCATTTGAACCACGTACACCTTGTGGCCATTACATTGCAACCCAATGTTTGGGTAAGGGGGCACCCATATTTGAGATACCAGGAGAAGTAATTCTCCACAACTCTCCTAGTGTATCTGGTCATGTCAACTCTATTACCATTATTCTTCCACACTTAGAAGAACCTCTAGAGTCCCACACCACTTCAGATCACTCTCGGGATGATACCCCTTATCGTTCCTTCATTTTACATTCGCAACCCAGTCTTTTAGACATTGTTGTTGACCAACCTATAGGTTTTCTAGGAGAGCACCAGTTCATTATCTCCAAATCCTCTCTTTGGGATAGTGACACCAGGTATGCCAACCCAAAAAATTAAAGTCCATTTGATTCATATATCAGTACTAGAAGAGATTGGCAATCCTCCATTTCCTTTCTCAAGCTGCATAACCATAACGAAAACAAATGGCGCACCACATCATTAAAATGTGTTTAGCTCCCCCTTTTCCTAAATACATTTTGGCATGACCACAACATGCTTGGGGGCACCTAGGCCCCTCAACCATACAAATCCTAGATCTCATCCAAAAACAACACTGAAACCCCCTTTCTCTGACAGTTCGCACTTTTCAGGTAATTTCCTAGGACAGGTCGCAGTTTTCTGCCCAGTACCTACTACCCAAGTCACAGCACAGACCCCAAAAAGTGCGACCTGGCCTATTCATGAGCTCTAGGTACCTGTTAGTTTTTAGTACCTTGATACTTCACCAGGACCCATTGTGTCCACGAAGTGTCTATTCACCTCTCCTCCAAATCGAATTTCCTCACTTACAACACTTGTACTGGGGGCACCACTTTGCCTCCTTACTTCTCCTTGTTCGTGTTGATTTTCGTCATGAGATACCCTATTGTACTCAAGTTTTTATGGTCCCCCATTGGACCTTTACTATGTGGCAGAACCATCGAGTCGCCCTTGTTTAGAGCATCCGAGTTGAGTCATCATCACATTCATGGAATCTATCCCAAGTCCCTTTGTATCCCACCATCCTTCATCGCTCGGTCCCTCTCTCGTGTTTCACATTATGGCCTTCAGTCCCACTGTCCCCTATCCCTCATGATATTGTGTCAGTCATTTCCAAGCCATTCATGCCCTTTATGCTCTAACAAGGGAAGTCGTCCATCCGCTACTCAGTATCCCCCGTTTCATCATCATCATTAGTGTCCATCTTTTAGTCGCTCTACTATTTTCTCCCGTGCCTTAGTTGGGGTTCCCTTATCACCTCACCTATGCTGGACCTACTTCTGTCGACAT
The DNA here is from genome assembly GCA_034641835.2 of Pinus albicaulis. Taxonomy (NCBI): domain Eukaryota; kingdom Viridiplantae; phylum Streptophyta; class Pinopsida; order Pinales; family Pinaceae; genus Pinus; species Pinus albicaulis. The sequence continues at coordinate 1,253,873,276 of CM076583.1, forward strand.
CAGCTCATTTACTCCAGAAGCCAGGTCTGGGGGGAAGTGTACCTTGGTTTGAGCTCTTTTCAGCATGATCGTGATCTATACACTTGATAGTCCAGTGATGCAGCAAAAAATATTGGTGATTCCCATACGTGTGTGAGATGTCTCAACCCTCATGAGGGGGTGGCCCTGTAGGTAGCCCCCCACATGCCCGGATGACTTCTTCATTTCCGCCCTTGATTCAACTCCTCTCATTTGATGATATTGGCCTCAACCGCTTGCAACGCCTCTTCTATTTGCATGTATCAGTCAAATTTTGCGAGCCCTTCCCCGTGTGTAGGGGGAATTTGGGTGTATTTTTATCTCATGTACTAAAATATTCTTGTATAAGTCCTGAAGGTTATTCTAGGCATCACATGTATGTGGGATTCATCATTTTATTTATCTAGCTCATATTTAGGCCAACACATGCTTCCTTATTGCGTTCCGTGGTTTTCCAGGTGCCTTATTCTTTGTACTCTTGTCTCAGCGGGCATAGGTATGCCTCCCGCTTTAATGATCGTGTACCACTAACAAACATAAACTTGTTGCACCCGTAAGTCTCATCTCCTTATCTCCTCGTGCCCTAGTCCCATAGCATTAGACTACTCATACTTTCTCTCTCTCACTCCTCTTCATGCCTAGTGATTATTCTTACAATTTACTTCGCTCATACGATTTGCTCCTAACACCGTATGTTGGGGCAATCACACACCATTTTTTGGTCATCTAACCTATTATCATTAGATAAACTAAACTACAAGACCAATTTTACCCAAGTAAAACGTTTTCACCATGTGAAATAACATTTGTTCATATTTCCCGGTCATATTTAACTCCAAACAAGGAAATACTCAATACATAATTATTTATTTAATTATATTCCCATCATTTCCATAAAATGATAAATAAACCATTTATTTATTTATTATTTATAAATAAAGGAATTGACCCAAGTCAAGAATCCTTTTCCCTCCAACAAATATAGTAAAATATTCCTAAAGGGTGCTTCTAGAATTCAATTAATAATATTTTATTCACGCACCGAGTTCTAAGCCGCCCCACTATTTTGTTATAAATAGGAGGGTTTTCCCCATTCATTAGTCACCTTCATTGCATTAGATCACACTAGATCTATTCTTGGTCACCATTTTCCATTTTTGCTTTGTGAGCTCCCATTGAGTTCTATGTTTGACAGGGTTTTCTACCACAATAAGAGAGAGGAATTTTAGATCTGAAACGCTGAGGAATTTCAAGAACCCATCCCATTGAGGAGAACCGAAAAACACCTTTCTTGTTTTCCTCTCAGGTGCCCCATTCTTTAATATAATATAAAATTCTTTTAAATACATTATTCTTGTCTTGTCTATTGGATGCATGGAGCCACATTGTGTTTTATTTTCTTAATGTCTTTTGTGCTTAGATCTGGATTTGTGCAGCAGACTTAAAGATATTTTGCAGCCATAATCGATGTTAGGGCTATTTTTAATGCATAGCTGAAGTGATATTTTACGACGAAAGAATCATACTAACAGAACATGACACAGGAGTTATGCTGATAGAAGAAGACCTAGAGAGATCGCAAATGTGGTCACCATGGCTACAAAAGAAAAGTCGTTATCTCTGGAAGATTAGCAGAAAGCCACAGTTTATACACTCCAGGCTAAGCTCCCGGCCCTACAACTCAAAGTTGATGCCTTGCAAACTAGTCTAAGTCAGTCAAGGCCGACCCCAACAACAAGCATCGTAGTCATAAATACACTGGAAAGTCGCCTCTGCTCTCTACTAGGTACAACCCTCATACTGAGTCCACCTGATTTAGGAGCACAAGTCCAGGCCTACACAGAGGTATAGTTGGATATCACCCGCTTGATGCATGAACCATTGCATATCCTTCACACGTCCCTGTTCGAAGAGATTCAGCATAGAGACCGTCAAGTGCACCAACAACTCAGTACTGTTGATTAGACAATTGAAGAAAAAACTGCTGAAGTATCTCAGGCACAGGTTGCATGTACCCTTGCTGCCATGCAGCAGACAGAGTTGGAGCGCCTAATTAGTAAGCTCTGCGTGGATGTCACTGAAGATATCTCAGCTTCTGCCACCCCCAGGATAAGATTTAAGGGTTGGTCACAGCGCTAAAGGCCTCAAGAACCGAGATCCAGGCAGTCAAGACGGAGATGGAACAACAGATTGCGGCCTTGCAGGCCAAGTTACAGCCATAAATGCTACCTGAGGTAAGGGCCCAATGAGCTGTGTTGGCTGCAGAGTCCACCAATATCATTATAGTTGAAATCATTCAGGGTGTAGAACTGTTGGAAATAACTATGCAGTTGTGGACCAAGGTGTAGCGCAACCCTCTCCTGTGCGAAATCAACCAAGCACTCTGCCAGAAAGAAGAATAGTTTGACCAAATGGAGGCTATACTGACCACTCTGGTCCCCGCTCAACGATTGGTCTGAATGCGCACCATCCATGCGATCAGGGATGACATGGATGCTCTCTGGCAACGGAAGAATACTTTGAGTGATCACCTCAAGCCGTGGGCTGATGAGGCCCTTAAGTTGTCTTAGGATGTCGACATCGCAGTCAAGCAACTGAACCAGACTTTGGAGAGCTTCACTACTACTACAGAAGGCCCAACTTCACAGAAGTTAGAGGAGATAGCCCAGAATTCTGCTACACAAAGTGAAGGAGTGCTACCCCCGCTAGTGGATGCAATCAAGCAACTGCAGGCAAAGATGGAGAACCCATGGTCGCAGTGACTCTGGACGAGGCACAAGATTGTGTTGGGGGCCTGTTGGAATGGGGCTTGCTAAGCTGCGAATTTTGTATATTTTTGTATTAATTAGTCTAACGTAGGGGTTTTGGGGTGGTTCAAAGCCTCGAATGCATTGTAATGGGTCAAAGGGTAGACCTAGAGTCCCAAACCACGCTTTGCAGACCACATGATAACGTAGGCTATATCGATATAAATAGATGGATAGTTTGATTCTAGAAGTAGGCAAGAATTAAGACTGATGCTACGTGCTAATTGTTAGATCTGTTTTGGGTAAGGGCTCCCGCTGGTTGTGTGCGCGGAGATCCTCAATCCTGCTATGTGCGGACCCCGCTAGGCTGTGTGCATAGGCTGATTTTGGTTGTAAGTAGATGTGAATGTTAATGAATGAGAAGTATTATTACAGTACCTGTGAATTATCTGGATCGGTGATTTTTACTGTTGAAGCGTATCTATGATGGTTATTTATTTGTGAATTTATCGTTGTTTATTCATAAGTATATATTTGATCTATTATTAGCTGTGAGTATAAATGCTCTGTGATGATATTTGGTAATGTGCACGTGGATGTGAATGTACTGATTAGATATGATAGATGTGTTATGGTTATATGCTAAGTATATTGTTAAAAGGCTATGAATAGACTCATTCTAGGTAAACCTAGCAAGTTAGAATATAGATCTGCCTTGGATTACCTACTCTCTCTCTCAAGGTGCGGAAACCTGGTTCCAGCACCCTCCCATACTGCTTCGGGTGAGACCTTGGCCTACGCAAGTAGGTCATTGCTGAAACGGCCAGTAGTATAGGGGTTTGTTGGCAAACCTTAACCTCCGAACCTGGGTCAGGACCTCTCAAGCCAACAATGGTAAACCTAGCAAGTTAGAATACAGATCTACCTCGGATTACCTACTCTCTCTCAGGGTGCAGAAACCTGGTTACAACACCCTCCCATACTACTTCGGATGAGACCTTGGCCTGCACAAGTAGTTCATTTCCTAAAGGGCCAGTAGTATAGGGTTTTTTTGGCAAACCTTAACCTCCGAACCTAGGTCAGGACCCCTCAAGCCAACAAATCATAATATTAAATTTGTAGTTGAAAGGAGGTTCATCGGCCACCATAGATCTTAATATAAATTTGAAAATCCCAAATGGATATACATCTTTCAAGGATTATCTTCAAGGGGATTTTGAATAGAAATATATTCTAATATGACAATTCTAAGTCTTTACTTAGTTGAGCAGATGGATAAATCGCTAGATATGTCAGTAAAATTTCCAGGAGTAAGTGATATTTTCATCGTTCTCCAAGCCATAGCTCTTATCTTATGATTTAATGAATTTTGGTCTAAATACAAAGATCTACATCAATGGATCATCCTCAACTAAACCAATAAATGTGATATTTAACTATCTGCAGAGGTATTTTTTGTGGTTCAATTCGATAATCAAGAAGATCTGGAATACGTCATAAACGAGGGATGATGGTTTTGGGGAAGGGTGAGTCTCTTTGTGACTCCATGGTTTCAGTTTTTTATGTCACAATAATGGTGATTAAAAATATGTTGGTATGTGTAAGGTTACACAATATCCATCTTCCTTTCTGGCACCACCAATTTTTAGAAGGCATTGGAAACACATTGGGGAGATTTCTAAAGATGGATCAAGAAATAATTAAAAATTGTATTTTTAAATTTTCCCATATTTGCGCAGATACATGCCTAAGTAAAGGCCTACCATATCACATCCATATGGTTCATCAATATTTCAAGTGGAAACAATTGCTATATTTTTAAAATACTTCTTTCAGGTGCCAAATCTATCATTAGCCAGGGAACTTGTAGAATTCATGTCGTCAAGCGAAAAAAAAGGACAAAGAAAAGACTAAAAAAGCCAAAGGGATAAAAATTTCTAGGCCTACCTTCTTCAGATGATAAAAACAAATAATTGGACAATATTCATAAACAACCAGAAGAACCTAATCAATAAGGCTCGAAAGTGGAGGAGGGAGAAAGGAAGCAAAAGGATCATGCCAAACATGCAAAGAAAGGAAACAATTTAGCAGTGATTACAAATGGTCTTTTGGGACAATACACGAATGAAATTTTTCATGTTGATCTGAAAATGGGTTGGATAAATTTTTATGCTTTTCAAGAACCTCCCACTCAGTAAAACAAATAAAAGATCTAGCTTACACTTGACAATTTGCGGAAATTATGCTTGAAAGAGGTGTATGTTTTTTAACTGTTTAAGTGTCGTAAGTCCTTTTTTTTTGCTGAAATTAAACATGTGTAACATAAATATAATGAAGCAAATAAACATACACACATAACAAAAAAATTAATCTAGGATTTCACCCGAATATCGTGGACTACGTCTCCTTGAGCTCTTGTCATCTTGACTTGGCTCTTTAGGATTATGGTAAAGTTTATTTTACAAGTTCCAAACTTAACTCAAATGGTTACTGAACTGAACCAAAGGGCTTATAATACCATCTATATCCATGCCATGGCTGTTATCACTCTGCAAATAGATCTAGGCTCCCTTAGACTTGATTATTTATGTCGGTGCTCTGAGCTACACTAAGTTTCTCTATGGAAATAAATCCTTCAGAATTATTTAATTTTCCTTGAAACCTAACCTACTATCTTCATCACAAATCAGACACCAAAAATCGACTGATCATTTTCTCAAAATGAGCATTGCATCCCCAAACTAGGCCTTCCTCCACAGTTTTCCCTGGGCTGCCCAAAACTTCCCTATAGCTTCTTGAGCTCTATAACTCTTCAAATGACTCTAAAAATCCATTAAATGGATTCAAAATGTCAAAAATAGTCAGGATAGACTATTGGTTCACTGAAAATGGCCTCCAGCTGCTCTGGTTTCGCCTCCAACACCTATCGGCACCTGTTGGCTCTCGGGTCACTAAAAACTTCTCTGATGGGTTATAGACCTCTAGAATGCCACAAAGGATTTTGAAACCTCCATAAATGGATTCATAATGATTATTTTATTCAGAAATGACTATTTTTTCGCTGCATAAGGCCTCTAACTGCCCTGGATAGGCCCCGATCTGTTACTGGAAATTGTTGGCACTAGTGCCCCCTGGAACTTCATTGAAACATCTAGGCCTTAAAAATTCCTCTATAGGTTCTAAAAACCACACCATTAGTTCCATAACATCTTAAACATCCAAAATTAACTATTGGATTTCTAAATAAGGCCTCTAGCTGCACTGGCTAGGCCTCAAACTACTGCTGGCCCATGGCGGCCCTAGTGGCCCCTAGAACTTCTCTGAAGAAAAAACCTGCTCAAAATTCCTCTATTACCTCTACAACCCTCACCAATGAGTCTAAAATGTTGGAGATAGTCTAAATTCACTTTTGTAAATCCAAAATTGGGCGAATCTAGCTCAAGATAGAGCCAAAACAAGATTTGTCCAGTGACACCCAAAAATGCTCCACCAAATGTGGAGAGACTGAACTTAGCTCTAGTTAAAATAGGAACCGCCCCTAAATCTGGGCGCGCTCCAAAAGCTCCGCCAGATTAAACTGCAGCTTAACTTAACGTTAATATGCAATTAGGGGTTGGATAAGTGCTTTTAAAATTGGATAAGCACTAATTAGTGTAATCACCGATTTTCGTAGGTTAACCATGTTTAAATACTAATCAAACCATGTTTTAATACCTCCCGCCAGTTTTGGTCTAGCCTATGGTTTTGGGTGCTTGGGTCGAGGGTTAGCCCTCCCCCCCCCCCCCCCATACACTCTCATCAACAATATCATCAACCGACACCACTCCGTTGTTAAGAAAAATTGGTTTGGTGGAAGGGTAAGACTAGCCACTTACAAGCAGGAGGTCGGGCGTTCAATTCCTGTGCAGTCCAAAATTTTGCATGACTCGAAATTCATAAAGGTCAACCAATTTCCAAATCATATGTTGACACTTGTCGAGACCTAATTGGTCCAAATGGAATATTCCAAGGAATATTCTAAGGAATATTCTAGGAATATTCCCTGGAATATTATTTTTTTAATTTTCCCAAAATTCCAAGTCAAACTTGGTCAAAGTCCAAAATTTGCAGTTTATTGGACTTTTCAAACTGCGATAACTTCTCCATACGGCATTGGTTTTTCTAACCATTCAAGGCACCGGAATGAGGAAGATGAGATCTATCCAATCACTCAGGTTCGACATACTTTCGAGCACTTTTAATTTTGAGCTATCACTTAGGTCCATGATCTAGTTCTGATCACATTTACTGATGTGAATTTTTGTTTTTATTAATAGAAAGTTGTGATTTTTCATTGAAAACAATTAATAGTAAAAATATTCTTATAGTTAAATATTTTATTAGTGTGTTGCTCAAAACTAGCATTAGAATAGATCCATATAACTCAAGATCTACCAGCAACTGAGAGGAATCAAATCTCTCCATGTGCAAACCTTTCCTCAAGTTTTGCACTCAAAACTAGATTTGTATCTTGAGAAATTTGATCCCTCTTTGCGCTTGGTAGAGCCATAGTTAAAAGGATCTATGATGGTTATTTTACTATTCTACGTTATTAACTTATTATCAATACTTTATAATTATTATTATTATTATTATCATTAACATAAATTACATGGCTAGTTTTCTTCTTCCTCTATCATTTTATCTCTTATTTTGTGTGGATAACGCTGAGAATACTTTTAAAATCGAAAAAAAAAATTAAGAATTCTCCATAATAAGATATAGAAATGCATGATCTATTGAAAATTATTTGTATAAGGGAAACACTTGTATAAATAAGTTACTGTCCAACTCTTTACCCTTGGGATTTAACGACTACCACAACCTAGGTAACTTTGAATCCTTTTAGTTATTTTTATAAATTATACACTAGCACTTTGTTTTGTTTTTGGTGTTGGTATAACAGTAATTTTGAATGGTTTAGTGGTGTGATGTTAAGAGTGGATTTGTTTCGTAGTTTCAGTAGTGGGATCTTACCCATGTGTTGTGGAGGATTTTTTTTTTCAATTTCATCTTCCCTGCATATATTTGAGTCAAATTACAATTTAGTTTTGGATTTTCATCTAATTTCACTAGGCTTTTCTTTGCTTGTGTCCCCTCAATCCTATATTGACGACGACCTTGGCTTTGTTTAACCTCTACAAGACACTCTCTGGGACTAGCTAGACTTGTGTTTTCATGAAAATTCCATGTCTAATTTTCCTAGGTCTGAATAGTGCCCGTGGTTTTTAAATCCATATATACAGTCAAAAACCCATTTTAAACAACAAAAATTAAGATTTGGCCAAAAATAAATTGTCAGCTTCTAGACAAAAACTCCAAAACGTAGCATGTTTAGACAACACATTATATATTTTCTAACTATTATGATAGGAACTAAACTCCATACAACACTGTTCACTCTAACATTTCCATTTCCCAATTAAAAAACTTATGGTAATTATTTTTCATGAAAAAATTATTTTAAATGAAAATTTCAAATACAATAACATGAGAAAAGAACAAGTTAAACATGAATTAGAAATTATCTTAAAACTATGAAGTGATAACAATACCTTATTTTTTATGCACAACCTTAAACTTGCACATTCATATAAATTAAATGGTTGGGAAATGCCGATAAGCATCAATCCATTATTAGTATCAAAACACTTATCCCATTGTACATCTCACATTAAAAAATCATAAAAATTAACTAAATTATTTTAAATCAAATTTATTTTAAATTAATAATAATAATAATAATCCCAGATGCGGGTGAGCTTCGAGATGATTGATCAGCTAGTGATGTGGTGGATTGGCGCGTGGTTCATCTCCACCGCCATCCACCCTCGCATGATGCGGGTGTTAATATCTCCTGCTCAAAACTTAAATGCTGAATTAATGCAGCCTACCTCTCCAAGTTATCTCGACCATTCCTCTGTTATGGCGCCCACTCGGAATTTCATTTGTGCTCCTCCTCTGCGAACTTGTTGCCCCCTGGCTGATGCTAAGCCTTGCTCGCGCACCAGCACAGGGAAGCGTTGTTTTTTGAATTGTTGTATAAATCTCTCGCCTGGAATTCATATATCCTTTAGTCCTTATTGCAATCACAGTCGCTCATCCTATGTTTTCTTTGGGACCCCTCTGCAAGCAGCCTCCAGCCCCCTTTCTGCCAATAGCTCCACACTCTTTTCTCTGCAAATCATGCCTCGCTTGTGCCCACGAATGAGCTGTAGAAGAGGCTCCTCTCATGGGCAAGCGATTCACCAGCCCTCGTTCTCCTCCTCGGCTTCTTCGTCCGACACCTCAGATTCCAGACCTGGTCGTGCTCCTGCTCCCAGAAGGGGCCGAGGATGAGGTCGTGGTCTTCCCAACCCCGCAGCGCACGTCCGCTTTTCCTCCAGGGCCAATACTCATATAGCCCGCCTTCAGCACCCTTGCACGCTCAATAATCACAATTTCCTCGCCTCTGTCATTATCAAACTTCGTGATGCACCCGTCGATCAGGTTATGGCCCCTCCTGAAGTGGCTCTTGAGTCAGGGGAAGAAATTTTGTTTTTCTCCCCTCAAGTAGACAATCGGCAGGGTGATCAAGGCGGCCAAGCTACTCAGCAAGTGCTGCAGCAAGCAGGGCCCTGCGTTCCTCCAGGTGGTGACTCAGGCAAGGAATGCCCTCCTCCAGATGAAGATGATCCCAATCAGTACGCGTGCCCCATCGTCGAAGAGGTGCCTTCTCCTACTAATGATGCCTAATCAGGTTTGTGCCTGCTGGTTTTGGAATTCAGACAAAAAGGAGGTGCTCATTTCCCTTGTTTTCTACAGTTATTTGATGTTTAATCTTTCTCAAGAACAAATTCTTTCTCCTTCATCTTATAGCCGGTTTCCCCTGTGTGGGCGGCATACTATTATCTATGTGTATGTTCCAAGGCGAACGCTCCAGTTTTACATTGTGTCTGTTTTTGTTTTTTGCTATGGGCTGCGTCTTTTTATGCTCTGTTAGTAGATTAGAGTCCTATATTCCAGTCAACAGTCCAGTCATAAGCGTCAGCTGCTCCTAGAGTCGGACAAGGTCATGGCTTTAAAATATTTTTTGGTCAGTATCCAACTGTTTTTGTTTATGAATGATCAGCATTGTAATGTGAGAATGCCGCATCTATGGGCTAGCTCTACTGAGGCCTCTGCCTCTCTGTAATTTTATTTTGTATCAATATAGAAGTAGACTGATTTAGAAAAATAATAATAATAATAATAATAATAATAATAATTTCATGGTAGATCCAGAGTTAAGATGGATCTAGGTTGACAATAAAAATAATCAATATACGAGTTAAACAATATTATTAACCATGGAGATTCACTCTCACTTTACCAGAAAATTTTCACTTGCAAATAACATTTGTTACAATATAATGGGCCAACACCATAGTTTATCAATACCACTTGCCAATATGACACGTGTTCATATGACATTCTCTTTAATTAATTAATTTGAGATAAATTCATTAAAAAAACATAACTAACTTAGAGATAAATATTAACCCTTACTATGTAAATATTACTATAAATATCTCTATCATCTATCAGTAATTAATTAAATTTGAAAGAACTATTCTAAAATAAACATGCCTATTAATATAATAAAATATAATGACATTTTTTTTCCTCATTTCATTGTTCTCATTCATATTTACTTTAACATTTGCATTTTTCAATTAAAAAATCATACCAATTTCTTTGAATGAATTTTTTTTAATTGAAATTTTTCAATAAGGTAAAAATTCAAAAATAAAGGCCTAACATAGTTAAAGCCTTCCTTTTTTTTGCATATTTTTTACAAAGTTGTCTAACATAGTTAATGCCTTTTTTTTTGGCACAGTTTTTACATAGTTGCGTAACATAGTTATTGATTTTATCAAGTGCATTTTTGTAAACTTCCAAATCATTATTATTATGTTAGATCTAAGACTTTTGTGATCCATAGATTTTGATAAATACCTTTTAGATTAATCACATTATTCTCAATTGGTCTGAATAATTATTATCTTTTCTCATTAGTCCACGTAAATGCTTTCCTTTTAGGTGCATAGATTACAAAGTTGCTTAACATTGTGATTATTTTATTAGTGATTTTATCAAGTGCACTAAATTTGTAAACTTCCAAACCGTTATCACTACATTTTTCATTAGTCTTCCAAACCATTATCATTACTTTTTTCATTAGTCCACGTGATCCATTCTGCCTAACATAGTTAATGCCTTCCTTTTCGATGCATAGTTTTTACAAAGTTGCCTAACATAGTTATTATTTTATTAGTGATTTTATCAAGTGTGCTTTTGTAAACTTCCAAACCATTATCATTACCTTTTTTCATTAGTCCATGTGATCAATTCGCAAAGAGGTGAGTGTGAAAATCCAACACCCTTGCTCAAAGGAAAATTTGGGTACCATGTTAGGTTTTCCATTACACCAAAACCAAGAGAGATTAGTAAACTTCCAAACCACTATCATTACCCCTTACATTAGTAAACTTCCAAACCACTATCATTACCTTTTTTTTTAGTGGTCCCAGGGCAGTTTCCAGAGTAGCGGTTAGTCCAGGTGATCGATTCCCAACCAGGTGAGTGTGAAAATCCAACACCTTTTGACGATGTAATGTAATTGGTGAATTGTTCCAATCAACACATTAATCATTTTAAATTTTCAAATAAAGTTTTCTTCAATGTTGATGGTGGTCTTAAAGGGGCTATTACTATTGCTTCATGTTTCTTTTTAAAAATATTTTAAATTTATCTTAACTCTTAATTTTGGATCTGTTAATAGCCTAGAGGGATCAAATCTCTTTTCTCTTTAAAATATGTTTACATCTCAATATATTTATTCTCTCATAGACCTGGTAGATCCTGAGTTAATATGGATCACAATTAGTTATAAAAAGAATTGATATATATATATATATATATATATATATATATATATATATATATTTAAAAAATCATGTGAAAATATTATGAAGTATGGAGATTATTAACTTGTAAATAGGCTTTCTTATATACCATGACTTATCAATACTAAATACTCAAAAATCCATAATACATTTCATATGACACTTGTTTATATGACATTTTCTTCGTTAATCAACTTAGTTAAAAATGAGAGAAATGTCAAAATATTTTTTAGATAAATTTCAACCTTTAATCTTATTAAGAATATATTAGAATATTCTTTAAAGGTTAACTCCATACCATTTACCTAATAATTAATGATAATTAAATTAAATTTCTAAAAACCCTATTCCAAAATAAGCATGCTTATTGACATAATAAAAACATAAATAAATTGTCCTTAATAGATTTATTTTTAGTACTCTTGTTTGATTATGAATAAGTATGTCTATTTTGGAATACACCTTTAATTTAATTATCAATAATCATTGGTTAGATAGTAAGGATTTAACCTCCATGAAACCATTTAGAATATCTTTAGTAGCAATCAAAAATCAAAGGTTGAGCTTTATCTATCAAGAAATTATGTCTTTATTGTTTGAGTTGTCGTTATCAAGCCATTATGTCGTTATTCTTCGAGCTGTGGTTTTTTAGGCACGTGGTATTAATAATCCACGGTTTTAAGTCACTGTATTGTAACAAAACTTATTTACATGTTAATTATCTCGATGGAAAAGTGGAATATATATATATATATATATATATAATTTAGTTAATTTTTATGATTTTTACGCTGGAGGTGTTTTCTTTATGAGATTAGGTGGGCAAACACTGATTATCCCACCCAATCCCCCAATCAGAAAGCTTCCTTATTTCCCTTCTAGCCAATTATATGTTGACATGTTCACACAAAATATTGGGTGAGTTGAAGTCCTCTGGCCATCCTCGTCCTAGCGATTCTCACACTAGAAGTTTTTCCTAGGTTGTGGGTGGCCATTGATGACCTTCGCCACTTCCTTCCAGTGCTTCTGATTTAGGTTCTGACTTTACCTCATGATCATGATGAAGGTTAACGTCGATTCTAGTGACTCCTTGAGGAGCGTTGGGAGATTTGGGGGCTTCCACCACGCCGTCGCCACTTGTCTATCCAACGCATCTTGGGTGTTGTTGATGAAATTGGGATCGTGCTCATATTTGGCGGCTGGGAAATCATAATCCTCCACCTCCCCACGGGGTCCCTCCCACGTGTACTTACCGTCGTGCCCTAATTTCCTCGGAAGACCCTAGTAACCTGACGTGGGCCGTTGCTCGCAGCGATCGTACCCTTTCTGAATCATCTTGTGTTGTAATACTCTTCCTGGTGTGGACAAGGGCGAAGGTCAACCAAATCTTCATTCTCCTTCGTCTTCATCTTTGTAGTCGGCCTCCCACTCATTTTCTCACCTACTCTTCTTTCCTTTGCTTAATAAACTTCCCCACAGCTTATAGAATGGACGAGTAACTGCCTTTGCTTGATAATATTCTCCACAATGTTTTCACAAATAATTAGGAAAGTGTGGCTCCAAATATTTCGTATATGGTTTCGAATATATAGTGTGCAAAAAGGAGATGAACTATCTTCGAGAGACGTCCATGCCGACTAGAATACTCCATCGCTACAATCATCCTCTACACAGTCACTTTCTGTAAGTAACTAATTCAGGATCAGTGGCCTTCAATCACCAAGTGTCTTGTCATAATGGGTGTACATGCATATATCCTTGGGAAAATTCTATAAATTGCAATATATGTCAAGACGGGATAAAATCAACGAATTTTGGGAAATATTAACGCGACAAGTATTAATGTGGGTTACTACGAGTTGGGGTTGAAAGAAATGGTGTTATATTCCATGGATTCCTCCATCTTTAAAAGAATTTAAATTAGGAAGATTGAACCAGAAGAAAAGATGAATTTTATTTTATTTTTTCTCAATACAGATTTGGTGAAGAACATTCCTCAACCAAGTTCCTAAAAGAGCTGATGGTAGTAAGAATGGATAAGAAGTAGAAGGTTAAAGGTTTAACTAGTGTTTCACTAGTTTATCAATTTAAATTTGTTTATTCATAGCTTTTTGATGCTATGGTAGCTAAATATTACATCTTAGTTTATGTCTTTTCTAAAGAGTTGATGGTAGTAAGAATGGATAAGAAATAGAAGGTTAAAGGTTTAACTAGTGTTTCACTACTTTATCGATTTATTTTTGTTTATTCATAACTTTTTGATGCTATGGTAGTTAAATATTACATCTTAGTTTGTGTCTTTTCTATAGCTATGTTTGTGAAAAGGGTAGGGAAGAATAGGATGGTATTTTGCAAGGTGGAGATGGTGTTTGGTTGGGGGAGTTTGTGATAAAGCTTCTTTTATATGTTGATGATCGTGCTCTCTTCTCATCCTATGCTTTAGTATATGACATTTGCAAAGTGGAGAAAGTACCAAGGTGGGATAAGAATCAACAAATGACAAATATGAAGAAAGAAAATGAAGGAAAGGAAACATTTTTCTCTCAAGAAGCATACAAAATGGATTCATGGACTCCCTCATATATTAGATAAAATAAAAAAATCATGGAGCTCCTTGCCAATAATGAGAAAGAAAAAAAATTTGGAAAAAAAACAAAAAAACTTGAGAAAGATATGCTTATTTGAATACAATACTAGGCTCAGAATCATCTCTTGCCAAATTTGGCTACTAGGGTTAGAAATATCTCTTGCCAAATTTGGCTACTCTATGTGAAATTCCATTGGAATTAAAGTATCTTTTTTCATTGTGTAAAGAAAATTTATCAATAAATGGTTAACACCTCTATTTATCAAGCAAGTTTCTGCTAATTAACATGTAGTATCCCAAAATAGGGAATTTCTACACTATTGGGAATATCTTAAGATATTCCAAATGTGGAGATCCAGCAATACATAAACATAAACTGGAAATAGCAGTGAATAAACATCATACCAAAATGTATGGAAACCATAGAGCCATTTTATTATGAATCAGCAGAAAATAATAGTAATACAACTCAAAGGATCAAGGCAAACAAGCCTCCCAACAATACACATGCTAAAACTATAATACTGCTACAGGACAGAGTGTCTATGAACAAGAACTGCACAGTCATAGATTGAGTATTGCTACAAGAAGTGTAAAATATCATATATCTGTATAAATATGACTCATACAATACTGGGAGAGAAGATCTATGCTGCCAATCACTACCTCAACACAATCCCGGAGGGATTGGCTGAAATATGCAAAAACTGCAAAATGCTAGAGTTGCAGGGTAGCAGCTGCAACTCAAGAACTGGGAATGAATGGAGAAGGTTGAATATGCTACATCCAATGAAAATACCTCCTCCAATGGATCTTCCAAGTGATAGGTTTATCCTAACACTGAAGATCTCACCCTCCAACAATCACTGCAATCCCTCACTGCAAATACCAACTGAAAATAACACATTCACTGAGGGATACTACATTGTAGGTGTAAGAAATGGTGTTGGCCAAGTGCCAAGATCTTCAATATGCTCCAAGGGCTTCCAAAATGATCTCTCAAAGGAAAGATAGTCTCCTCCTCTAGAAAAACAAGTGATGGAAGTGGTGTTATGAACCCTCACTGCAACACCCTGCAACACAACATTATTCTGCTACAGAAATAATGTTGTACTAGAGGAGGATGCTTGGCCTCAAGCCTGGATTTGAGGCAAATCAGTACAACTCCTTCAAGAGGCTTCTCAAGAAAGGAAAGTGATTCCTAAATAGGAAATCCTTTTGCTAAGCAGCATTGCAACTCTGCTAAACAAAAGGAGAATTCACAAAGTCTAAACAAACAAAGAAATCAATCATCTGAATCATGAATGACAATGGCTGCCTTGCCCTCCTTTTAAAAAAGTGAAGGCCCCTTCTCCATGGGTCCCACTCATTAGGGTTTCCTCCACCAAATAACCCTCTTCCCATTCATACTGCGTTGTTGATCAAAGTGTTATCCACCTCCTCTCCCAGCATTGTTGACTTGGTCAAACTTGACCTTGTCTCCATGCAAATGTCCTTTTTCACACATAATGGTGTGAAATCCAGCTCTTATGACTATCCCCTTTCACATTTGAGGGATGTTATTCATGTTTGTAATAATCATGGGCTTCCTTACCGATTTATTTAGCTTCTAGGTGATAAAAACAAAACTTTAATATTCCATTTAGTTCTGTGCTAAAATGGGAATATTACAGTCCTCCCCTCCCAAATGGTGCTTGTCCTCAAGAAAATTGCAAGCATAGAACTGGAAAGTATCCTCCCAAGGAATGGAGTCTAAAATGTGTTGAGGAACATCTTCCTCATGTAGATCCTCCATCCCCCAAGAAATCATCCATACAAAATGAGTTACCTCCCAACATGGCAACTCCTGAAAATCCTCTTCCACCTTTGGCTCCTGCAATATAGGTGGGCTGAAAATCTGATCTTGGTAGACAAAATAGCCTACCCCACACTGTCCTCCTCTCCACTTAGGATAAGTGTAGAGTATATGCTGATCTTGGGTTGCAATGATATTGCCCTCAAGTGGCAAGATGAAGATTAGACCTCCAAGGATCTCTCCTCCAACGTTATGAAACATGTTGGCCCAAATCATCTCATATGTGATGAGTTGGAAGTCACCATTATATGGCATCCAATAAATCATATGACTCGCCTCAAATGGAAACAATTATTTTTCTGTAGTGGCCACATACTCCCTCATGCTCCCATTAGAACATGCAATGCAAACTATGTGGGAGATCTCGTCCCCAAGGGACACATTCAACCAATGTTCCATTCCCCCAATCATTCTCCCAACAAATATAAAAACAACAACAACATAAGGAACCATAATGAGAACCATGCTTGCTGCCATATGTAGCAAGGGAGAAGGACAATGGTCCCTCAAATGTAACCAACACAGTTTGGCCCTCAACTGCAAAAGAGTGTGACAAAAAGTGTGGTTTCTCAACCACTTTCTCGATGTCCCACTCTCCTCATATTTTTGGAGAAAGTGAATTATGTATGGTGCAAAGTGAGCATGTTATCAAAAATACATCTCCTCCCCAAGTCCTCCTAGGGGGTGGTCACCAATACTACTCATGGCCTCAAGTAGACCATGAAGTCTAGAAAAAAGAATGCTCCTCCTTGGAGCAACATCCTGCACATGTATGGTTAAGGGATGCATAGATACATTAGACAAACAAACAATACCCTTACCATATGTCTTGCTCATGCAAATGGAGTGGCTCATAGATGAGTCTCATATCATCCTCAAAGAGAAAAGAGGTGGTCGTGCTAACTCTTCCAAAGAGTTATGTATCTCCTCCATCTTCACATGATCCATGCATCTCCTCATATGCTGATATATTTCATCCTCAAACCCCTTCCAAAAATACCCTTCCATGATGGTGTGGTATGCTCTCAAAGAACAAGTGTGGCTGAAAAGGAAATCCTCATGAGCTTCTTGTAGTAACTTCTCCTTGAGCTTGGAAGCTCCAGATAAGAAGATCCTACCATGATAGTAGATGACCCCATCTCTGACTGAATATCCCTCCTCATACAACTGGTCATCCAATATCATGCAAGTGAAAATATCCTTGGAATACTCCACCAACGGATAGGAGTTACAATATGGATCTATCCTCCATAGTGACAAAATTGATGATCTCTCATGAAGAACATCTATCTTATGGTCATCCTCTTCTTTGATATCTCCCATGCCAAAGATGCAAGTTGGAAGGTTGTTATCCTTCCCCTGTTGCTTCTGCCATAGCGCGGAATCTGAAATGAGAGTGGGTAAAGATGATGTTGAGAGAATGCATCGCTCCTCCTTGAGTCTACCCAAGACTCTCAGTGCTATAAAATTTCCTCCCAAGGTCTCCACTCCTCTGAAATCAATGAATGGGGCCTCAAAATGTGAAGCATCTCTCATCATCTACTGAAATGGTGGTCTCCTTGGTGAAATGTCTCCATGCAATGAGAAGTTATCATCAAGAGTAGGCTGCATACATGAATGGACAGACTTGTCCCTGCTCTTACTGTGCAATCCAGTCTCCCTCTTAGGTGCATCAACCTCATGAAATAGATAGGTTTGTCTTCTTATCATCACATGATGCTGGTCATCCTCCCTATCTCCTCCTTGTATTTGCATAGTTCCACACCTCATCATTAATGGCACCTGTAGAACATGAGTTGTGCCTTGATCTCCACACATGAGATCCTGGGGACTTCCTTGCAAAGATGCAAGAATCCCTCTAGTTGGAGCAAGAGCTCCTTTTTCCTCTGCATGAGGTGCTAGATCAACTCCAGATCTGACAGCATTGTTGCCTTTAGTCTCCTCAACATGAATGGGCAACCCTCCAATTATTGGATCCTCTTTTGGAAAAGGGATCTCCATGCCTTCTTGTGCCAAAATACAAGATAAAGCCCTTGCCTTTAACAGAGTATGATGCAAGTTATCAGCCTCTTCCATGGTTTTCTAAAGTGGTTTTGGTTTTATGATTTCCTCCATCACATGTAAGGTATTTGTTTGTTTAGTTTTGTTTTGCTTCACCACATGTGTTTCAGAAATTTCCTTATCAAACTTTTCCACCAATTTTTTAATGAACCTTTCATAGGAAGAAGTATTTGCATTCTTTAAATAAAAAGACTCAAATTTCCACCATGCATAGGCCTTACCTCCAAAATGCAACGCTGCTACTCTGATGGCTTCATATTCAGAAATTTGGTGTTGCTACAAAAAGGTGTCTAACTCTTCCACCCAAGCCTTGGCTCAACATGTAGGGGAACCATCAAAGGTAGATAGAAGAAATATACCCACATTATTTTGCTTGCTCCTCCTCTGCTTGATCTTTCAAAACTCCATAAAATTGGTATGATTTCTAAACTTCTGAGTTTGAGATTCATACTCATGCAAGAAACCACTAAGAGTTCCCCTCTTAGGAATTCCTTCTCCTCCTATTCCTCTTATGGCAAAACTGGCCATGTGACTGTGTTGTATATCATAGGGTGTGGCTGCATGCTCACACTCCCCATAATAAAATCTAGAGTTTGACTCAGTTTCAAACCCTCTTGGAGATTTTGTACATATCTCCCTCCTTATCTTCTTGAAATCTTCATGAATGCTCTGTACAGATATTGGAAGAAGCTTGGTAAGCCTATATTCCTTTCTCTCTCCACATAATGGAGTCTTCATCTTCTCTTCTTGTCTCTTGAATAGCATAGTGGCAGAGATCCACAGGTTGTGCCAGAAAGATGATTTAATACCCCTATAGTATCCCAAAATAGGGAATTTCTACACTATTGGGAATATCTTAAGATATTCCAAATGTGGAGATCCAGAAATACATAAACATAGACTAGAAATAGTAGTGAATAAACATCATACCAAAATGTATGGAAACCATAGAGCCATTTTATTATGAATCGACAGAAAATAATAGTAATACAACTCAAAGGATCAAGGCAAACAAGCCTCCCATCAATACACATGCTAAAAGTATAATATTGCTACATGGCAGAGTGTCTATGAACAAGAACTGCGCAGTCATAGATGGATTACTGCTACAGGAAGTGTAAAATATCATATATCTTCATAAATATGACTCATACAATATTGGGAGAGAAGATCTATGCTCCCAATCACTACCTCAAGACAATCCCGGAGGGATTGGCTGAAATATGCAAAAACTGCAAAATGTCGGAGTTGCTAGGTAGCAGCTGCAACTCAAGAACTGGAAATGAATGGAGAATGCTGAAGATGATACATCCAATGAAAATACCTCGTCCAATGGATTTTCCAAGTGATATGCTGATCCTAACACTGAAGATCTCACCCTCCAACAATCACTGCAATCCCTCACTACAAATACCAACTGAAAATAATGCAGTCACTGAGGGATATTGCGTTGTAGGTGCAATAAATGGTGTTGGCCAAGTTCCAAGATCTGCAATATGCTCCAAGGGCTTTCAAACTGATCTCTCAAAGGAAAGAGATCCTCATCCTCTGGAAAAACAAGTGATGGAAGTGGTGTTGTGAACCCTCACTGCAACACCCTGCAACACAACATTATTCTACTGTAGAAATAACGTTGTACTGGAGGAGGATGCTTGGCCTCAAGCCTGGATGTGAGGCAAATCAGTACAAATCCTTCAAGAGGCTTCTAAATAAAGTAAAAGGATTCGTAAATAGGAAATCATTGTGCTAATCAGCACTGCAACTCTGCTAAACAGTAGGAGAATGAACAAAGTCTAAATAGACAAATAAATCAATAATCTGAATCATGAATGACAGTGGTTGCCTTGCCCTCCTTTTAAACAAGTGAAGGCCCTTTCTCCATGGGTCCCACTCATTAGGGTTTCCTCCACCAAATAACCCTCTTCCCATTCATACTGCATTGTTTATCAAAGTGTTCTCCACCTCCTCTCCCGGCGCTGTTGACTTGGTCAAACTTGACCTTGTCTCCATGAAAATGTCCTCTTTCACACATAAGGGTGTGAAATCCAGCTCTTATGACTATACCCTTTCACATTTGAGGGATGTTATTCACGTTTTTAATAAGCATGGGCTTCCTTACCCATTTATTTAGCTGCTAGGTCATAAAAACAAAACTTTAATATTCCATTTAGTTGTGTGCTAAAATAGGAATATTACATAACACCTCTATTTCTCTAGCAAGTTGGCTGTGCTACAGAGAGGGAAAATAAAATCTGGTAGTCCCGGTTTTGGGACCTAGGGGAAATCTCTATGTATGTTTGTTTTATATTCTCACTATTGTATATATTTATGTTTTAACAATTCATTTTTCACATAATTTATGTACAATGTCAAAAACTACATTTATTACGCAACTACCATTGGTTCAGGGGTATAATGGAATTTTTGTCATTGTTGATCGATTTTCTAAATATGCCATCCTCATTCCAATGAAGGAGTCATGTGGAGACAATAAGGCAATGGAGTTATTCTTCAATAATGTAGTTAAGTATTGGGGAATTCCTCTTAGCATTGTGTCGAACAAGGACCAGATATTCATAGGGAGATTTTGGATGACATTGTTCAATTTGGTTGGGACAAAGTTGTTTCACAGTTCAATTTTCCATCCGCACACAGATGGGGAAACCGAACACGTCAAGTCACTATTGCAGGACAACTTGAGGTATTACGTTCGAGTTGACCAGAAAAATTGGCCTGATTTATTGGACCAGGCACATTTCAATGATATGGTATATTCCATTCGAGCTAGTTAATGGACAAATTCTAGTTGTGTCCACACCTTGTTCCAACTCAGGGATATGGGAGGAGCCTACACGAAAAGATATTCTTGACAACATGGGAGGATTCTTTGGATATGGCACAGGTGCACTTGAACGAAGCAGCTGAAAAAATGAAGAAATGGGCGGATAAAGATAGAAAAGATTCATACTTTGAGTTTGGAGACATGGTCTTCATAATGATGACAAAGGAGCGGTTTCCACCGCCCAAAGGAACTTAGAGGTGATTGACAAGGAAGTATGAGGTTCATTTAGGGTGAAGTGAAAGTTTGGTGAAGTTTCCTATGAGGTTGAGCTACCTAATCACATGTGTTCCAAGCATCTGGTTTTCCATATAAGTTAGTGAAAGAAAGGGTGACTTGATTTCGACCATATAGAGTGAGGAGAACCACCGAGAGGACCAGCCTTTATTGCAGAAAAGTTGAACTTAAGCTTGGAGAAAATATTGGATTTCAGGATGGCGAGAATTGACAGCGCTACAAAAAGCAAGTTCTTCGTGCAATGGAGGGATGAACTGGAGGAAAGCAGCTTGGAATCATAGGATTCATTGTGGATGTGGAAAAAAGAGATTGATGACTATATCTTATAGTTGGCTCAGTGTGTGGGATTGTTGAGGAAGACAATGAATCGAGGTGGGGGAGGATGTCAAGCCCATGATATTACTTCTCCTTCGAGCGCCAACGAGTCGACATAGTGGGCAGGTGCGCCCACATTGTCGTGCAGGCATTGGGAGAGTGTAAGAGTGCATGCAACACATAGGTGAGATGGGTGAGTTGGGTGCACTAGGAAGGAAAGCGCATGGGCAAGCAGGTGATGGGTAAGTTGGGTGTCAGGTGAGTGAGCACGTGGGTGAGCGACTGGGTGAACACATGGATGAGTGAGTGGGAAAAGTGTAGCAATGTCGAGCCCAAGGGGCACACGCCTGCCGAGTCCACAACCCGGGCATTGCATGAAGTACATGACACAAAAGGGCGAAATGCTACACATTTGGCGAATAAGTCACATTTTCCAGCATATGGAGATGGTGTTAGTTCACTTGAGAACACATTGAACCAACCAAAATGGCAAAGACAACAAGCGTATAAGTATAAGACACGTGAGTGGAGTCAAGGGAGAACCATTCATCCATACCATAAGAGCTATACAGTTAGAAGAGCCTAAACCTGCAGCTTGGGCAGTAAGCAAGGCGAAGGGGAAAAGTAATGTGTGCGTAGGGCATGCGTTGATCAGATTTGGATCAGGACCTAAGTGATAGCTCAAATTTCAAAGTGTTAAAAAGTGTGCCAAACTTGAGAAACTAGATAGATCTCATCTTCTTGATTTTGGCACCGTGAACGGTTCGAGAACCCGACACCGTATGAAGAAGTTATCGCGATTTGAAAATTCCAGTAAACTACAATTTTCTGTAGAAATTTATATAACTGATATGTTATACATCTGGTGTTCTCCTAATCACACACTATTTGACTTCATGCACAATACAGAATCTCTTCTACCATTGATCATTAATTGCGGAAATAAAATCAATTGCATGCACACATTAAAACCATAAAAATTCACACATATGAACACAAGAATTTATGGGAAAGCTGCAAAGCGGAAAAATCCCCATTCAGACATTATATGATATGATATCACAACAATCATCATACAAAGCTCTATGTTTTCGTGACACCTCCACCCTACACACTAATCAAAGCCCGATCTTGCGGTGTAAAAACACATGCCACCCAATCTCTCAATTGCCACTGCTTTCATCAGAAAATAAAATCCATCGTCAAGAATGGTTTCAATGAACTCAAATAGTTCAGCTCTTTTCACTAATCCCCTGATTGGCATCTCCAACCGTGTGTGGTGCAAACTCAAAATATTTATAGTCATAACTGATAGTCACACTGCTCTTTCACCTACCTCTTCACTGGTCTCCACTGAAACTGTCCATGCACTGTAGTTAACTGATGTATTCTTTAGTTGATTAATGAGTTAATAATTAGTGAATTAATTAATAATTAATTTACACCACTCTCAATAGTGTATCAATCAGTTAGACTAGATACAACTAGCTCAACTATGTTTAACTCAGTTAAACTGAACACAACTCCACCAACTACCTCAATAACTCCACAAAACTTTGTCACATGAGTGCTAACTGAAGTATCCATGCAAGAACTCCACTTAACCCTTAGGAATAGCATAATTCCTTATGTTGGCTCCTGTGCCACATCTTTTCACTTAACTAAAGTGCTCCAAGAGAATAAGATAATGTTTATAGTCCAAATATTATTAAGAGCTAATAATATTCAATATATCTATTTTTAGACTGGCAATCTAAAAATAGATTTTGCCCAATATGTCTAAAAATAAAAGTCCATCTATTTTTCCAACTTGAACAACCATCCACAAATAGCATCCTGCAACTCATAGAATATGATCAACATGTCTAAAAATAGACATAGTCTAAAAATATACTTGCGCCAAAAATAGCCTGCGGGCCCACTTAGTGAAGGCGACTATTTTCACTAAGCTCATCATCTTGTTACAATCTCAAAATTTTCGACAGTTGACCAAGGTTGACTGGGAAAAGGTACAATAAAAAAATATATATATATTCTAGGGAATATTCCTCTTAATATTCCTTCCAAGCCAATTCGATCGTGACAAGTGTCGATAGTTTATTTGATGTACAGGTTGGGAGAGCCAATAATAGGGTGACATGTGGCCAGCCCTAAGGCCGCCATGTGTCCCTGCAACTATTCATCAAAATTTTTGTGGGTCTGCAGGAGTCGACCTCGCGACCTCCAGCATAGCACACACAGGTCTCCACCATCTACACTACAAGTTGTTACTTAACCGTTTAGTTTGCAGGTTTATGATAAAGTTTATGGCATTGACGTTTGGGGGTTCGGGACCGCCAGTGGTCCCAACCCGCCAGTGCTCCCCCGTGTATTGGTCACATGAAATTACAACAAACTTAACCATTGGTCTATGTTAACAACCCACCATCCGTTTCAGACCTGGTCACATTGCAATGTTTTAAGAACTTAACTCTGCGGTTAAAGGCGTAACCTCTGACATTTTTCAAACCTCGCAACAGTTATGTTAACATGTCACATGGCGTTGATACCATGCGGTTAATGAGACGATCAGTGCTAACACAGTGTTAAACCGGAGTTATGCCCAATGCAACCACAATTTCATACGTGAGTTCTGTCGACCATTACGGTCAGGGCCGGAGTTAGGGTGCGCATGTGACAACCCTAACCATAACATTGATTGCCACGGTTAGTTCTGGTGGGTTTTATGGAGAGTGCCTAAAAATTGGTGGTAAGTGCTATTTTGACTCTAGTTAAATTGAAGTCCTCCACATTTAGTGGACTTTTCCTAGGTGTAACTAGGAAAATGAGTAGGAGACTCAATTTTCAACAATTCTGAGTGAAAAAAGAGTAATTCTTAGCTAATTGGATCATTCTGGAGCCATTAGTGAGGTTTTCAAAGCCATCTGAGGAATTCTAAGTGTGATTTTGCTTCAGAGAAGTTCCAAGGGCCACTAGGGCCACCAGGAGCCAACAGGAGAATGAGGCCTAGCCAGGGCAGCCAGAGGCCATTCTCAGCAAAACCAATAGTCTATTCTGACTATATTGAACCTTTTGAATCCAATGGAAGGATTTGAAGAATATTTTGGATATTTTTGAAGGCCGAGATGATACAAAGAATTTTTCAGTGAACCCATAGCCACAGGGTGCCACCAAGTGTTGGAGGCTTTACCAGAGCAGCCAAAGGCCAATTTCAGCAAGTGAATAGTTTATTGTGACTATTTTGGACATTCTAAATCCACTAGAGGTACTTTAATAGCCATTTGGAAACTTCTAGAGCCGAAGAAGCAACATGGAAGTTTCGGCGTGCCTAGGGCCAACAAGAGTTGGAGGCCTAGATTGGGAAGCCAGAGCTCATTTGGAGAAAATGAACAACCCATTTTGGATGAATGATATTTTTTGGAGATATTAGAAAATGTTTCAGAGACATAAAGGACTTCTAAGGGAGTTTTTTCCATAGAGAAGCTCAGGGAAGCTTAAGGGCACCGATAGAAGAGGTCAAGTCAAAGGGAGCCTAGGTCCATTTCCAGAGAGTTAGCAGCCATTCCAGGGGTATGATGGTATTCTAAGCCCATTGGTACAGTTCAAACAAACATTGGATTTAAGTAGAAACTTGTAAAAGAAAAATTCCATCTTAATCCCAAAGAGCCAATTCAATTGACAAAGGCTCAATTGACATGAGTGAATAGTTAATAGAGATCTAAGATTCATCGCCTCCCCTATGGATCCCTAGGGTTTCCGAAACCCTGCAACGGTGTTGATAGGGCTCTCCTCTGCTCTACCGGTGGCCCTATATGACCTTTGCAGTGTCACTTCCTCGCTTGCCCCTGAACCCAGCTAATGGCAGGTCCTTTGGGAGGGGCGGGAACCCCCCCCTCCTGAAAACCCGCCTACTAACACAGCCAATACGACCGCGACTAAACAGATATCATCCTCTGACTCTGTAGGGACACAAGTGAATTCAAATGCTGAGCAAAATGATAAAACAAAGACTCAAAATGCTTCCGAGGTGCAGAAGAAGGCCTCCTCTGCCACATGCATTCCAATCGCAGCAGATTGCATCAAAATCGACCTTCCAGGACATCGTATTAATGATCACATTCAATACATGAAGGACCATGCCCTCATAGGAAAATTTATTGGCTTCTAACCGACTGAGAAAGCGCTCCAGGGATGGATAGATTCAAAATGGAAACCAAAGGGACATGTTACCCTGCAACTGGGACCAAAAGGTTTCTTCAACGCCATTTTCAATTGCATTGAGGACAGAAATCACATACTAGATGGGGGCCCATACTTTTTCAACTCAGCAAGCCTGTATCTGAGAGATTGGATTGAAATATTCAACCCCGACAAGGAAGATTTCAACTTGGCACCAGTTTGGATTAGAATGTATTCTTTTCCTCTGGAATACTGGGATGAGAAAACCCTAAAAGACATAGGCAATGGACTGGGGGAATTCATCAAGACATCTGAAGAAACCAAGCTCAAAAGATACACATCCTATGAAAGGATCTGCCTTTACATGCATCTTGCTAAAGCCCTCACGTATTCGGTAAGTCTTTTTCATAACGACTTTGAATGGATCTAAACCATCGATTATGAGCATGTTCCTTTTCGATGCATAAAATGCCATGAACACGACCATATTTTCATAGATTTCCCCTTAAATATCCCTCCTAAATCCACCCCAACCTCTGAAAGCACTGATGTGGAGGTTTTCACCAAAGTCCCTAGCCATAGATAGCATACCAAGAAATCCTCAGCCACTCCCAAAATTTCCCCCACATGTCCCACCAGCAATAGCTTTAAAATTATTACTACCCACTAGATCTTGGAAGGAAGTCATCACAACCTTCTTCAGATATCCCCAAATCTGTTTTTCCTGACCCCTTGATCACACCTTAGAAGACTCCCACCTCTCCCCCACCCTCTGACCCCCTAGGATCCATCTCCCTTACTAATAAAGAGAAAGCTATTGTGATCAAGAACACAAATCAAATGGAGATAGATGGAAACTCTCACTCAGCTTCCCATATAGAAGACTCCAAGAAATAAATGAATGAGCCTACACACATGGAAGAGGAACCAGAGAGAATCGATCTAGCAGATCTAGATATCCTAGCTCTGGAGTTAGCTTGCCACCAAAAGGCCCATGACAAGATTCCCCTCCAGAAAATCGACAACCTAGAAGTTGCACCCTTCCGAGCACAAAAACGCAACTCATTGGGAATTCAAGCAGGAAGCCCTTGGGACGGTAAAAAGATAATCAAATATTCAAAGAAAAGAGGGTGTAGAACAGATCTGCAAAGAAAGATCATTGTAGGAGAAATTCTTGTTGAATCTGGCAGATATCCCAAGCTGACCAAGTTCTATCTGCCGATCTCCCACAGTTCTCAATGAAGCTCATCTCATGGAACATTAGAGGGCTTAATAGCCTGACGAAACACCGAATGATTAAGAAAATGATTTAGCAAGACAAGACAACTGTATTCTTTTTACAGGAAACCAAATGTACCAGTAGTACCCTTGACTCCATTCTCACCAAGATATGGTTCGGATGCTGCACCACAGCGGTTGATGCCTTTGGAGCCTTAGGTGGTCTAGCCATAGCTTGGGATCCCCAAATCATATCTCTATATGATTTCCATGCCACTCACATTTTCATCCAAGCCTCCTTCCACTTGATAGGTTCTAATATAAATGGGCACCTTACCAATGTTTATTTCCCTCAATACCCTCTTCAGAAAATTTCCCTGCTCAACACTTTGGCCATCCTTAACTCTTCAAGGCACCATCCCCTATGAATCAGTGGCAAATAATTTAATATGCTCACCAAATTAGAGGAAAAACAAGGAGGTAGATCCCGGCTTGAGATGGACAGTATTCGCTTCAAAGATTTCATTCAATACAACTGGTTGATTGATCTTCCTTTCTCCAATGGGATGCACACTTGAAACAAAAAAAGATCTTGCTCACAGCAGATTGCTTCAAGACTGGATCGCTTTCTCATATCAAATGACACAATCCACTTGGGAGGCGACTTCCACTCCTCCATTGTTCCATTAGTTGGATCCGATCACTCGCATATCCTCTTGCAATGGTCATGTCTTGGAACAACTAACAAGCAACCATTTCATTTGAATCCTTCTTGTTTTTGCATCCTAATTTCAAGGATCTGATCACCACATGCTGGAAAAGTTTCATACCTCTGGAAAGCTCCAAAATGTTCCAATTTCAACAGAAGCTCAAGAACCTCAAATTTACGCTTAAGAAATGGAATCAATCTAGCTTTGGGACCATCTTTCAATATCAAAAGGAACTTGAACAGCAAATGTCGGAGCTACAACTGCGTATAATCAAAGAGGACAAATCTGATGCCTTTTCTTCCCAAGAAAAAATAATCCTCACTAAGATGGATGAGAGGTGCCAGCAAGAGGAGACTCTATGGAGACAGAAGTCGCGGATCCGTTGGCTCAAGGAGGGAGAGAAGAATACTAGATTCTTCCATCGATCCACTATTCAAAGACGAATGCACAATTGCATCACCACTCTCAACAACATTCATGGCGATCGGCTTAAGGAACATGCAGATATCGAAAAGGAACTCCTCAGCCATTTCCAACACATTATTCAAGAGCCTATAGGATGTAGGAAGCAAGCCATCAACAGGATAACTTGGCACATTCCCAGGCTCGTCACAGAGGATCACAACCAAATGTTACTCAAGATTGTCTCTCTTCAAGAAGTGGAGCAGGGAATGGCTCAACTCAAAGACGGCAAAGCTCCAAGCCCAGATGGTTTCACAGCAATTTTTTTTTCATTACTTCTGGGCGCAGATCAAATTGGAGGTTTGGGACTTGGTTGAAGAATCTATAAATCTACACTGAATTCTCCCGTCACTTAATGAAACTT
Source organism: Pinus albicaulis (assembly GCA_034641835.2). Classification (NCBI taxonomy): domain Eukaryota; kingdom Viridiplantae; phylum Streptophyta; class Pinopsida; order Pinales; family Pinaceae; genus Pinus; species Pinus albicaulis. Next base: position 1,253,901,834 of record CM076583.1, read on the forward strand.
TTCTCACCCTCATCCCTAAAGAGGAGCACTTGGTCACTCAGGAAAAATACAAACCCATTGCATTGTGCAACGTCATCTACAAATTAATCTCCAAAGTCATTTCCAATAGACTCAAACCTCTGCTCCCATTTCTAATCTCTCCAGAACATACCAACTATGTAGAAGGGCGAAAAATTTTGGATGGGATCATACTCACGCATGAAGTCATCCATTCATTGAAGCACCTTAAGAAAGCATGTATGCTTTTAAAATTAGATCTTTCCAAAGCTTTTGATAAATTAAGCTGGGACTACATTAATCAAATTCTTCTTGCTTTCAGCTTCTGCACTACTTGGACTAGATGGATTATGAACCTTATCTCTACTCCACAGTTTTCCATCCTCATCAATGGGGCTCCCTTCCCCCCTTTCTCCCCCATACAAGGTATTCGTCAAGGGGACCCTCTTTCCCCCTTCATTTTTGTCCTCATGGAAAAAGGGCTTGGTCGTCTCATTCAGCTGTTGCCTCCTCCCACTCTCTCAAAGGTCTTTCCCTCCATGACAATCAGCCCATCACCCATCAACAATTTGTAGATGAAAATATGCGATTTGGTCATCCCTCTGTCCAAGAAACCAACACCCTCAAGTCCCTATCGGACATCTTCTCTGAAGCCTCTGGAACCACCATCAATGTTGGTAAATCCCAAATATTATTCTTCAACACTCCAGCCATTACTCAAAGCAACATTTCCAGACTCCTTGGGTTTTCCATCACCACCCTGCCATCCAAGTACCTTGGTGTTCCTCTCATTGAAGCAGTAATCAAGCACTCCTCTTGGAAAGAGCTTCTTGATAAACTTGAAGTATGCCTCTCTTCATGGACTTACCGATCACTCAACATCGCTAGCAGACTGTTCTTAATCAAAGCTATCCTCCAATCCATGCCTTTGTACCTTTTTTTAGTATTGGCAACACCAAAATGGGTTCTAAAAAAAATCAGAAACATTCAACGCAATTTCCTATGGGGATCTTCAGCACTGAACAGAAAATGGGCTCTAGTGAAATGGACAAATGTTTGTACCCCAAAGTCAGATGGAGGGCTAGGATTAAGGGATCCTCGGCACAGTAACACCATTATGGATGCACGTATCTAGTGGAAGTGGCTCTCCAAGCCCCACTCCCCATGGGCTCACCTTTTGACAACCGAATATGCTAACGATAGACCGATTGCAGATCTCATCAGACGCCCTGCCTCTCTCCATTCATGATGAGCATAGCTCCCTGATTTTGGCTGAAAATGTAGCTTTCTTTCACTTTGACAGTCTCTTGGATAAACCAAGGGTCACCGCCACAATTTCAGTCATGTTTTAGGAAGCGAAACCTAGCTCCATGGGCTCTAGCTCCAGAAAATGCATGCGGAAGTCTACTATATCCTTGGTTCCTCCACAGGACTCTTGGAAGTCTGCCGCCCTACCTGTCAATTCTAGCTCACCATCCTCAAGCAGTGCAAGTAGCGGCAGTGGGAGCTCTGAGCACACAGTGGGGGAGCTGAGGAAAGGCAGTAGTCAAGCATGCACAACATCCTCGCCTTAGCCTACATCACAGCAGTCCGAAAGATGATGACTCGTCTGAGGAGTACAGATGTCTCATTTTGGAGGAGCCTCCTCCAACACAAAAAGACACCTAGCATGATACACAACCACCACAAGGACAGGTTTCCCTATCTATTTTTGGTTAATTTTCATGTTTTGTTGTATTTTCTGGGCCTTTTGGCCGTTATGAAATTTTTGTCTAACTCTGGGAAGTTACTGATCAAAGCTGGTTTCCACACAGTGGGAAGCATATTTTGGGCCGGTTTCCCCGCTAGGGGCGGTCATTTTTTTGGTTTTTTTATTAAGACTCCCTCCGGAATTTTCTAGTACAACAATTCTGGAGGTCAGTCCCGCCATGTACATTATGTTTCATATTAATAGGTTAGTCCAACTTAGAAAAAAAATAACCTGACGCAGACTGTCGCTCGCAGTGATCGTACCCTTTCTGAATTGTCTTGTGTTTTAATACTCTTCGAGGTGCGGACGAGGGTAGAGGTCAACCAAATATTCATTCTCCTTCATCTTCGTCTTTGTAGTTGGCCTCCCACTCACTTTCTCACCTACTCTTCTTGACTTTGCTTCATAAACTTCCCCACAGCTTATAAAATGGCTGAGTAACTGCCTTTGCTCGATAATATTCTCCACAAATTTTTCACAAAGAATTAGGAAAGTGTGGCTCCAAATATTCTGTATATGGTTTTGAATATATAGTGTGTGAAAAGGAGACAGACTATCTTCCAGAGACGTCCATGCCGACTAGAAGACTCCATCGCTACAATCATCCTCTAAACACTCACTTTTTGTAAGTAACTAATTCAGGATCAATGGCCTTCAATCACCAAGTGTCTTGTCATAATGGGTGTACATGCATTTATCCTTGGGAAAATTCTATAAATTGCAATATATGTCAAGAGGGGATAAAATCAACAAAATTTTGGAAATCTTAATGTGACAAGTATTAATGCGGGTTAGTACGAGTTGGGGTTGAAACAAATGGTGATATATTCCATGGATTCTGCCATGTTTAAAAGAATTTTAAATTAGGAAGAGTGAATAAGAAGAAAAGATGAATTTTATTTTATTTTTTCTCAATACAGACTTGGTGAAGAAAATTCCTCAACCAAGCTCCTAAAAGAGTTGATGGTATTAAGAATGGATAATAAATACAAGGTTAAAGGTTTAACTAGTGTTTCACTACTTTATCAATTTGTTTTTGTTTATTCATAACTTGTTGATACTGTGGTAGCTAAATATTACATCTTAGTTTCTATCTTTTCTAAAGAGTTGATGGTAGTAAGAATGGATAAGAAATAGAAGGTTAAAGGTTTAACTAGTGTTTCACTACTTTATCGATTTATTTTTGTTTATTCATAACTTTTTGATGCTATGGTAGTTAAATATTACATCTTAGTTTGTGTCTTTTTCTATAGCTATGTTTGTGAAAAGGGTAGGGAAGAATAGGGTGGTATTTTGCAAGGTGGAGATGGTGTTTGGTTGGGGGAGTTTGTGATAAAGCTTATTTTATATGTTGATGATCATGCTCCCTTCTCATCCTATTCTTTAGTATATGGCATTTGCGAAGTGGATAAAGTACCAAGGTGGGAAAAGAATCAACAAATGACAAACATGAAGAGAGAAAATAAAGGAAAGGAAACCCTTTTTCTCTCAAGAAGCACTCAAAATGGATTCATGGACTCCCTCATATATTAGATCAAATAAAAAAATCATGGAGCTCCTTGCCAATAATGAGAAAGAAAATAAGTTTGGAAAAAAACAAAAAAAATTAAGAAAGAGATGCTCATTTGAATATAATACTAGGCTGAGAATCATCTCTTGCCAAATTTGGCTACTCTATGCGAAATTCCATTGAAATTAAAGTATATTTTTTCATTGTGTAAATACAATTTATCAAGCAATGGTTAACACCTCTATTTTTCAAGCAAGTTTCTGCTAGTTAACACCTCTATTTCTCCAGCAAGTTGGTTGTGTTGCAGAGAGGGAAAATCAAATCTGGTAGTCCCAGTTTTGGGATCTAGGGGAAATATCTATGTATAATTGTTTTATATTCTCACCACTGTATATATTTTTGTTTTAACAATTCATTTTGCACGTAATTTATGTACAATGTTAAAACGTACATTTATTATGCAACTACCATTGGTTCAGGGGTATAATGGAATTTTGGTCATTGTTGATCAATTTTCCAAATATGCCATCTTCGGTCCAACGAAGGAGTCGTGTGTAGAAAATAAGGCAATGGGGTTATTCTTCAATAATGTAGTTAAGTATTAGGGAATTCCTCTTAGCATTATGTTGAAAAAGGACCAGAGATTCACAGGGAGATTTTGGACTACATTGTTCAATTTGGTTGGGACAAATTTGTTTCATAGTTCAAGTTTCCATCCACACACAGATGGGGAAACCGAACGCATCAATGCACTATTGGAGGAAAACTTGAGGTATTACGTTTGATTTGACCAGAAAAATTGGCCTGCTTTGTTGGACCAAGCGTAGTTCAGTGATAGGGTATATTCCATTCGAGCTAGTTAATGGAGAAATGCTAGTCGTGCCACACCTTGTTCCAACTCAGGGATATTGGAGGAGCCTACATGCAAAGATATTCTTGACAACATGGGAGGAGTCTTTGGATATGGCACGGGTGCACTTGAACGAAGTAGCTGAAAAAATGAAGAAATAGGCAGATAAAGATAGAAAATATTCACACTTTTTGTTTGGAGACATGGTCTTCGTAATGATGAAAAAGGAGTGGTTTCCACTGCCCAAAGGAACTTAGAGGTGATTGAAAAGGAAGTATGAGGTTCGTTTAGGGTGAAGTTCAAGTTTGGTAAATTTTCCTATGAGGTTGAGCTACCTAATCACATTTTTTCCAAGCATCTGGATTTCCATATAAGTTAGTGGAAGAAAGGGGGACTTGATTTCAACCATATAGAGTGAGTATAACCACCGAGAGGACCAGCCTTTATTGCAGACAATATGAACTTATTCTTGGAGAAAATATTGGATTTCAAGATGGTGGGAATTGATAGCGCTGCAAAATGGAAGTTCTTCATGCAATGGAAGGATGCACTAGAGGAAAGTAGCTCGGAATCAGAGGATTCACTATGGATGTGGAAAAAAGAGATTGATAAATATATCTTATAGTTGGCTCAGAGTGTGGGATTGTCGAGGATGAAAATGAATCGAGGAGGGGGGGGGGATTTCAAGCCCATGATATAACTTTTCCTTTGAGCACCAACGATTCGACATAGTAGGCAGGTGCGCCCACATTTTCATGTAGGCGTAGGGTGAGTGCATGGGCGCATGCAACACATAGGTGAGACGGGTGATTCGGGTGCACTAGGAAGGCAAGCGCGTGGGCAAGAAGGTGATGGGTAAGTTGGGTGTCAGGTGAGTGATCACGTGGGTGAGCGACTGGGAGAACACGTGGATGAGTGAGCGGGAAAATTGTAGCGATGTCGAGCGACGTCATGCCCAAGGGGTGCACACCCGCCGAGTCCGCAACCCGAACATTGCGTAAATTATATGACACAAAAGGGTGGAATGCTACACATTTGGTGAATAAGTCACATTTTCCAAGTGCCCAAAAATTGGCGGTAAGTGCTATTTTGACTCCAGTTAAAGTGAAGTCCTCCACATTTAGTGGAGTTTTCCGAGGTGTAACTGGGAAAATGAGTAGGAGACTCTATTTTGGATCATTCTGAGTGAACATAGAGTCATTCTTAGCTAATTGGAGTATTATGGAGCCATTGGTGAGGTTTGAAGAGCCATCTGAGGAATTTTGAGCATGATTTTGCTTCATAGAAGTTCCAAGGGCCACCAGGGCCACCAAGAGCCAATAGGAGAATGAGGCTTAGCCAGGGCAGCCAGAGGCCATTATCAGCAAAAAAACTAGTATATTCTGACTATATCGAACCTTATGAATCCAATGGAATGATTTAAAGAGGCTTTTGGATATTTTTGAAGTCCAATATGCTAAAGAGAATTTTTCAGTGAGCCTATAGCCACAAGGTGCCACCAGGTGTTGGAGGCTTAACTAGAGAATCCATAGGCCAATTTCAGCAAGTGAATAGTTTATTCTCACTATTTTGGACATTATAAATCCATTAGAGGGATTTTCAGAGTCATTTGGAGACTTCTAGAGCTGAAGGAGCCACATGGAAGTTTCGGCGTGTCTAGGGCCAATAGGAGTTGGAGGCCTAGATTGGGACGCCAGAGCTCATTTGGAGCAACTCAACAACCTATTTTGGATGAATGATATTTTTTGGAGACAGTAGAAAAGGTTCCATGGATAGAAAAGGACTTATAAGGGATTTTGTTCCACAGAGAAGCTCAGGGAAGCTTAAGGGCACCGACAGAAGAGGTCAAGTCAAAGGGAGCCTAGGTCCATTTCCGGAGAGTTAGCAGTCATTCCAAAGGTATGATGGTATTCTAAACCCATTGGTACAGTTCAAACAACCATTGGAGTTAAGAAGAAACTTGTAAAATAAAAATTCCATCTTAATCCCAAAGAGCCAAGTCAATTGACAAAGGCTCAAGGAGATGTAGCCCAAGACATACGAGTGAACTCCTTTATTAAATTTGTTGTTATGTGTTGATGATTAGTTTTTTTCAATTTATGATTGTTGTACATGCTTTTAATCATCAAAACAAATGTTTTATTCCTCACACATAATGCCTTAAAACAATTAAAACACATACAGTTGATTCAAGTATTCAATTCTGCACTATGAAGTATAAGAAATATCTTAATTTGTTTTAACTGAGTGGGAGGTGCTTCCATAGCATAACAAGTCAGCCACCCATTTCAGATCACGCGCCTCGTCGGCGAGCAAACTTAGAGCTTATGTTGGTTCATTTAGGTTTTGGCAGACCTATATTTTTTAGGCACTTGCACAGTTCGTCTGTCGAGCCACTGTATTGAATATTTGTAAAAATTTTGTAATATAACAATTGGGGAAATTTTGGGAGTTCCCCCCTCCCGTTTACACTGTTTTTTGGTTTGTTATGTTTCTACACAGACATATGAAGTTGGGGTATATGTTATTCTACACATAAACATAGTAATAATTAAAAAACACTCAATAAGTTAAGATGAAGAGGCATAGTCCAGATGGACAAGCTTTCGGTGTTCTTAAATCGGTCGCCCCACTTGTCAATGTCGCGCATCCCAAGTGGTCAGGCCACTGCAGGGCTATGACACTCCAGATCACTATGGTAGAGATCTTGTGATGTAACATCCTATAAACATTTTGATTTTGTAAAAATAGAATAAAAATAAAAATAACACTATGTTAAAATAATAATAATAATAATAATAATAATAATAATAATCCTATGTTAAAATAAAAATAACTTCAAATTAAAATAGAAAAAATAAAAATTCTACAATATTATTATTTTTCTTATTAATTGTTGTTATTTAGTTAAGATAAACTTGACTTGGTCAATTTACTAGTGGTTTTTGAGCTCCACTTTTATGAGAACCCATGGTATTCATGTGGAATATATCCTATTTAAAGGGGGAAATAAACTAGCCTAGATCCATCTTAACTCTAGCATTACCAACCTCACAAAGGGATCAAATTTCTTTTCACTCTAAAAGATCATCTCAAGGGATTTGATCCCTCTTGGAACTTGGTAGAGTGATAGTTAAGATGGATCTATGTTTATTATAAAAATAATTAATATATGAGTTAAACACATATGTATATATATTTACAAAAACATGTGACAATATTCTTAAATATGAATATTCTTAATTTGCAAATAGGCTTTGTTACAATACCATGGCCTGTAAATACTACATGTCCAAAAAAACATAACACATTTCACATGACACTTGTTCTTATGGCATTTCTTTTAATTTTTTTCAAGGAGACATTATTTTAATTAATAAATTTAGGTAAAAGGGAAAAAATGACATAACTAATTTTGAGATAAATCTCAACCTTTAGTTTGTTACTATGCTTAGAATTAACAGTTACAATAGTATATTGGTATATTGTGTTTGTTGGGTTGTTGATATTTTCTCAACAAAAAATATCCTAGCTTAGAATCTGTTGGATCTCATAAGAACTATATATGTAGAACGTATTTTGGATTTGAAATGAAATAGTTTACGTTTGTTTGCTTTGTGCATGAATTCTTCCAATTTGGTATCAGAGAGAAAGTGTGTTAGAGAAGATAATTTTTTGAGTTGTTTGTTTGATTGTAGGATATTGGGATTTTCACGATAATCGATTATGTGATGTTTTTGAAGATGAGGAGGAAGATGAAATATTGATTAAAGTTGAGCAGGAGATCAATGATTTGATAAATGAGGAAGAAGAAGAAAACATAAAACAACTTTGGCATATGTTTGTAGATTCGAGGAAAAAATGAATGGACTAACAACATTTTAATTGGGCATTATGGAAGAATTTAAAAATATGATTTGAAAATCTAGAACTGTTGTAAAAAATTCATCAACTATAAAGAAGAATATATGCGATCCATGATGGATTTGATAGAACCGAATTACATCTCCAATTTCAGGATCATTGATTTCAATCTAGCCAAAGGAACTACTCTAGATCTAGTTAATAAAGAGGAGTGTGTCGTCGCACCCATGTTGTGTCGTGATAGATGTTACAACGATATTGTTTCGTTCCAGAAAGGAAGACAAATATATAGAAAAATGGATCCAATGTTGGCGTATGGGAAGGGTTTGACAACATGGGGAAAATGGATATCTACAAACAATGATCCAAGTGTGAGAATAATGCAGAAATAGAATTAGTTCTGAGTGGTTGAACGAGAGTGTTAATTTAGGAATTGGTTGCACATATTCAGGTTTGTTTCCTCGTCTTCAGGAAGATTAGGTGAGTGCAGTTTCCTATATAAGTGTGATGTAATTGAGCAAGTTAATTCATTGATTTGTGTGAGCTTTGTCTCACGTTTCTGGCTGTGTATTTTTGTTAATTTGGTATCGGAGCGAGTAAGAAGTCGAAGAGTTTGCTGTTGAAGTTGAAGAGTTTGTTGTTGCGCGTGAATTTGACTCCGGTGCAAAGGTTGCTGCCAGGGCGTGTGCAGCAAAGGAGAAATCGGCCTGGGTCCAATCAAATAGTGTGAGCAGCAAATTATTAAAGGCGTTTTTTGTAAAGAGTCGATTGTTGAGAAGTTTCAAATCATTTGTTTTAATTACCGTGGATTTGACTTCATTGGAACAAATTTGAAACAGTGACTTATATTTGATGCGATTTCAAACTCTCTCATGTACGTCCTTCAAAAGCATTTGACTTCTGCGATTTGACTTCATTGATGTCATCGCGGGCAGTGTATGGTGATTCTGCTGTAAGTGCAATAGTGTATGGTGATTCTGCTGTAAGCACAATTCACACTTCAAATTTCCAGCGTGTGAAGCTGAAGTTCCAGGTCGAGTGTTTTTTTTAGATTGCATCGCTGGCAGTTGAAATTCAGTGCGTTGAATTCAATTCTGCCGGATTGAAATAGCGTACACCGAGTTGGATTTCGGATTGAGTTAAATTAACGTAAATTTTCAAAGCACATTTGGTGCGTTTTCAAAGCTTCTAAAGGCTGTGCGGTTTTTAAACAACGTTTTTTTTTGGTATTTAAGTTTTTTTTTGAGTGCGGCTATCCACAGGCCGTAAGTTTAGTTGGAAACAGCTTTGGAGGGCCGTAAGCTTTGGAAGGAGCGTAAGCTTAGTTGGAGACTCCTGCCAGTTTTCTCTGAAACGTTTTTTTGTGAGTTGAACAAATTCAGAAGTGGCGTTTTTATGTTGTGAGTTGAAAAAATTTATATTTGTTCTTGTCATTTTTTTTAACAAAAGGGAGCAAGTTTTGTTTGAAGTTTTTTATTAAAAAAATCAATCTAAAGACAGAGTGCAATAAAATTGCAACCTAGATCTTTTGAATATTTAGATCTTCACAACAATGGCTAATCCTCTTGCTGATTCATACTTAAATGAATCTACAAAACTTGATGGAGAAAATTATGTAAACTGGAAATTTAAGCTCATAACAGTACTGGAGGCATACAATCTCTGGACGATTGTCAAAGGTGACGAGCCCAAGCCTCAACCTCCTGCTGCCACTCAAGATTGGGAGAAGCGTGAAATGAAAGCAAGGGTGCTGCTACGCATTTCAGTGAAGGACAATATTATTCCTCACATTCGGGACTGTGAAACTTCAAAGGCGACATGGGACACTCTCAAAGGTTTGTATGAAACTACTAATGCAAACCGTATTTTATTTTTAAAAACAAAGCTGCTATCTATCAAAATGGACGCCAATGAAAGCATTAGCAACTTTGTTTCCCGAATTAAAGACTTGAGTGATAAACTAGGTGATATTGGTGAAAAAGTGTCTAGTACGGACTTGGTAACTGTTGCATTGAAGGGGTTAGTCCCAGACTATAAAGTCTTTATTTCAGCTCTCTCAGCTAGACCGACACCTCCTACATTTGAAGAATTGGCTGGAATTCTTCTTCAAGAAGAAGAGCGAATGAAAATTTTTGAACTGGATTCAAATGGTTCTGATTTGGCTTTGACTGCAAGAGGCAAAAGACCATTCCGAGGGAGACCATGGGACAGGAACAAAGGCCGTTTTCAAGCAAAGCAGAAAGGTATGACACCTCCTGATTCTTATGTTAAGAGAAACATTGAATGTGATTATTGTGGAAAACCTGGACATCTGGCTAAAGATTGCTATAGGAGAAAGAATAATGAATCAAATCACAGACATAGAAGGCATAATGGAAATTACATAAACAGAGACACCCCAGTGACTGATGGATTTAAAAATCTTAAGTTGTTTCTTTCTGATGCTGCATTGTCTGCTGAAACTGATGATGAGAATGCTTGGTTCATAGATTCTGGTGCATCAGCACACATGACTTGTAATAAAGAATGGTATGATAAATATTATGAGAAATCTGATGGTACACACATTTACCTAGGAGATGACAGGTCACTTAAATTTCAAGGCTATGGCATAATAAATGTGTACTTACCTAATGGACAAATGCGACAGATTCATAATGTGATGTATGTACCTGCTCTCAAAAAGAATTTGATATATGTTTCCACTATCACTGATAATCATTTAAAAGTTGAATTTGGTAAATTGGGGTGTATTGTGAAAGATGTTCAGGACCACTACAGGGTTGTTTCAACAGGTACTAGAGTTGGAGGATTATACAGATTGGATGTGACAGTGAAGCGCCATGTTGCATTGACATCCAAAGAGACATCGACAGCAGAATTATGGCATCACAGGTATGGGCACCTAAATTACAATGATTTATCATTGTTGCAAAGGAAATCAATGGTTGAAGGTCTTCCTGTTATGAAGTGTGAACATTTACCATGTGAAGCTTGTGCACTTGGTAAGCAGCATAGAGAAGAGTTTCCTGTTCATACTGAGAAATGACATTATGATATACTTGAATTAATTCACACTGATGTATGTGGACCTATGCAAACTAGGTCTCTTGGTGGTGCTTCATACTTTGTTGTTTTTATTGATGATAGATCTAGGTATACATGGGTCTATTTCATTCGAAGGAAGAGTGATATATTTGAGTATTTTAAAGAGTTTCGAACTATGGTTGAAAAACAAACAAGAAAGTGCATTAAAATACTCAGATCTGATCAAGGGGGTGAATATAAGTCAAAAGCATTTAACACCTACTGTAAATCTAATGGAATTCAACAACAGTTCACAGTACCTCATACCCCTCAGCAAAATGGTGTTGCTGAGCGATGGAATAGAACCTTGGTGGAATCTGCTCGTAGTATGTTGCAAGGTAAGAACATCTCTAATGGTTTCTGGGCAGAAGCCATTAACACTGCTGTTTATCTGAAGAATCGATGTCCCACTAAGCAATTAGTTTTTCAAACTCCTTTTGAGGCTCTTCATGGTTATAAACCTGATGTGAGTCATTTCAGAGTCTTTGGATGTACTGCTTTTACTCATATTCCTAAGGCTAACAGAAGAAAACTTGATGCCAAGTCAATCAAGTGTGTTTTCATTGGGTATTGTACAGATCAGAAAGCCTATAAATTGTTTGATCCAAGTTCCCATAAACTATTTGCAAGTCGTGATGTGCTGTTTCATGAGCAGGCTGATAAAAGTAATACAAAGAATGATGCATGGCATATATCTAATGATGCTCATGTCAAACTTGATACTTTGATTAAGCAGGAACAGGAACAGGTACAGGTACAGGTACAGGATCAGGATGAGAGTAGTATGAGCACATCCAGCAGCAGTGATTCATCACAAGGGGGTGATTCACCTCAAAGCCGACACATCATGGATGGAACACCCACAGGCATTGAAGCACCAAGAAGGTCATCCCGACAAACTCAGCTTCCTGCAAGGTATAGAGACTATGCCTTAATGTCTAATATAATTAATGTTGAAGAACCAATTGACTATGAGCAAGCTAAACAACATGAAAAATGGATTAATGCTATGAATGATGAGTATGCTTCTCTTATGAAAAATCAAACATGGGAATTAGTGGAACTTCCTGAAAATAAAGTTCCAATTGGAAGCAAATGGTTGTACAAATCAAAATTTAAAGCAGATGGTACAATTGATAAATTTAAGGCAAGATTAGTAGCAAAAGGATATGCTCAAAAGGAGGGAATTGATTATGAAGACACTTTTGCACCAGTAGCTAAGTTGAATACAATTAGATTACGGATTGCCTTAGCCACAAAACATAATTGGAATATACATCAATTGGATGTCAAATCTGCTTTTCTAAATGGTGATTTAAAGGAAGAAGTTTATTTGGTTCAACCTGAAGGGTTTGTCAAACAGGGACAGGAGCATCTAGTCTGCAGGTTAAGAAAGGCATTATATGGTTTGAAACAGGCGCCGAGGTCATGGTATGTAAAGATTGATACCTTCTTTCTTCAGAATGGATTTGTGAAAAGCAAAAATGATCCTAACTTGTATGTTAAGAAAGATGGAAAAGGAAATGTTGCTTTAATATCTTTGTATGTGGATGATCTCATAATCACAGGGAGTGATCACAAGTTAATTGAAGAAATTAAAGTTCAATTGTCACAGGAATTTGAAATGAAAGATTTGGGTGAATTGCATTACTGTTTAGGAATTGAGGTATGGAGAGAGCCTGGTAAAACTTTGATCACTCAAAGCAAATATACAAAGGAGATTCTTAAAAAGTTCAATATGACAGATTGCAAAGCTATGTCAACTCCTTTAGAACAGAATGCAAAGTTGTACAAAGAAGATGGATCGAAAGAGGCAGATGGAACATTATATCGTCAGTTAGTGGGAAGTTTGAACTATCTCACCACTACCAGACCAGACATTGCATACTCAGTCAGTATCCTTAGTCAATTCATGGCTAAGCCTTCAGGAAATCACTGGAATGCTGCAAAGAAATTTCTCCGATAATTAAAGGGAACAGTGAATTTAGGTATTATGTATACTGATGAATCTGATGTTGCACTGACAGGTTTTTCTGATTCAAATTGGGCAGGAAATCCAGATGACAGACGGTCTACCTCTGGCTATGCATTTCATATTGGATCAGGGGTCGTATCTTGGAGTAGTAAGAAACAGCCAACTGTTTCTTTATCATCAACAGAATCAGAGTACAAAGCTTTGACCAATGCCACCTGTGAAGCTATTTGGTTGCGGAGAATTCTTGCAGATCTTGAAGAGGCGCAAAGTGGTTCAACATGTATCAATTGTGATAATCATAGTGCTATCAAATTAGCACATAATCCAATTTACCATGCTAGAACAAAACACGTTGAGTTACAATACCACTTTGTACGTGAGAAAATTGAGTCGAATGAAATTGAATTAATATTTTGTAATACCAAGGATAATATGGCTGATATATTTACTAAGCCCCTTGGTAAAATCAAATTTGAAGTTTTTAGAAGTCAATTAGGTGTTGTAGAAAATCCATTTCTCCATTAAGGGAGGATGTGAGAATAATGCAGAAATAGAATTAGTTCTGAGTGGTTGAACGAGAGTGTTAATTTAGGAATTGGTTGCACATATTCAGGTTTGTTTCCTCGTCTTCAGGAAGATTAGGTGAGTGCAGTTTCCTATATAAGTGTGATATAATTGAGCAAGTTAATTCATTGATTTGTGTGAGCTTTGTCTCACGTTTCTGGCTGTGTATTTTTGTTAATTCCAAGAAGACTGCTTCTCTTCTTTAGTATCGATCTCCTAAGTGGAAAAGGCTTGCTAAGACCTCTCGTGGACTGCACAGATAATTCTTCCAATTCAGAGGTTGCACTTGCTAAGCCCTTCATGGCCAATTTAGACGACTTAGATGAGAAAATTTTTGTTGATGTAATTGTTGCAATTGAAGAGGTAGAGGCATTTGGGGAAATATTCAAACAATTTGATTTTTTTGTACATAGATCCAAGCCTCACAACGGGACCATTTGAACTATGTGAGAGCATGTCGGATGTGGCCTCTTCCAAAAATAGGGATTCGATATTAGGTGCTGCTACATTGGCGTATTTAGAATTTATTGATTATTCCTTGATGGAGCTTTCTTCTCTCAAGGATTTGAATCTCTAACCTCATGAACTAGATCAAATCACACCTTTACTAAAAACACTTTCACTGTGAGAAAAATATTTGAATGCTTTCAATGAATTTCAAATAGATAATATCTTAAGGTACTGTCATTCAGAAGGCTACGATCTTTTTCAACTGTCCTATATTTCTACAGTTTGAGTATGAGCACAACCTAATGGATTCATAAAATAATAATAATTATTATTATGATTATATTATATGTATGGTCATAAATTATAATTATTATTATATCTATGGTCATAAATTATATGATGCGATTAGCTTTGGAGACTTTTTAGTATGGATGATGTTATGTGAAGGAAATATTAATGGAAGTTTGTATGTATTAAAGGTCAAGGTAATGTGCCTTGTCGTGCTCCATAAGCATCAATACATGTTATATTTATGAAAGGTCGAGAGAGCGGTTAATTGGTTTTGTTGTCATGAGATTTGTTGTCTTCTTTATTAAACCATTTTTTTCTAGTTCTTTAGTTAGGTTTGTTTGTAAAAAGTACAAAATCAATCAATGAACAATATGACATAATTTAAATTGGTGGTTTTTAGTGCTTAGAAACTCTTGAGCATATCATTGATTTGATTGTGTCTAAATACTGTTACGATTTGTGGTTCTTGGAGGATGTAGTGACCCAAGAACAATGGCTACATGTTATAGTATGAGATCATTGTGTGTTAGACAAGTCAAATTGTATGATTAACTTTAAAATACACTCAATATCCAAACTTCCTTCCTAGAAATTGTTGGATATTCGAAAGCAAAATATATGACAGATGGTGGTACGACTATACAGTGGTTCAATTACTTTTTTCTTGCGGAAGCCCTAATGAGCTGAGTATGAATATTGTTGATCATATAAGTACGTCAATGGCGGTGAGAGGAATTTGTGTCTTAAATGTGTCAAGTGGGAAGCTCAAGGTTTATTGTGCTGAAATTGCGTAGTCCAAGAGACTTCAGAGTGCGTATAACTCTTGATGAAGACCATACCAAAATATCAAACAAATATCTTTTTTGTAACTTATGTTTCATGTATTCATCTTTGTAATGTTAATTTTGTAATGTAAGTGTTAAGGGAGACTCTTATAAATAACGCTTATAATAGTATATTGGTAGATTGGGTTTGTTGGGTTGCTGAGATATTTTCTCAACAAACAATCTCCTAGCTTAGAGTCTATTAAATTGGATAAGTACTATATATGTGGGATGTATTTTGGCTTTGAAGTGAAATAGTTTATGTTTGTTTGTTTTTTCCTCGAGTTCTTCCAACTACTATTATTAAGAATTAAGCATATTTTAGAATATTCTATAGATGTTAAGTCCATACCATTTACCTAATAATTATTTATAATTAAATTAAAATTATAAAATCCATATTACATATTAGACATGATTATAGACATTAAAAAAAAATAGTACTAAAAATAAATCAATTAATAACCTAGAATTGTCATTAATTGATTTATTTTTAGTACTCTTTTTTAATTAAGTTGTTAGGTATGTCTATTTTGGAATACACCTTATAGAATTTAAATTGAATTATTAATAATTATTAGTTGGATGGTAAGGATTTAACCTCCATGAAACATTTTAGAATGTTGAGCTTTATATTTAAAGCAATTATGCATTTTATGTTCTTTTAATTAAATTGATTAATTGAAAAAATTATGAGATGAACATGAGTTGTGGTTTTCTAGGCATGGGGAAATGTGGTATGAGTAATTGATGGTTTTAGGCCATAGTATTATAGCAAAGTCTATTTAGTGGAAGTGAATCTCAATGATTAAAAATTTTTTTATGTATATATATTATTGATTATTAAAAGAATATATATATATATATATATATATATATATATATATATATATATATATATATATATATATATATAATTTATAATTTAGTTATTTTTTATAAAAAAAATTAAACTTGGAAAAACGTGAGATTTATCATGATGTAAGTGTTTCTGATATTTATTAGTGTTTAATTTATATTATTGATTTAGTCTTTAACATAAATGGTTAGTTCTTTCTTCTTTCCCTATGATTTTATCTTTTGTTTAGATTCTTGAATGATTAATGACACTTTTAAAGCCAACAAAATGCATGGTATTTTGAAAATCAAGTATTACAACTCTTGTAATAATTAAGTTACATTTACAATTTGTATATCTAATTTAAGTCTAATTAAAAACTATTAAGGATAAAATCTTTGTTTAAAAAGACGTAACTCATGTAATGTGAGTACCCAAGTGACAAACTTAAATCAAAGATAACACCACATATTTTTGCCACATCTCAATGTTTCCATCTCATTTCTCAATTAAAAATACATATTAGTTATTTGTCACAAAAAAATATTTTAATTGAAATTTTCAAATTCAATAACACGAAAAGTCAAAAATTAAAGATGAATTATAATTTTTTTTCAAACCATAGAGTAACAACAATGTCTTCTTTTCAATGCACAACTTTAAACTAAAACATATATATCATATCATATGTTTCCTTGATCTTAATGTATGTATCCTTATATTTACTTAAAATTTTCATTTCCCCATTAAAAAGACATACTAATTTATTAAAAAATTATAGTGATTAATTTTTTTTTTAATTTGATTAATCAAGAAGAAAAAAAACATATATTAAATCTTCATCTAAGTATTTTTTAGTGGATCGTTTTTTTACAAAAATTAATGATTGTTCCTCGTGGATAGTAGTCACTTCTAAAAAAACATTAATAAACACAAGGTTTTAAAGAAGTAATTAGTGCATGGTTCTCATCAACACATTACTCACTCTAAAGTTTCAAATGCAAATGTAGTTTGCTCTAATATTAATGCTCCTCTCCATGACTATCTCTTCATGTAAAATATGTTATTGGTACTTAATAAAAGCCATACAACCATAAATTAACTTGAAATAAAACCAATATATTTCACTAGACCATGTCCTACGAAGGAAAGGGTACCTTCGGTCTTAAGTAGGGTGTCATAGCCATAGGATTTTTAGGGTTTGAAAATGTAAGATGTTATATTAATAATAAATACAGAGAAGGGAGTTAAGAGTTTCCTAAAAGGAAAAGCCTTAGTAATAACATAGCGAGGAAATAACTGAAAATTTCAGGAACAGTTAAACTATAACCAACAAACTGGGTTCGTTTAAGAGTTTTCCAGAACCCCCGTAAAAACTTGTTACTTAAGTATCCCATGGGCAGTGGGAGTGTCCCACGTGGTGTTAGAATTTGTAATTCCTACTTGTCTAGTTGTGACTCTCTATGTATAGAGTCTGTTCATATTTAATAGGAGTTAGCTAAAACTAGTTTCCTTGTTTGGTGTGAGGTTGAGATATTCCCTCAACCAAGTTATTGTACGTCCAAGATAGATTTCCTATCTTGAGACTAATTCATGTATAAATGTGTGTAATATATTTGATTAATGAGAGAGATATATTTTTGCATATTAAAGTTTTATTTTGGTATCGGAGCAATAAAGCTCTGGACCTCGGCCCCTCCTGGGCTGAGGGAAATAAGAAGAATATATTTAGTTTGTTTTTTCGATTGGTTTGGGCGAACTGGTGTGGTGAGCGTGACTGCACCTTGTGATTAGCAATTAGCGACAGCATAGCTGAAGGTTTTCTGAACAGATTGGTAGTCGGGACGATTTTCTCTGCTGTCATAAGTCACGGCAGAAAAGATTAGAGGTATGCACAGTTTGTATTTCAATCCCCGGCGTGAGCAGCAAAGAAGAAATCAACCTGCGTTCGAGAAAATCTTTCCAGGTCTACGGTTTCGAAGTTTCAATCTGCACTTACGCATACCATTGCCACTCTGAAGAGTGCAAGGCGTGGACAACGATTCCATTACTGTATTTAAAATTTGCGCTTACAAATTCGTGCAATTCGTGAATTCAGCAGTTGTGAGTCATTGTTTGTTTGAGAGCCGATTTATATTTGTTTTAATTTGTTTAACAGTAAAGCATGCACGATATAGCATGAAATGGTCTATATTTAAAGTACGAATAGCAGCTTTGCAGATCTTCAAAAGTCTCAGGTTGAACTTGATTGAAAGCCATGTGCTGTTGTTGGTCAGAGTGGCTTAATGGCTCTTTATGAAAGTCTATTTAGCCAGCTTGATGTTGTGTCTTCCCAATTTCTCATAAATGATAATGATTTCAAAGATCTCAGACCGGGCAAGCTGATCTTTTGCCTCCTCCTTGAGGAACGTTGTTAATTGGATCAGCAGAAGGCGATTGAAGAGAGCACATTTCCTTCCTGTGTTTTTTGAAATTATACCAATCGATTTTTTGTTGACACTCTGAATTCGCCCTAAGAGGTCAACGCCGTGGAGATATGAGCTGCGTAGGAGACCATGCAGATCGAGAGGCGATGTGGTGTATGAGGAAAGAGAAGCGGCTTATTTTTTAAATGGCATAATGGTTAATGTCTAGAGGATCAGCGGGCATTTTTTTTGTGTGGAGTGTAGCAAGGCAATGTCATAATTGCAGCGGCCACTGCATGCTTCGTGGCGTGAAATCTTTCCAATATGAAGGGATCAGGTTACAGTTTGTCCTTATCCACGTCAATGTTGGTGCCTATTTACAGTTTAAGCTTTGAAACATTTATTTGTTTGATAACATGTTATTTTGTCAACATAATCGGCCGGAGTTTCCTCGTTCTTCGCGTGTTTCTGTGAAATTACTTTAGTGACAGAAAGCATGTATTTGGTCATACAAGAAGAAGAAAGAAAGGCAGTATGTGGAGTGCTTTGGCACTCTCCAGGTAACTCTTGAATGTATTGAAGCATTGAGCCTAGCTAACTCAATGGAGTGGTTTTGTTAGAATTAGCTACTCTAACAAATCGCTCAGGTGAATTCAAGACAACATTTAGACAAGAAAAAGAAAAAGGATGTAAAGATACTTCGTGGTGGATAGCAAGACTGAAGTGTAACAAATATTAATTTTGTGCAACAACCCAACAATGACTCTGAAAATTAAAGGATGATGGACATGTAGGTGAACGTTTGTGTGAATTAGTGTGGGTTTCTTAGAATAAACTTTTGATGATGAGTCACTTAGTTGAATGGTAAGCAAGTCTAGGATGGTTTTGTAGTGGTCATTTTATGTACCTGGTAACTCCAAGAGATGGAGTATGTACGCCTTATAAAGGCATGTGTATCCCCGTAAAAGTTCGTGGTAATCTCAATGAATTCAATTGCTAAATTACATCACACTTATATAGGAAACTGCATTCACCTAATCTTCCTGAAGAAGAGGAAACAAACCTGAATATGTGCAACCAATTCCTAAATAAACACTCTCGTTCAACCACTCAAAACTAATTCTATTTCTGCATTATTCTCACACGTGGCTAGATCTCACCTCTCTACCGGATACCGATAAATATTTATGAAGGAAATGAATATATATAATAATAAAAAACAACTTTTGTAAATACCTTGTATTTTAGTAAAGTACAAACTATAGATATACAACAAAAAATAATGCAACAACAACACTCGAAAACAAGATATGCATGAATTAGGAACTACTATTATATAATGCGGAAAAAAATAACAAGAATTTGCACTTGGAATAAGAGATTAAAATATAGTCTTGGTTACACTACAATGTTACTAATTTAATATGGCCAGTTCTATCGTAAATGGATTTATGAATATATGTGCAGTGATTTATACCAAGATAAAGATTGTAAGGGTATGCTAAGAAAAAACCTTTTGTAAACTACTATTTACCAAGGTATAACGACCATTATAATCAACTAAGTCCGAAGGTTTTTCCACCTGGTGGCTGGATGTATGACAATCATGATGAACATAAGGACGTGAGTAGACCCGGTTAATAATTACAATGTTGTAACAAGAAAAAATTATAATTCATATTCATGGTAAAAGGACCTTTTTTTTTAGCGTTTTCGGATGTGTATGTGCATGTGACATTTTCTTTACTTAAAATTTTCAAATTCAATAATATGAAAAGGGAAAAAATAAATATGGATTAAAAATTTTCTTGAAACCATAGAGTAATTACAATGTATTCGTGTAAGTGCACAATCTTAAATAAAATCAAAGATAGAATCACATGTTTTTTTCCTCATTTTAATGTGACAATCCTTTATTCTCTTAATATTTTCAATTCCCAATTAAAAATAAACATATATTAATTAATGAAGAGAAATATCAACGTAATAACAAAGCAGAACATTCAATAATAATGACACTTAAATCTAACAAATTTTATTAACAAAGACATATATTTATCTACAAGGAGAGGTCTTTGGCTCATATGTCATTTCCATAAATCTCTCAATCAATCACTTCACAAATATCTCATCAAAATTTCAAAAAAAAACATTTATTTAATAATATTTACAAATGAATCATTATTCCAATAATTAATTAATTTTTTTTTTTTTTTAATTTGATTACTTAAAAAAGTAAAAAAATAAATAAATAAACATGCATTGAATCTTCATTTACCAAGTGAGTGACAACCATGTCTTCCTTTTGGTGCATTGATTTTGTGCAAAGTTGAGGCAATGCATATTATTATCATTTTACTCAAAATTTTGCTTTTGGGCATAGTCACCACTTCCCTAAAAAAAAGTTTACAAACATAAGGGTTAGGTTTGAGGATTGAATTGGTGCATGGTTCCATTCCACACATTAGTCACTCTAAAGTTTTAAATGTAGTTTCCTCTAATGTTAATGCTAGTTTTGAAAAGACCATTACTATCCACCATCATTATCTCGAAAAAAAAATCTTTCATTGTTGATTAATAAAAGCCATTCAACAATAAATTAATTTGAACTAAACCAATATATTTCATTAAAGTTTGGTTTCAATAAGAAGATAATTTATCATTCCAAATAGGGAAATCATTTCATATATATATATATATATATATATATATATATATATATATATAACTTTTCCTCAAATTTTGTACTAAAAAAGAAGTTTGATCCCGTGTAGGGAGTAATTGATATGGAGTTAAATATATGAAAATGAATTAAATTATAGTTTTATTTTTAAATTATTATTATTATTAATTGTCTCTAGAGGTACAGAACGGTATGATAGAAATATTGTAATGTAATATCTTATAAACATTTTGACTCTCTCAAAATAAAAATAAAACTTACACTGTTAAAATAAAAATAAAAATAACCTTGTGTTAAAATAAAATAAAATAAATAAAAAATTTTCCTTATTATTATTATTTTTATTATTTTTTGTTTGGTAGTTATGGTAAACTTGACTTGGTCAAGTTACCCATAAGTTTTGAGCTCCAACTTTATGATAACCCATGGTATTGACCCATGGTATTCATGTGGAATATATCATATTTAAAGGGGGAATTAAACTAGCCTAGACTCATCTTAACTCTAGATCTACAAATATTAGAGAGGGATCATATTTATTTTCACTCTAAAAGAGAATATCAAGGGATTTTATCCCTCTCGGAACTTCGTAGATCACTTGGTAGATCACCAGTTAAGATGGATTTATAGTAATTATAAAAAGAATTTATATATTACTTAAACACATATGTATATATATTTAAAAAAACATGCGACAAGATTCTTAAATATGGTTATTATTTATTTGTAAATAGGATTTGTTACAATGCCATGGCCTATAAATACTACATGTATGCTATCACTGGAAAATCATACAAGCAAAGGTGATGTTATTTAATGTCACGAAGAAGGATTTACAGGGCTGAGAGACATTAGGGAATCTGAAAGTATTTAAAAATATCTAAGGTCTGAATGGAAAAATCAAATTGCTTATAAGAAGAACCATTCAAATGTGCCTTTGCACGCAAAATTCTTTGATAAATGTGCCTTTGTGCGCCTTTTGCTCAAAAAAGCGCGCAATCCTGGGAGTGGTGGAAGTCACTTTCCGAGACCACAAGGCACACTCCAGGACATTGATTCCACACTTGAGGCCGCATAAGGACAACCTCCCAAGCCTCATTAGGACATCAAGGGAGAACACAATGGAATAAATGTGGCACACAATGGAATCACCCTCCTCTCTTGGGTCACTATCCACAATGTACCAAGAGAGGGAAGGAGGATTTGAATTCTCCTATAAAAGGCCACCAAGAGATGAAAAACAAGAGAGCACATTGTTATGTTGGCCAAAATTTCCCCAAGCAATACCAGTAGTGTGTGATCCGGAGCAGAGATAGAGGGGACTCAGTTGTTCGCCATCCAACAACTCTAGTCCACCATAGTAGAGAGAGGGAGACTTTGCGCCAAGGCAGCTCAGAAGTAAAGACATCCTTGCATCGGAACTTAAAACCCATAGTTCTAAGGACCCCTTGGAAAGTGGGTTAAAGTTTCATCCTCATTTCCTACCAACACTCAATAAGAGGGGACATAAGAGCCACCATTTGGATTATTGAAGTTGTTTGACTCTATTTAGAGCTTTTGTTTTATTTATTTTAGTTTTAGTTTAGTTTTATGTTTGAATATGCATGTTATTTCTCTATCTATAATGTTTATGTTCTAGCATGTTCCACTAACTTGCTTGACTCCATCTATTTTTTGCCTGTGACCATTAAATTAAGAGGGAAAAACCACCCCTCTTTAGTTGGTGTGATTTTGTACATTCGTGCACCAAACACTACAAAGTATATCGCCCCTAGGCCAACAACCCCACACCCACATTGGCGTGATGGGAAAACTAGGACAATGCACCAACCAAGCATGACCCAAGCCCAACCTAGGATAACATGCAAACTATGTGACCTGATTGATCACCGCGTCAATCAGTGAAAAGAACTAAAGCCCCTCACAAACAGTTTTTACATAGTCTCTTCTCTCCCACAAAAAATTCTCTTTAACCAAGAGAATATCACACCCACTTATTGTCGTATTTGTTCACACTTTCATCATACAATTAAATGTGAGCATCTCCCCAAGCTCAGAGAGGCAAGAGTAGCGTTAAGTCTACACTCCCCAAAAGAGCGAAACACATCCAAGACAACAAAACGGAAATGGAAGCAGAAGACCTCGTCTTTTACCACGAATCCTTTCCAAGCGTCCACATCTGGGACAAAGAGTTGTGTTGATTCCCACACAATCTTCTCAGTTGGCACAGTGGGACCATGCACCATCTACACTAGCCATAACCACGAACCAGAGGCATGCCTGCTAATGGATACATTTGGGCACCTCTGCACCAGGCACAATTTCCACCAACAGGAAATTGACCATCCTAACAGGGGACCCAATCTTGCGCTCACGTAAACTCCCATCATAGAGATTCTCCCCCCACCAAACGCCAACGACACAATACACCACATACGATTTGTATCATTGTATATCGGAAATAGGATTGCAGCTACCCCCACATCCCAGGATTCCCACCTAATTCCTGTCACAAAAGGTTAGGGTTCCTTGCGCTCTTGCATTTATTTCCGTGAGATCCTGAATTTACATGTTGCCATCAAACTCCTTGATGATACCCAACCTCTATAACAACACCTAGTACAACTATAGCTCATCGAGGAAAGCCAATGACAATCGCTGCAACACGAGGCCCACAAGAAAGGGGTAAAAGCATCGATTGACCGCCACATCAACCCTCGCTCATTCACCGAGGGATAACTAGTCCTCCGCTACGATGTCGCAAAATAAGCCCTAGGGCTAGGAAAGTTTGAAACCTTGTGGAAAGGACCCTCCATCATAAAACATTGCCTCCTCAAGGGGGCATACATCTTGACTGAACCGGACGAGACATGCCTCAACAACCCCATCAATGGCCTTTACCTCAAGAAATTCTACCCATAAGGGCTATTACACAACATTTTGTCACTGTCCCTGCAATTCCCAACTCGTACATTGGAGGGTCATTTCTATGACCAATAAGCAGTGTCATGCTTTGCAAAAACCATCCTTGCATCCCTTCTGATGAAAGAAACATTCTTCTTGTTGACATTTCCCTGAGCAGAGCTGTAAAAACCCCTATTTTTGCCTTGGCACGAGTAGCCAGTTACACCCTCGCGCCGACAAAGAAATTTAACATTGAGCTTTTGCTAGTTGGCGCTCTATGCCAGTTAGACACCCGCGCCAAGATGTTTATGGAATGTTTTTTAAAAATAGGGGCAGAGGTTCCATTCCAACCACCTCAAGGATGAGTCATTGGGAGTGGTTGAACTGAAACAACCATAGACTCCTTCCTTTAGTTAGCAATTTCCACCTCCCTTGGAACTCTCTTAAAGGATAGGACTCCACCTTTGTAGGGATCCCAACCTCCTCCTTTTCCTCTATAAAAGAAACTATCTCTTTTAGTAGAAGCTAGCTGAACTGGGAGAATTATACATACTATAGCTAAGCTGCTAGAGAAGATAGAATAAGAAGGATTATGTTGAGAGAGCTTGAGTCGATGACTTCTAAGAGAGCTTGAGTCTGAATCCCCTGACCAACATTTGAGACACGCTTCGTCTGAACCTCGCTGGAGGAGACTACGACGTCAAAGCATCGGTTGTACTCTTCCTTCTATTCATTTATATATATGATTACTGTTTGGTTCCACTATTGTGTTATGATGTTTATTTGATGTGATATGTTTAGCCCTCTTTGACTAGCTAATAGTTATGAGTGAAACTATTTTGTCATATGTTTTTCTTGTTCTTTTTCCTATGTGTAGGTATCTGAGCGTAATAATTAACGGATTGTGATTTTCCAAGGCAGGAGCGAGAGGCCACTACACTTCCTACAACAACGACAACATTGGATTCAAGGTAGGTCAATCTACTGTGTCTTTTGTTCATTCATTAACTAGGAAGCAACACTTTAGTGTAACCTTTTGTTACTAGACCCACCCTAGGGCTAGAGGGATTGTCTCTGTCTGCAGAGAGGATTTACCTTCATAAAAAATTGGCAAATCCACTGGGGATCAGTGCGAGTTTGTTGTTTCATCCTGTTGGGTCAGTCGCGATTATTGGTTTAGTTATCTATCTTTTTTTGGTTTGTTTGCTGAGTTTCTATCCTCTGTTCAGCTCTAGAGTGTCAAGGTTGACCTCTGCTCATTAGGTTATGGTTTTTCCTCTTTTTCCCATAGGTATCTAGCTTGGCACAATTTTTGTCTGGACAGTCGCGTCGATTGGCGTAGGTTGCTCCTTTAGCACTCGCGCCAACCTCTGTATGGCGCGAATTACAGCGTCATAGTCACGCCAACCCCTGTAGGTTTTGGTTTGACCTCTTTAATGAGTATTTTGGTCATTTGTTCTTTCTTTTGGGTTTTTTTTTAGTGTGTTTAAGCCTTTGAGACTGTGTTGACTACCGTAGACTCGTTTCCTTCAGTCGTTTGTCCATTTTCTTGTTAGTGTCATTTACGACCTTAGGGTTTCTAGGTGTTCTTGTACACCGAGCCTTCCGTTCGAGAACAAGTCTCTTTGATTGTTATCAGTCTCGTCAGGTCATTAGACTGAGTTTTTCTTGATCCTTCTGTTTTTTTGATTGAATGGTCTTTTCATTTTTTTGCTTAGTCCTTCTTCTTCAATACTTTGAGCATCGATTACTTTGCTTATTTGGGTCGCTTTGGGAAACACTCTTTTTCGATTGAAAGTTTACTCCATTAGCTTGCATGTTTTTGTGTCTCTTTCGCTTTCATTGAGTCATTCAATTTCAAAACCTTACATTCACAAAACTCAAACTAGTGTTTATTTTTTTTCCATTGAATTAGTATGTTGTGTGCTTTATTTCATTGAAAAAATAAATAAATAAATATTTTGCATTCTTCCATTGCATTGAAATTGAAACGTTCCTTTACATAACTAGCGTTTGTCATCTAGGAAGGAGTTTCATTTTCAATTGATGAGTTAGAGGCATTAGAATTTTCTTCGCATATTTTCTTTGCTTGCTTGTTTGAAAAATTTCTATCCTTATTATAACTAGCATTCATTGAATTTAAAGGATGTTCATTTGCATATAGCTTGCATTTAGGAAGTCGAAATCCAAATTCGATAGGGCCTGGAAATTGAAACATAATTCAAGATCAACTTTAAAATTTACTCAATGAACCTAAGGCAACATTGAAACCTAACGAAACATTTCTAATGGTCTAGGCTAGAGACGTGTTCTGGCATCTTAAAACCTAGTAGTTGTCACTCGCCTTTTGGCTTCAGATAGCAATAGTATAGACTCGTGCTCCCCGTACCGTCACGTATATAAAGGGAGACCCCTATAGGTTGCAATCCTTTTATCCATAGGAAGCCGAGTTTGCCGGCTTGTAACCGTGATTCACCGAACACAACATTCGGGGAGAGTACTTGCACGTACGTCAAGTCCTTGGTCATTTCTGTTTCATTTTAACACCAAGGTGTATATGCCAGTTCACGGAAACCTGATACACCATCTTGCTTAGAATTCCTAAGAAGTCATTTCAATCTTTTCGTGACTCTTTAAACAAGAGAAGAGATCATCGAGCACTTGTCCTTTCACGCTAGTTTCAAATTGAAAGTGAATAGAGTCATCTTTTGTCTGTTTCTCGACTCTTAAAACATGAAACAAAAAATTTTGGTTTCAATGTTATAAAATTAATCACCTACGATCACACGCCCATTAAAAGTTTGTCACTTGGTCTGATTTATTTCCTTGGTTCTTGTTTTGGCACCTTCGATTGGTTATGCCTTTTCCTTCTTGTTCTGATATATAGTCAAAGTGGCGGAACATCCAGTTTCGTCGTCCTCACTACCTCCTAGTGGTAGTTCTTTTCCAGACGTTTCTTTTGAAACCCCTCAGTCCACTAGGTCTGTCGAGTTCTCGTAGCCTATTCTTCCATCTATCCAACCCCTTGCTACTTGATCTCCACTTGATGAGCCAGTTGAATTCCATTGGCCTCCTTCAAGTGCTTGGTTCGATTTTGGGGAAGAAGGAGAGTTTCCTCCTCTTACGTCTGGATTGCCTTTTGTTGCTACTGCGATACCTCCTAGTCCTTGTATTCTTTTCGAAGATCTTACGTTGGACTCAGATATGGATTCCTCCAGTTTTGTTGGCAGTGAAGGAATGTATATTTCCATGGGAGAATATCAACTCTTTCTTGAAGATATTTCTTGTGCCTCCACCTAATCTTCACCACTGTCGGTCTCACTTCCGCTTGGATATAGGTCTCTGAGTCAGATTATGTCTGGCATTGCCTCCATTGCGCAATCCAGTGCAGTAACTCCTCCTCCAAGTTAAGTCCTACCTTCATCAGGGCTATCACCTTTGACTCCTGGTTCGTCAGTTACTGTTACATCTGTTCCAGTTCAACCAATGGTTTGTGTGGCTTCTAGTTCAGTTTCCATTACTCATGTGATTCCTGGTGGTCTTAATTTTGAAGAATATTTGTTGGTTGTTCAGCAATAGAGTTCTCAGGGTTCTCAGCAGTCTCAGGCTCCTGCTAATCCTCGATTCCATCACTATGATGTTTTTGGTAATCCCGTATATATCTATCTGCACCATTATGATGTATATGGTAATTCGGTCTATTTGCCTCCTATTATTCCTTATCAGGTTTTTTATGATCCCCATCATACTGTTACTCATCTGGGACCTACTCTGCCTGTGAAACCCTCTGGCTTACAAGGACAACCCTCTCAGGGACAACCTTTAGCTCAACAGGTTGCTTCTGGTCCACAGGGACAACCATACGGTCCACAAGGACAACCTTTGGTCCAACATGGACAACCCTCTGGTCTCTCGGGTCAATCTTTGAATCAACCCGGATCATCTTTTGGTCTTTGGGGGGGAAAATTATCCATCATAAGGACAACCTGTTGCATCTCAATCACAGTTGCACGTTCAGTATGGCCCAAATATTTTGCAACCAGGACAACCCTTTGGTCCTTCTTCGGGTCAACCTGGTCATCAAGGACAACCTGGTCTGTGACAACCATCAGGCCAACCTTTCCCATAAGGTCAACCTGGTGGCCCTCAAAAACCATTTCAACATCTAGTTCAACCAGCTCAGGAACCGTTGCAACCTGCCCACCAGTAGATTCCTTCGTTTCCGCAACCAGTTTTACCTGTTTACCCTGCTCATCAGCCTACTCAACCTGCTCCGCAAGGTCAAATTGCGCAACCGTAGGGCGCTTATTACCCTGAAGCTTCATATCAACCAGTATATAACGCACCTCAGATTCCTTATCCTCAAAGCCAACCTGTGTATCAACAAGTTCAAATTCATACTTACATTCCACGGTAGAATCCTTATGCTATTCAGCAAGGACCTTAGTGGTCTACTTCGACTCAATATCCTAGTTCTCAACCCAAATATCAACTGAATTATCATGTTTTTAATCCCCATGATCCGAATCCTTCGGGACATAATATATGGGGACAGAATCCCGCTCGGACTGGGTGGAATGTACACATAGGTCCTTATCAAAGACCTCCAATGACTTTTAATACTCAATTACCGTTTCTTGCTATGTTGAAATTACCCGATGTGTCGAAGTTGACAAATGATCCTATTCTTCATAATCCATATTGGCCTCCAGTTCCGACCAAGATTCCTGGTGATTGTCCTAAATTTGAGGGTAAACCTAGTGAAGACCCAAAACGCATGTTATGACTTACCACTTGTGGTGTTCTTCTAACTCTTGGGTTGACGATTCTATTTGTCTCCGTCTTTTCCAACAAACTCTTACTGGTGCCACTGCAAAGTGGTACATTGAGTTGTCTCGTGGAGTTTTCCGAGATTTCAATTCTTTGGCCATGGCATTGCTTACACATTTTTAGTTACCGATCCACTATGAGACCGGGACGCATATCCTCACTTCATTGAAACGGGACCGAGCTACTCATATCTCGGATCATATTCATGAGTGGCGACGTCCTTGTCGCATGATCAAATTTGATATACCTGATCAGCTTCTGACTCATTGGTTCACTACCTCCTTTTTCAATCAGATTGCCAAAGATATAGCTATGGGGGCATGTGTAACCGAGGAACAAGCCATTTCTTACACCCAGTACCTTGATCTCGTGTACTCTTAGTCTGGTGCATTATAAGATATCTTTCCTGATGCTCCTCGACTTGGAACTAATAAACCGCCAGTGAATCCATCCATTGATGGTATTATTGGTTACGTATCGCAGACTTCTCAAAATTCTCCTTCATCTAACTCTGGGAAGCAGAAGCCTACTTCTTCCAATA
The DNA here is from genome assembly GCA_034641835.2 of Pinus albicaulis. NCBI lineage: Eukaryota > Viridiplantae > Streptophyta > Pinopsida > Pinales > Pinaceae > Pinus > Pinus albicaulis. Next base: position 1,253,931,197 of record CM076583.1, read on the forward strand.
ATGTATCTTCTCAGTCCACTTCGAATTATGGCACACCCGCATAAGTGAATGTTGTTCGGGCCAATCCTACAGATAACACTTCCAAAGGTAAAAAGAAGGGTAAAGGTAAGGCCAAAGCCGATACCCCGAAATAGGATTCTCCAAAACCTCATTCTGATGATAGTTCTCAACGCAAACCAAAGTATCCTTGTTTTATTTGTGATGATGAGCACTTCACCAAGGACTATCCTCGACGGTTTGAAGTGAGTTGATTGCTCAAAGGCACCTAAGGAGCTCTGATAGTTCTTAAAGAACCTTTCCCTCAGCATACCTAGATGGTAGAGCACCCTCAGTCCTCTGCTCCATCTGGCTCGCAAGTGTTCATGATGAACGGTTCTGTTCCCGTTTCTATTGCTACTCGATTGAAAGATTATTTTGGTTCATGTCAGGCAGCGGGGAAAGAGGTCGCTGATGGTCCTCCTCCTCCACCTGTTTCTGGCTCTCTTGAGATTGAACGGCCTAGCGCTGAATCTGTTGTTCGACCGCCTTCCAAAGGTGTTCTCCGTAATTCTTTGTACAATCCTAATGCCCATGGCACTCAGCATTACAGTATTGTTGAGGATTTTTCACAGGTGCCATCTGTAATGTTTGTGTTAGAAGTGCTTCAGAGTTGTCCGTCGCAATGGAAGGCTTTGCTATATGCAATAGGTGGGGTTGATCCAGCCGACACTAGCCTTCTCACATTCAATTTAGAGAATTTCATCCCGCGACTCCCTCACCAAATTGCGCTCATCATTCAAGTTGGTATTAATGGTTTGAATATTCACCGGGTAGTTGTGGACGAGGGTGCATCTACCTGTGTTATGTCATCTACTTGTTGGAAATCCGTTGGTTCTCCAACTCTCACTTTGTCACCCAATGCCCTTGAAGCATTTGATGGAAGAGAGTCTAAACCTCTTGGTGTTCTCGCTAGTTTACCGATTATGTTAGAAGGGAAGACAATTAATGTCGAGGTCGAATTTGTTAATGCTAAAATCAATTATAATCTTCTCCTCAGTCGTAGTTGGAATCACGCCATGTTGTGCGTTCTGTCCCCTCTCTTTCGTGTTTTAAAATTTCCACACGAGGGAAAGATTATTACTGTCGATCAATTGTATTTTTTCACTTCTTCTTCCAAGAACAACATTCCGTATGTGGATAAGATTCCTACTCCCTACGAGAGCGTAGGGCCAGGCCTTTTCAAGGATCATGCCTTCATGGGTGTTTTCCCTCTTCCACCACTGAATGTTGTTCAGTTCAACATGATTTCTCGAACCGATGACCCCTGGGTTATCCCTTCTCCTGAACAGATCGATTCTTTCAGAGATTCGATGCCGTTGAGCCCAATTGAAATTGATTATTATGAACTCATTGCTACGTCAGACACTCCTTCTCCTTCAAGCGTGACTCTTGACATCTATTCTCAATCCCCTTGGCTTAGTGATTTTGATTCACCGGATCCTTTGAAAGAATTATTTCCTTCCGACGAGGCTATCGTGGAAACCCTGTCTCTTGATGATCTTCCGTGGGATGATTTTCATCATTATTCTTCGTTTCTACCAAGTCTCGGGGCCATTTCTACCTGTCTTGAGCGTTTTGCCTCTCAGGTTCCTTCTCCTCCGCTTCAAACACCTGTTCAGGTCCATGAGGTTTTTTCAGAAGGTAACTTGAGTAACATTACTTAGACGATGCCTATCAAAGTTTCCATTAAACCCGGAATCATTGAGAACATCCATATTGGGGTTACTTGTTCTTCTAATGAAGTGAAATTCTATACCAATATTTGTCGCAAATTCCATGATGTCTTTGCATGGTCCTACGAAGAAATGCCGGGCATTGATCCTAGCATCGTGGTACATGAAATTCCTACTTACCCGGGTTCAAAACCTGTTCATCAGCATCTTCGTCCGGTGCATCCTAGGAAAGTTGCTACCATTAAAGCCGAAGTGGAAAAGCCTCTCAAAGTTGGTTTCATTTATCCGATTCCATTGATAGAATGGGTCTCTAATATTGTTCCCGTGGATAAGAAATAGGGAACTATTTGTGTCTGTGTTGACTATCGTGATATCAATCGAGCTTGTCATAAAGATAATTATCCTACTCCCTTCATCGATCAAACCATTGACGACTGTGTCGGGAGCGAGATTTTTTCCCTTATGGATGGTTTTTCGAGTTATAATCAGATAAATATTCTCCCGACTGATCAACACAAGACTACCTTTATCTGTCCTTGGGGCACCTTTGCATATAATAAACTTCCTTTTGGTTTGAATAATGTCGGGGCCACATTTCAACCCCCGATGTCTTATGCCTTTCATGATATTCGCCACATCGTTTAGCCTTATCTGGATGACCTTCTAGCTCATTCAACTAAGCGTAAGGACCATCCTGACCATCTTCATCAGATTTTTCTTCGTTGTAGACACTATAACATTTGGCTTAATCCGCATAAATATGTCTTCTGCATCGATTCCGGTAGACTCTTACGGTTTATCATTTCCAGAGACTGGATTCGCCTAGATCCTCACAAGGTTGAGGCTATTATTAATCTCCCCTCTCCTTACTCATTGCATCAGTTGCATAGTTTACAAGGAAAAGCTAATTTTCTACGTCGTTTTATACCTAACTATGCCAAAGTAGCTAAATGATTCACACGATTGTTAAAGCAGGGCGTTTCTTTTTATTGGGATGAGATCGCTCAGAAATCCTTCGATGCATTGAAAACATTTTTGGTCAATGTTCCTCTCCTCCGCCCTCCAGATTATCATCATGATTTTTCCCTTTATTTAGCTACCGCTTTCAGCACAATTGCCATGTTTTTGGTACAAGACGATGATGAATATCATGAGCATGTTATTTATTACTTGTCTCGTAACCTTCTCGACCCTGAAATGCGTTATGCCCACATCGATAAGTTAGCGTTGGTTGTTGTTCAAGTCATTCAACGTTTTCGTCATTATATTCTTTTGCGTACAACGATGGTGATTTCTGAATGCAACCCCATTACCTACATATTGTCTCGACAATTGTTGGGGGGCAAATACTCAAAGTGGATTGTTATCCTCCAAGAGTTCGATTTGGAATTTACTACTGCCAAGTCTAAGAAATCATTGGTCTTTGCTGATTTACTCTATTCTCTCCCTTCCAACTCTGCTCCTTCTCGTTCTAAGGACTCCATGCCAGACGATTCGCTTTTCTTGATTAGCACCCTTGATCCTTGGTATGGTGATATCATCGTCTATCTCCAAACTTCATCTTTTAGATCTAAGTTGAAGAAGGATTCCCGTTGACGCATCCGCCATTAGTCGCAACCTTATCGTATAGTTGGAGATACTCTCTATCGTATTGGAGTTGATTCCATACTCCGGCGATGTTTGACTCTCGAGGAAGCCGAGAAAGCTCTGAATGATTGTCAGAATGGCGCCTGTGGAAGTCATATGTTTGGTTATGCTGCTGCACATAAGATTCTTCGTGATGGTTATTTTTGGCCTTCTATTTTCAAAGATTGTATTGTCGCAGTTCGTAAATTCCATGATTGCGAAATTGATCAACAAAAGTTGTGTGTGCCACTCGTTCCTCTTCATCTTGTCATTACCATTGGTCCCTTTTCGAAATGGGGCATCAATTTTATGACGTGTAACCCTCACTCGGCCAGTGGGCATGCTTATATTATCGTAGCCATGGACTACTTCACAAAATGGGCCGAAGCAATGCCTACACTTGCCACTGACAGTAAGACAGCTGCTCAGTTCATATTCAATCACATTATTTCTAGGTTTGGTGTCCCTCAAGCCATCGTTAGCGATCATGGTTCCCATTTTCAGCATTATATGGTGGCGGAGTTGACTTCTAAATTGGGTCTGCATCGTGACAGCTCAACGTCGTACTACCCTCAAGCCAATGGCCAAGTTGAAGTTGTGAACAAAGTTCTTGTCATGATGCTTCAACGTACGATTGGGATCCAAAAATTAAATTGGCATCTCATGTTATTTTCGGCTCTTTGGGTGTACCGAACCTCAGTTAAGAACGCAACCAGGTTCACTCCTTTCTATTTGGTTTATGGCCTGGAAGCTACTCTCCCAATTGAATGTGAAATACCTTCACTCAAGTTGGCTATTGAATTACTAATGAATAATTCGCCAGAAGAAGAACTTCTCCTTTATTTAGAAAGGTTGGATGAAACCCACCGCTTTGCTGCTCTCGCTATTGAAGCACAGAAAAAGCAAGTCAAAGCTCATTTTGATCAGTCAGTTTCTCCTTGTTCTTTCGTTGAAGGAGATCTCGTCCTCCTGTATGACCAAGCTCGTGATAGGATGGGGCCAGGAAAATTTCAACATATGTGGCATGGGCCCTAAATTATTAAATGTGTGTTAAAGAATGGGGCCTATGAGCTATTTGACTACGAAGGTCACCCCCTTGATCAGCCTAGAAATGGGTTGTATCTCAAAAAATATTATGCGTGAGTCATTCATGCGTAATAGGTGTACATAGGTGTTGTTTTAATTTTTGTACATGTTTTTGGTTTGGTGTTCTTTGTGAGAATTTTCCTGCTTATTGGGTCTTGCTTATTATGTAGATGTCTATTACCCCTTATGTCGGTTTCGCAGATGGTGCTTCCTGCAGTACCAGGAATTTGTCTTCAGCAACGTGGGTAATTTATGATCCTACTGGTCAGTTGATAGATCTGCAAGGTATTTTTCTAGGAAAAACTACAAACAATGTCGCTGAATATAGCGTTGTCATTGAGTTGTTAACCGAGGCGATCGACCTCGGCATATGTGCATTGCTTGTAAATCTAGATTCACAACTTGTCGTTCTACAACTCAATAATCATTATTCAGTTAGAAATCCACACATTTTGAGATTGTATTTATGTATTCGTTTGTTGGAAATACATTTTGATTTTATTACCTATCAACATATTCCTAGACGAATGAACACATTAATTGATACAGTGGCTAACATTGTATTAGATATAAATTTGCATAATTTGTAAAAGCATCATCATATGTAAAAGATCCATGTAGGAAAAAAAAAAATATATATATATATATATATATATATATATCGCATGTTTGCAACCGTGTGCATCATAACTTCAAAAAATATATGTGTGTTTTTGTTACATCCTGAGACATCATGTCTCTCAAATATGCAAATAAAATAAAACCTAGGTGTCTAACCAGCATGGTGCTCGTGATAACATGTCACTGCCCATACTAGCCGCCTCAGTAAGCGGTGAATTCAACTAGGAACCCCTACTGTATGTCTCTGGTAGGCACGAGGAACATCGTCAAAACGTGCATAATCTGGGACTCCTCGTGTGATCCCCTCTAGGTTGTGCACTATCTCATCTTCCTCGCCACCCTTGCCTTGTGGATCAAAATCGCGAGGGATTCGCCTCGCTATCGGTGACATGTCGGCAGGTCTCTCTGGGCCAACATCTGTAATTACATGGATTTAATGTTAGAACATGCATAAATAAAAAAAATCATAATACTCATAAAAATTAAAAAATGAGTCTTACCCAAATCTTCATCCCAATCTTCTCCCTCCAGGAGTGGGAGGTCCAGATCATCAGTGAAATCTGTACCAGAGTAGCGCCAGTCCTCCACGATAATCAATTGTCGACAGAGCCAATCAAATAATTCCGGTCTCTAGAACATCTGTTGACCACCCCCTACCCTTGGCATCAGATCTACCCATTGAGCCATCTATGGTTCTCTCGGTGGTGGTGTGGGGACTATGACCTCCTGTCGCTAAAAAATGGGTAGTCGTTCCAAGAAGAACAATACCAGAATAGATCCATAACCAAATTGTTTCTGTTTGGTCTTCTTGCATTTTGTTAGCTGACGCTTCATGTTTATTGTCACGGCCTCTGCCCAGTTGTAGATGGTCAGTGCCAAGCAGTCTACAGCAAGAAGAAACTGTGTATTTGTTGCTTTGTGCAGTGCTTGTGATCCCATAGCTTGTGTTATGGTATGTGGCACCACTCGTAGTGTCAAATCTGGGATAGTTTGAATATCAACTTTCCCACTACCTGATCCCTTCCATGCTCCTGGACATACCCTGTCTATCACCATGGTTATGTTTTCCATGCAGGTCCGGGTGCCGTTTAGGATTGGTGCTGCTCCCCTCCGTGATAATCCTGTGATGAAATACACATTAGAGACATCAATCTCAAGTTCTTGATCCCGAAGGATGAACTTCTCTTGATTTTCGTCCCATATGCTGACCAGATACTTTAATAACTCTGGTTGGGCTTGGAAACATGGCGTTAGGAAGTTTTTTTCAGACCACAGTTTCTGAGAGCTTCCATGACTCTCTCATTTTCCATGGTTATCTCATCTACTTCACTATGTTCTCGTTCTTTCCATTCAATGACCATTTTGCCTCTTTCTACCTACAAACACATTCATACGAGTGGTATTAGTCAACTTTGAACCTTAAATTTGTGAATAAATGGGGTATTTGATCAGCATTTTTCCTAGAAATGGTTTGCGTCATTAGCGCAACTGTTTCCAAAACAGTCGCGCCAATGGGCATGCTCTAGTGTAAAAAATTGGGCGGTTGGCGCGACTTCGTGCCCGAAACCCGCACCAACCGTCGTGCCCTAATTTTTGCATTTCCTCCCCCAAAATTCGAAATTGAAAATTTCAGATAGTAAGAAATGACTTAAAATGACGAGAGGGATCTTGGCTCTTACTTGGAGTTGACGGATTTGTGATTGGTCTCCTATATTGGCCGCTATTGTCACTGCAATATTGCACAGTGAAATGGGTAACTATTGCTCCACAAGAGGTAAAAAAATGAAAAGTAATCATTTTTACCATTTTTGGCATTTTATAACTTTTTCACAACCCAAATTAGGTTTTGAGACATGTTTTTTGATTATTTTATTATATTATTTTCGGGAAATGGGTTTTACACATGTCTCTTGTGCAGAAACAGGTTTTTCATGCGACAATGATGAAGTAACGAGTTATATTTTATACTTTTTTGGACTCGGTAAAAACACGAAAAAGTCACTACTAGAGTCATCTTTCAGCTCTTTTCTGGCTCTCTAAAAATTGAAAAGATTGTCGAGATTCTTGTCGTTTTGAACTCGTTAAATGGTTACGAAATGACATCTACCCAGTATACGTTTAACCCTTTTTCGGGCGGGGATGGATTATTTACGAAAAAGGAATACCTTAGCCTATCACGACTAAGAGGTTCTCTTAGACACAATTTTCTACCTTTTCAGATCTATGAGACTACTTATGAAAAGGGACTGCTGGAGTTTTCTTTTTTGCCTTCTTTTCAAAATATCTAAACATGAAAATATGCCAAGTTCTTCCTTTGTCAGACTCGTTAAACCTTGATGACATCGGACTTTGTCACCATGACGTTATTTGAGTTCCTCCTTCCTAGGGCTCGTAAAATGTACTAGGTTGGATTTGTTCGAAGGAAAAACTTACAACACAGGCATATGTTATCCCCTTCAAGCTTGTTTTAAAAGGGTACTCGCTAGAAATGGTGGGGGAAAATGGAACCAAGTTTTAGTTATGTTGGCAGTATGTCGCTCTTGAACATAGCACTTGTTTGCATTTGCGTCGGGTTGGGGACATCTCATTTCGTCATTTTTTCCTCCATGGGTTTGGGTAACCTATTTTGACCTCTCATCTGCTCTTTGCCACGTCATCATGACCTTAGATCCTTTGATGTCAAATACTGCCAAATCCAGTGTCGTGTTGTTGATCTGTTCAAGAGAAGTTTGCCTCTTCAGTTGTCAACCTTCCTCTAATCTCCTGTTGGTCCTGATCCACTTTCATCATGTTCCTCTGTCTCGTGTTGATGATGTGGGAAACATTATGGCCCTCCTTCAACCAGGTCACTTTCTGTCGACTTCATCTTATTATCCAGGAATTTGATCTAGAGACTCCCTTCTGGTACCTTGGAGCCTGCATGCCTCAATGGCAAGTTTTTCGCATTCGATGCAAGGTTCACATCATTGGCCTTCGATCGAGTGATTATGTAGATGTTTGATGTCAGACGATTGTTCACATTCCATAGATTGTACCTTTTTTACCTTGAGGGCCATCATCATCATTGGTGGTTTCTCTCGCGTCTGTTAACAACTTTCATCATTGGTTGCTAATCAGACGATTTTCCTACATGTTCAACTTCAGCTCATATATTCACATGCTCGAAATTGTACTTGTTCAGGTCGAGATGGAGAGCAAGACCCTGGGTTTTATCTGATAAACTCTAGGCTGCGGATTTTTGTGGATTATTATGACTTATTGCATGACTCTCTTGATTGGATGGTTGCGACCATACCTGATTCTATTTATTGATCCTTCCTGCTGGATGGCTAAGTCCATACCTCGGATCTCTGTTTTTATACATACTCTATTATGGATGGCCGTGCCCATGCCACATGATTCATGTATCACAGATATCAGTTGTATTTTGTAATTGCAGGTCTTCCGACTGTGGTGTTTGGTTTGAACGCGTTCTAATAAATCATTTCACCCCTCCCTCTCTCTCGGACTTCATGCTTTAGGAGGCATTTGTTACACAACATTTTTTCACTGTCCCTAAAATTCCCAACTCGCACATTGGAGGGTTGTTTTTGTGACCAATAAGCAGTGTCATGCTTTGCAAAAACCATCCTTGCATCCCTTTTAATGAAAGCAACATTCTTCTTGTTGACATTTCCCTGAGTAGAGTTGTAAAAACCCCTATTTTTTCCTTGGCGTGAGTAGCCAGTTACACCCTCACGCCGATAGAGAAATTTAAAACTGAGCATGTGCCAGTTGGCACTCTGTGCCAGTTAGACACCCATGCCAAGCTTTTATGGAATGTTTTTTTAAAAATAGAGGTAGAGGTTCCATTCCAACCACTTCGGGGATGAGTCATTGGGAGTGGTTGAACTGAAACAACCACGAAATCCTTCCTTTAGTTAGTAGTTTCCACCTCCCTTGGAACTCTCCTAAAGGATAGGACTCCCTCCCACCTTTGTAGGGATCCAAACCTCCTCCTTTTTCGATATAAAAGAAACTATCTCTTTTAGTAGAAGCTAGCTGAACTAGGAGAATTATACATATTATAGCTAAGTTGCTAGAGAAGATAGAATAAGAAGGATTATGTTGAGAGAGCTTGAGTCGATGAATTCTAAGAGAGCTTGAGTCCGAATTCCCTGACCGACATTTGAGACATGCTTCATTTGAACCCCACTAGAGGAGACTACGACATCAAAGCATCGGTTGTACTCTTCCTTCTATTCATTTATATACATGACTACTGTTTGGTTCCACTATTGTGTTATGATGTTTATTTGATGCGATATGTTTAGCCCTCTTTGACTGGCTAATATTTATGAGTGAAACTATTCTGTTGTATGTTATTCTTGTTCTTTGTCCTATGTGCAGGTATCTGAGCGTAACAACGAACAGATTGTGATTTGCCAAGGCAGGAGCGAGAGGCCACTACTCTTCCTGCAACGATGAAAGCGTTGGATTCAAGGTAGGTCAATCTACCATGTCTTTTGTTCATTCATTAACTAGGAAGAAACACTTTAGCATTTCCTTTTGTTACTACACCCACCCTAGGGCTAGAGGGATCGCCTTTGCCCGCAGAGAGGATTTACCTTAAATAACAAGGGCCAAGAAGGCCCTACCCTAGAGTCAATGCACACAAACCCAACCACTGTAAATTTTTTACGAAAATACTTGTTACAAAACACGCTCGAGTGTCAAAATGGATTACCAACCCGACCCTTACCTCAAATTTGTTGATGGAGCATCAAGATGGACTCAAAGTTTAGCAGCAACCGCCTGGGTTATCTATCACCCTGACTGATCACCACTCTTCACCAATGGTATGTGCATTGGTTCAGCAACAAATAATCAGGCAGAATATGATTCCATTATAGGACTTATGAGCGACGCCCTCCATCAGGGTATACGCCATATGCATATCTACCTTGATTCCCAGTTAGTAGTGTCACAGTTAAACCAAAAATTTGAGATATGAGATTCACATCTATTTAGAAAATATTTGCGTGAAAAATGATTAAGCAGACAATTTGACTACATTACATTCACACACGTACCAAGGAGTCAAGACCAAATAGCTGGTCGCATAGCTAACAATATTATAAACTGGAATGTATCTCGAATAAACCATCATACATAAAAAACAAAAACATAGGAAATATAGATACCCCTCAACATAACATAATCCATAAGTAGAAATAGGGGGCACACCATGTAGAGCTGCAAAAAATGTCTCTCATATATATATATATATATATATATATATATATATATATATATATATATATATATATATATATATCTCAAAATATATGTTTATGAGTACAAAAATAGTGTCTCTGACCCATCGGTAAGCCCAAAAAGATACACATATAAGTCGTCAAAAATAGGGGAAGCATCCTCATAATGGGTGATTTCCTCATGTACAAAATGACTCTAGGGCAATCCTCCCCCAAGCGGAGCACATGGACCCACTGCCACTCATGGTACCACTACTGGAGCCTCCGTCAATACCGAGACCCCCACCTGACGTAAAAATGGCTGATAGCCCCTCTCCCAGGCCATCAAGGTTTCCAACCATATATCCTCGAGGTCATCTAAAAAGACCTAATTCAGCATCCCCTGGGTCAAACGGTCCACTCGATCCTAGGCATCCTCCAAAACTGACACCCGCTCGACCAGCTCAACAACACGAGCCTCTGCTGCATCAACACGAGCTCGCTCAACTGCAGTCTCGGCAGTAGCCAAACTGCTTCCCTCCCATGAAGGGCCAAGCTCACCACCAAGTGCCCCACCCTGAGGTGACCAATCGAGCCATAGGGTGACCAACCTCGCCAACATCTATAATAGTAACCAAAGATATGTCAGTATAATCATAAATATGCATATAAACATAAATACTCAAATAAATGTAGAAAAGACAAAGATATACTTGCTGGCCCCCAAGCGTATCCAACAGGAAGACCCATGTCTGGATCCCCCCCAGAAGTCCATCGCTGCATAAGGGAAGGGCAAAAATATCTGAGGGTTGGCCTCAAACCAAGCCTCTTTGGTGGCATTCTAGTATCGCCCCACCCTACCCCCACCTCCTCGAGGCATCACAAGAGCGCACCTCCTCATGCGAGGCTCCCGTGGCCCCCGAATAGGCACCGCCACCACCAGTCTCAGCAGCACCACTCGCTTGTACATAATTCTGCATAAAATGTTGGCATAGGCAAACAAATTCGATCCATCTCGGATCTTGTAAAGTTGTGTCAGCATCCCTTCATAACATAAACAAGAAAAGTCGAAAAAATGCTCGACCCTCAGCCGACACAGGACCACAACCAGTTGCTTAATGTGGAGCAGACAACCTTTTCAGTCGCATAATAGCCGCCAAAGCACACCACTCGGCCAAATATGTCACCACGGCAATAGCTATGCACCCCTCCGTAAGGGGCGACCCACCACAGTGATGCGCCCAGAATCGCTCAAAATCCACCCTCCCAGAAGGAAGTGGATACCGAAGCACCTTACCCTGAGGCAGCAACCCGGTCACAAAGTAGATATCCATCTCAGGATTGATAGTGAGGTCACACTCACGTAGCAAAAACACCTTGCGCCTCCTGTTCCAATGCTGGATCAGGTAGCGCAAAAGTCGATCCTGTGACCGAAGAAGGTCATTCTCCACAAATTTCAGGAGACCCCATCGTGCCAATTGTTGGTGTGCCTGAACATCAGTAGCTAAAGCAATGCAGAGGTCAGGCCAATCCCACTCCCTCCACAACATCTTGTCATCAAAATAGGAGCACATCAGCAGCATAAAAACACCAAAAACAGGCAAAATATCCAAAAATTTGGACAAAATTTTCCTCGGCTCTCCGCACGCCTGTTCCTCAAACAAGCACGAGGAAGGCGCGTTTATACTTTTCACAGGCGTGCAGAATGTGCACCCAATGCTGGGAAAAGTGCACATAAGGCACGCAAAACCATATGTTTATGCGCAAAAGTCGCGCCCTTACCTTGATTGCCCGTGCAATCCAAGGTAAAATTGGCTTAGAATCCATACAAACCAGTATTGTACAGACACTGTCACCCATAGACTGAAAAAATTAAAATGCAGGACGTCATGAAGTTTACCTGGCCATAAAATCGCTAATCCCGGGTGCTCAGGCTGACCGCAACGACAAGAATTGCTTTGCGAAAGCCTCTGACCTCTCAATACTCAACAGACACAAATGAATTGAATTGGGCCATATTCGACTATATATCACCCTTTTGAGAAACTTTGGAGGACCATAACAAGAGCTCGGAAGGCCCAATCAACAGACTGAAAGCAACACTGTGATCAGCACTCCATAACACCCAAAGGCGGTGCCACACATTCACACCTCCGAAAAAATAAATTTTTAGCACTGATAGGTATGCCCTCTCTTATCTTCTTTTTAAAGCGCATGTCTTTCAATAATATTTGGATAAATAAGATGCTTTCACTTGGGGTGGTTGTTTTTGCAGGTAGTATGCAAACCATCCACAAGTCCATCCACTAAAAGTTCCAAAGAAGGTATCATTCTACCCCCAGCATGATAGAGTCCCAGAAAAAATCTGCATATCCTAACATCATTTCTCCATAAGAAATCATCCATAGGTTCCACACATCTCACCATATTTATCATCACCTCACCTTGCGCATGATAAAAATCCTCGTTGGTCGGTAGAGCCTCCCCCCCCATGGTGCTCATCACCCATAGTAGACCATATATCACAAAAATAGTGACGCCATGGCCATACCACTGTAGTCCAAGAAGCATCTCATGCCCATTCAGTCGTCATGCATAAGGTCAAGTTTTACCATATGAAATAAAACCCTTTTCTCGGATGACCAAGTTTTGCAAGCAGATTTAAAGCGCACTACCGTGCCTCGCATTTGGCCCACCATACCTCCATCAACATAACCCATCTATGATACTTTTCATCCACTTCATCAACCTCACACATGAGACCAACCAATGGGGCCCCCACCCTCAGCAAAACACCTTCCTCACATCATCAATGAGTGAACACTTTCATGTTTTCGGGCACCCGTCTCTGTGTTTTGTACAAACCAAGCCCCATTATTTTATTCTTTTGGTAAGTGTACAAAGACCGCAAACGGTGCACTATGTCCCCCACCCACTCATTCATTTTTTCTCCCACAGTAGTAGTCCCTGGCCACCCTTGGTCTGAGTATACCACCCTCATGCATAAGCCACCATGACACTCATAACCAATATATACCCACCCTGGATGTCCTACCGACTCCAAGGATTTTCCCATCAGAAATAGTTATGACTGCCGCCAAGCTTATATTTATACTCCAACCTTGGTCCACTCAATACCCATCATCAGTTTTCAGTCACCCCTCATCATCATGCCTATGTTAAACCCATCACATCCAGGATCCTGATCCTCCATATCAGTGACCCCCTTGTTCGGTTGAGGCTTCCTTTTTGTCAACAACAACACCTCTTTTCCAAAAAGGAAGCGATACCTTGGATCACTCCTCTCCATAAAAAGGGCATCCACGGGTGGAACTATGGGAGACATCATTTCCCACAGATGTCATCGATCCTCTTGACATTCGACTACAACACAAGCTTTCATGTCAAGATGGTATCGGACCTCACAACCATTGCACTTTGATCAAATTCGTCGAAGACCCGTGCCTTTATAAGCATCTATTTCAACAATGCTTACGCGAGAAGGTCCCAGCCAGCGCCTATGTGTACCATGCGCATTTATATGCCATACAAATTTTACACATATGGGTACCACTTTCCACCTATAGTCAAAGAAAAAACGCCCCTGAGGGCGTCAGTAGTCGTCGTCATAAACCAACAGATCACTACCATGCTAGTGACACAGACAAAATATGTATCTGTCAAATATATTTGTTTAACTAGCCAAAGAATCACGAGCATGGGACATGCTCGCCTCGGAGAAAATTTGTACATATTTTATTATACCATTGCTTGCAGGGATCCCACAGGACATGGTCGCTCTTCGACCTGGTGTAGGGTGTCTCCAACTCTGAGCTACACGCAGGTCTCTCTCTCTCTCTACACACATTATACAGAAAAGAAACTATAATATATTTCGGCTATACAGTTCTTCCTAGACCTCACACACTAGGGGGCAACTGTTATCACTGGAAAATCATACAAGAAAAGGTGACATTATTTAATGTCAGGCAGAAGGATTTACAGGGCTGAGAGACATTAGGGAATCTAAAAGTATTTAAAAACCTTTAAGGTCTGAAAGGAAAAATAAAATTACGTACAAGAAGAACCATTGAAATGTGCCTTTGCGCGCAAAATTCTTCAATAAACGCGCCTTTGCCGCCTTTTGCTCAAAAAAGCGCGCAATCCTGGGAGTGACAAAATTCACTTTCCGAGACCACAAGGCAAACTCTAGGACATTGATTCCACACTTGAGGCTGCCTAAGGACAACCGCCCAAGCCTCCTTAGGACATCAAGGGAGCACACAATGGAATCACCCTCCTCTCTTGGGTCACTACCACAATGTACCAAGAGAGGGAAGGAGGATTTGAATTCTCCTATAAAAGGCCACCAAGAGATGAAAAATAGGAGAACACATTGTTATGCTGGCCAGAATTTCCCCAAGAAATACCAACAGTGTGTGATCCGAAGCAGAGATAGAGGGGACTCAGTTTTTTGCCATCCAACAACTCCAGTCCACCATAGTAGAGAGAGGGAGACTTTGTGCCAAGGTAGCTCGGAAGTAAATACATCCCTGCATCGGGACTTAGAACCCCTAGTTCTAAGGGCCCCTTGGCAAGTGGGTTAAATTTTCATCCTCATTTCCTACCAGCACTCAATAAGAGGGAACGTAAGAGCCACCGTTTGGATTATTTAAGTTGTTTGACTCTATTTAGAGCTTTTGTTTTATTTATTTTAGTTTTAGTTTAGTTTTATGTTTGAATATGCATGCTATTTCTCTATCTAGTATGTTTATGTTCTAGCATGTTCCACTAACTTGCTTGACTCCATCTATTTTCTTCCTGTGACCAATAACTTAAGAGGGAAAACCCACCCCTCTTTTGTTGGTGTGATTTCGTACATTTGTGCACCAAACATACTAACACGATGTCCAAAAAAACATAACAGATTTCATATGACACTTCTTCCTATGACACTTCTTTTAATTTTATTGGAGGAGAAATTTTTTTAATTAATCAATTTAGTTAAAAGGACACACAATACATAACTACTTTTGAGATAAATCTCAACCTTTTGTCTGTAACTATACTTAGAATCAATGTTTACAATAGTATATTGGTAGATTGGGTTTGTTGGGTTGCTGAGATATTTTCTCAAAAAACAATCTCCTAGCTTAGAGTCTATTTGATCTCATAAGTACTATATCTGTGGGATGTATTTTGGCAATTCTTCCAATTACTATTATTAAGAATTAAGCATATTTTAGAATACTCTATAGATGTTAAGTCCATACCATTTACCTTAGTAATAATTGTCGATAATTAAATTAAATTCTACAATCCATATTACAAATTAGACATGCTTACAGACATAAAAAAAAAGTATAAAAAATAAATCAATTAATAACCTAGAATTGTCCTTAATTGATTTATTTTTAGTACTTTTTTTTAATTAAGTTGATAGGTATGTCTATTTTGGAATCGAGAAATTAAATTAAAGTATTAATAATTATTAGTTGGACGGTAAGGATTTAACCTCCATGAAACATTTGAGAATATTCTTAGTAGTTGATGTTGAGCTTTATATCTAAAGCAATTATGCATTTTATGTTCTTTTAATTAAATTGATTAATTGAAAAAATTTTGAGATGAACATGAGTTGTGGTTTTCTATGCATGGGTAATGTGGTATGAGTAATCCATGGTTTTAGGCCATAGTATTATAACAAAGCTTGTTTAATGGAAGTGAATCTCAATGATTAAGAATATTGTTACAAGTAGATATTATTAATTATTAAAAGAATATATATATATATATATATATATATATATATATATATATAATTTAAAATAAATATATAATTTAGTTATTTTTTATAAAAAAAAAAATTAAAATTGGAAAAACTTGAGATGTATCATGATGTAAGTGTTTTTTATACTTGTTAATGTCTAATTTATATTATTACTTCAGTCTTTAACATAAATGGCTAGTTCTTTCTTCTTTCTCTATGGTGTTTTATCTTTTGTTTAGATTCTTGAATGATTAATGACACTTTTAAAGCCAAGAAAATTCAACAACTAGAACTGCATGGTATTTTGAAAACCATGTATTAAAAAACTTGTAATAATTAAGTTGTATTTACAATTTGTATATGTAATTTAATTCTAACTTAATTAAAAACTACTAAGGATAAAATCTTTGTTTAAAAAGGCCTAAGTCATTTAATGTGAGTACCCAAGTGACAAACTTAAATCAAAGATAACACCACATGTTTTTGCCTCATCTCAACATTTCCATCCCATTTCCCAATTAAAAAAACATACTAATTATTTGTCACAAAAAAATTATTTTAATTGAAATTTTCAAATTCAATAACATGAAACCATATGTTATTGGTACTTAATAAAAACCATACATCAATAAAAACCATATGTTATTGGTACTTAATAAAAATAATACAACAATAAATAGTTTATTCTATTATTAATGCTACTCTCTATCTCCATCTCTATCTCTTCATGTAAAATATGTTATTATTAGTACTTAATAAATGTCATACAAGAAGAAATTAACTTGAAATAAAACCAATATATTTCAGTAAACGAAACCATGGTTTCAACAAACAAATATATTTCACTCAACCATGGTTTCAACAAAAGATAATTTATAATTCCAAACATGCAGATCATTTCACTTCAGATGTGGTTCGAGAGATCAGTGGCAGTTGAACTAATTGAAATATGACCTAAAAAAAAAAATTTGATTTGTATGAGGGAATCAATACCAATAGTTGAACTTGAGTGAATGAGTGGACAGTTGAAGTTGACCAATAGTTGAAGTTGAGTGAATATTAAATGCTGAGTTGACAGACATGGACCAATGAAGGGCACCGAGGAGGCACGTTGGAATGGAGAGTTTGGCAGGAAATTGTGGAGTTCTGCCCCAATTACAAATGAGTCACCCATAACCAATTGAATTAAAGATACACACAATGGAGTTGCGGCTTTCCTTTAATTCTTTACGGTTTCTTTCCAGCGTCGACACCGAAAAGGAGCATCGAGGATTTCCTTCTGAGTGCAATAAATCTCCGAGGATTTCAAATTCCTTTGGTGTTAATTTACACGAGAAAATTTTAGATTTCTTCATTCATATTTTGGAGGTTTCACTCAAATGGTACGTAAATGGTTCTTTAATTTAATTTATTAAACCACATCATAGAGGTAAAATAACCAAATGGTACATAAATCTAGGCCGACAGGATTTGAACTCGCATCGGCCCGCCCGATGTGGTGACCCAACACTACAACACCAAAACCACAATCCAAATAAAACAAACAACAACTATTTCAAAGGGGGCGAGATTTGATCCCCTGACCCCTCTCCAACCATTTACCATTTTTACCAACAAGCCAAATTATGGAGCTTTGAAAGCTCTGTCCCCATTCAAACTTATAAGTCATAGTTCCACAGAGCGACGGGGGAGAGGGTAGACTAGCGGAGCATAGGAGGGCGGAACCACGACCCCACAAAGGTGTGGAATTGTGCCCCAGGAATATTGGGGAGCATCAAAAGATTCCCTGAGGTGCATAAGTTGCAGGAGTTAGAATTCGACAAATTTTATGTCGATTTTACACCTCTCGGCAACAAGAATTCGATGGTGATGTCCATTTCATCAGCATAGCTTCCCAATTTTTAGCCATTTTCTAAATTGGAGTGACGTTGTCAAATGCCCAAGCATGGACAGTCGATCTTATGCCTTGCGACGTCACGAATTCGATGGTACAACCAGATTCAACAACTGAGCATCCACTTCTTCAACCAACTTCAGGGGTTGAGGTATATGCAATATTGATATCATGTGCCTCTTTTATCATTTTTTGTGTGATGTAATATGTTGTTTATATCATTTCTTGATGTATGTTGTAGGACCTATGTTTCTACCTCATGTGAGATGTATTTGCCATGGATTGTTATGATCCCTATGTAACCTTGTTGAAGGGATCCTCATCGTCACCTTGTGTGAGATTATGTCATGTTAATAGGAGGCCTATTGTAAGTGGGAGTTCCTGTAGCAGAACGTCTCATGGAGAGACAAGCCACTCATATTGAGGGAATCTAGCCTTGTATGATAGAAAACATATTCCATGTACATAATCACCATTTCCAGCACTATATGAAGCAACCTACCCCATCTTGACACCGGTCCAGGAGACATAGCCCACACTGGGTGAACTCCATTATCAATGTCTCTTGTTCTCATGTTGCTGATTTTTTTCTTGTTTCCTCTTGCTTAAAGCATGCATATGAGTTCTTTTAATGTTGTTTTCAGTGAAATTCTAACCACATCATAGAAGTAAAACATCATGGGTAAATCTGGAAGCTAATAGAATTGGATCACTAATGTTGTCGTCTTCTTACCCTACAAGAATTTATGTTCCACATTGTCATCGAAAAACTTAATAGCTTTGTCATAAAAATCCACCTTGATCTTATGAAGATACAACCAGTCCATACCCAAAAACACACTAAATGATCCCAATGACAATACATTAAAATGTGTTGATGTAGGAATACCATTCAAATCAAATGCACAGGCTCTTACCCAATGATGAACTCACTTATTTGTAATTGTATCCAACTGCACTAACCAAGATTTTGCATGCACTTCTTTATTCAAACCAAAATTATCCACCAAGTCAGGATTCACATAAGAATAATTAGATCTTGGCTCAATCAAAATAGAAACAACTTTATCGCAAAAATTATCATCCATCTCAATCATAGATGCATGATGATCTGCCTGGAATTTATCTAATGCTACATAAATTTGAGGAAAACTCTATCCAACATCCCCCACTGTTTGCGCCTCTTGAGATTTTTAAATCTACGGTCCACCACCCTGATGTTGTGGACAATATCTCTATGATGATCTTTGCCACAAGTCCAACACCGTACAGGCTTCCTATCTTCACCCTTGTTCTGCTCAGATTTAAATTCCTGCCCTATGTTAGATGCTTTGGAATTATTATGCAGCATTACATTCTCTTTGTTAATTATGTCCTGAGGCCTCTCTCGTTTCTTATCCCATTTTCCTTTTTTCCTTGCATTACCTTTCCATTCTAGTTTAGTATCAAATATACCCTTTGTTTTCTTATAACTATGCTTTAGATTCCAGATGGCCTCATCTAACTATCTAGGCTCATCAAAGTCAATATTGTCCTTGAATGCTATCAGTAACCCATTGATGAATCTCTGAATCTTGGCCTTCTCCTCCTTGAGGTAAGGTACATATCTCAACAACTCCAGAAATCTTCTAGTGTACTCCTCATCGGTCATAGATCTCATATTTAGCTCATAGAATTATTTTTCCCTCTCATCATAGTATCTCTATGATAGATACATATTCCTGAATATTATCTCAAACTCACTCCAACTAAACTCCTCTTCATAAATATCTATGGCATTCTTTACATCTTCCCACAAAATATTTTCTTTACCTTTAAGATTGAACATAGCTATTATGACCTTCATGTTCTCTGAGTAATCATGTAATATGAAGAACTTAATCATCCCAAGTAACCATGCTTCGACATCCTATGATTTCTTCATTTCCCCATTGAATGTAGGTGGCCTTTCTTTCTTGAACTCATTTGGAAAATATCCCTATCACTCTTCTTGTAAGGATGATAATGATGATGACCATGATACTTGTCAGAACTAGAACTAGAATAGTACATGTGTCCATCGCCTCTCCTATCTGGGGTGTCCAAGAACCTGCCATATTTTATCATATAATATCTATCTGACCTGTGCCCACTATGAGATCTACTTCGATATGCCCCATTAGTTCTATCCTCCTATCCATGGATGATCTGAAGTGGTCCCTATCTCTACAAGTCTAAAAATCTATGAAAGTTGATTGCATTGACTTCAACTTGTTTCTCATGTTCCCTAGCAAGTCTGACTAGTGATTGAATGATTCAATCATTAGAGTGTTTTCTAGGTGTGGCGAGTATTCCTCAGATGCTTCTCATTTTATCCATAGGGAGAAATTATTGAACTAGGGTGTTACACAGCAATTTGTCACCGTCCCTACCATTCCTCGTCTCGCACATTGGAGGGCTTATTCTGTGACCTGTGAGTAGTGATATAACTTGAAAATACTTTCATGGCATTCCCTTGAACATGTATTTTCATCCCCCAGAAGACATCTCCTGCTGAAAAACCCTAAAAACACCTATTTTTGCATTGGCGCGGGTAGCCAGTTTAGTACCCATGCCAATGGGGGAAATCCTTCAAAGAGGGCGCGCCAATTGGCGCTCTGTCCCAGAGTCACACTCGCGCCAGCCAATTTAAGCTGTGTTTTTTAAAAATAAATGGCGGAAGTTTCATCCTTACCAATTCCTGGACTGCTATCTATCTTGAGTTGGGAGGTTTGGCTACAGATCTCCATAGAGAGGAAGTGGTTTGCCACCTCTCATGGAAGCTTCCTTGATGATAGGGCCAATCCCACAATTATAGGCATCCCAACTCCCCTTCCTCCATCTATAAAAGCTTGCCCATTTCCATTGCAAGCTAGTCTTGAAGTTCCAAAGAGTGGCGGAATTTCTAAGTTCCCAAGAGCTTTCATGCTGCAAAAGCCTTCTTGATTACCCAAGGCCAAATCCAAGCAAGGAGACTATTGCCAAGTATCCGAAGAGAGAGGCTTGTCCCATCCTTGACAGGCTTTATCGAGACATGTTCTGCTGACGACCCGCCAAAGGAGAATTCGGCGTCGAAGCTTTGGTTGTATTCTTATTTTTGACTCATTAATATTAAACGACTATTGGTTATGGTTCCACTCTTGTTCTTGATCATGTTCATGAGTTATATCCTCTTCGACTGATATATAGTTGTATGCACTGGATTTTATGCTTGCGTTTTTGTTGTTTCTTGCATGTGCAGGTGTCCGATCACGGAGATCGTGAGGGCTGTGATCTGCCAGGGCGAAGGAACGGGAGCACCACCTCTTCTACAAATGACAGCGTCGGATTCCAGGTAAGCCTTCCTCGCAAGTCGGTTTATTTACAATTAGGAACCTGCACTGTAGCGTGTTTGATTGTTGCTAGACCCGATTTGGGCTAGTAGGGATCGCCTCTGTCCGCAGAGGGGATTTACCTCCTCAACATAGGGTCTACCACTCTATTAGCCATATTTGTTCTTCTCTTCCTATAAGGTATATCATGTCAGTTAAAAAAAATCATAAACAACCAACATACGTCAATCTAGCTCAAGGGAGGATATCTCGGCTGCAAGGTCAACCATATTAACGTAATACATATATATAAACATAGTCATATTCAAAACAATACATAGACATCATCTCAATCCTTATTCAATTTTCATGTATGATGCAAAAACCACACACCAACTTGGCACAATTCATGGATAATGACATATACACTAACATACATGACCAATGCACCATCAACATGCATCCATGGCAACCATACACCACATCAACACCATCAAATTTCACATGGTGACACCACTGCAACTATGACCATGTTGTGTATATGCAACAAGCACATAAACCACAAGCATAGGGAGCACATATGAAATCAAAATGTATGCATGACCAACACACCGCCCATCCAGTCTAAATGGTGAACCATGCTATGATACCACTCTCTAACACCCTCCTCCCACATTTTCCCAATTTAACTGGTCCATTAGGGTAAACATGTGATGAGAGGCCACTATGATATAATTCAACCTCCTAGGTCACCTTAAGGAAGTGTAACCAACGAAACACAACAAAAATGACCATTCACACATCCTACAGAACCTATAGGAGCCAACTAACCTTTCTAGGTATGTAACTCCTAAAGCAACTCAACATTTTATTGGCGTGGAGCCCCATACACTCCCTTTCCAAGCCCTGTAAGAGACTGAGAGCCCCATTTTTTCCGATGATCCTGCCTAAGTGTGATTGTAGCCTTTTTCTATTAGTGTTGTGCCAGCGATTGCGACATTAAAGGCTATTTTCCAGGGCTAGGAACCAGTCACTGCCCAGACACTCCATGAAACTTCAAGAACTCATAAAATACATTAAGACAATGATTTTGATAAGAAACTTGATCAAGGACTTGACTGGACCCCTAATAGCCATGAAACAAATTTCGTCAAACATATCACAAAGATGCATCCCACATGTTATAAGAACATATTTGAGAATAGGTGTCTCATACTTATCTGAAAATTGCTAAGAAGCATTGGTTCCTTGTCACATTAGCTGCATTATCATCTATTAGGTCATATATTCATTGTTTATTCATTTACAAATTAAAACATAATGAGATTCATACGCCATAATTATCATAAAACATACTCATAACCAACATATAAATAACAGAAATAACAATGACAAAACAACCATAAGATCCACGTATAAACTAGTACATTTACACATGAAATACCATGTAGACGAAGCTCTTAATAATAAATGCAAAGGCCAACCAGGTTCAAGACTTCCACGATCCACCTGACCATAGATTAGTTGAACCAAATTTTTCTTTCATCCAATCACCCCCATGCCATATTCTAAGAATGAATGTGGGATCTCATGAACAATCCAACAAAACCGAACCATGGCTTCTAGAGGCCTAATCACCTCAACCCTCAACGAATGATTCCACATCACGGTCAGACATCACTAACCATCACTAGATTGGTCTCTGCCCAAGCTATCTAGGGCTTCAAAGTATTTGTTCCAACCAAGGCTCCATGACTAGTAACTCAACCCATAGTTGTTGTGAGGATCGAGAGCATTTGTCCAACCAAGGCTCCAGGACTAGTAACTCAACCCACCAAGGGCTCCAGAGTGTTTTTCAAACTAAGGCTCTATGATTAGTAACTCAACCCAAGCTGTTACAGGGCTCTAGAGCATTTGTCCAACCAGGCCTCCAAGAACTAATAACTCAACCCACATCCAAAGGAACATGAGAATCAACCAGAAAAAAAAAGTAGAGTGCACAACATTATGGCTATCTAGGAAATGGAAATGCTAGGAAAAACCACTTTCAATCCATGAAATCCTCCATGCCAATGAAAAATCATAACGAGGAAACCACATGCATGTGCCATCCATGCAAAAACTAGTAAGGAAATCCTACATGCAACTCGGTACCTACAAGCAAAACCTGTTGTAATTGTTGATCCCAATGTCCTCTTGCGCTTTCCTACTTCTCCTCCAAGAGTCCTCCAAGAAAAATCTAAGTGTCCAAGAGTATCAGAGAGAGAGAGAGAGAATAAAATGAGAGCTCCAAAAGTTGAACTGATAAAAGGTACCAACTGATCCTTGGAAGCCTTTTTATTGATGAGGCCTATATTTTCTTCAATTTTCCATTATTTTCCTTTGTTTTCCTCCTCACATGTGACATGTGACCTTTCACCTTCATTTTCTCATAATTTCCATTATTTTCATAAATAAATTGCCAAAATAATGTCATTTTGCCTTTCCAAAGCCTTACCCATTGCCTTTGCCAATTTCCATTGCCATTAATTAATCACAAGTGATTCCCATCACTATATTTTTTCCCAACATTCAGCTTGGAATACGTTTCCCATGCCAATGGTTAGTAATTTTCATTTATTAACTTTATTACATGGATTTTTGATGAGCGTTGTTACAAAAACAATTATGAATATATGTTTTGATTCAGTGATTAAATAAAACTAATGGCACTGTTATGATTGTGAAAAAGGTCAAACCAGACATAGAATTATTATTAGAGCCTCTGGTTATTCTTGATAAGAGAGAAACAACGTTACAGAGGCGAGATATCACCCAGGTTAAAGTGCAGTGGAGGCACTTATTACCAGAAGAGGCCACCTGGGAGGATGAAAAATTTATGCGGAAAACATACCCTGACCTATTTCAAGGGAAAGAATGAACACCAGGGAGGTTGCTTAGCACAGAGTGGCGTAGGTAGATGTAACACCCCCCCACCCCTTACTGTAAGTACTTATTATTTATTGTCATTTACTTTTACTATATGAGATTATAGTAACTCAAGGCTTAGCGGAAAATCCTAGTAAAAATTAAATGTTCAAAACGTTTAATTTATTTGTTTAATAAAAAAAAATGTGATGAGTCTTGGAAACTCATGCAAAAGACCCTAAACGAATTTTCAACTTCTAGATAGTTAGAGACAATTATTTTCTCTCGGTCCATAGTGATAAAAAGATCTTAGTGGGAAAACAAGGGGGTTGGAAAAAGATAGAGGAAAAGCTAAGACACCTTGAGAGAGAGAA
The DNA here is from genome assembly GCA_034641835.2 of Pinus albicaulis. Taxonomy (NCBI): domain Eukaryota; kingdom Viridiplantae; phylum Streptophyta; class Pinopsida; order Pinales; family Pinaceae; genus Pinus; species Pinus albicaulis. The sequence goes on from CM076583.1 coordinate 1,253,955,750, forward strand.
GAAGAAACTTGATCAGAACGTTGGGAAGGTGAGGGGTCTTGATTCTTGAGAACTGACCTTGATAGGTCACTATCAAGATGACTACTATGGAAATTTAGAAGCTCGGGGAGAACTGGACATAATTGTTGTTCTCGTTGGAAGGGTGGAGTGGTATTTTCTTGGCTGAGTTTTCCCGACAATCTGAATTACTAAAGTTGTGCATTTATTTTATTTTCTCATTTTATGAGATTTTGCCAATCTTGTAGAATGACTTTATTGTGGTTGAAATAGTGATTTATTTCTTAAATCTTTGAAAAAAATATTATCTTTGTGACTATGTGTAATAGAAATTTATTAAAGAGGGTTTGTGCATTCACTATAGTAAGAAAAATTGTATTCCAATGTCTTGCCTACGAAGGAAAGGGTACCTTCGGTCTTAGGTAGGGTTCCATAGCTGTAGGATTGGTAGGGTTTGAAAATGTAAGATGCTATATTAATAATCAATACAGAGAATGGAGTTAAGAGTTTCCTAAAAGAAAATTCCTTAATAACAGAACAAGGAAAGAACTGAAAATTTCAGGAACTAGTTGAAATATAACCAACAAAGCGAGGTTCGTTTAAGAGTTGTCCTAATTCCCCGTAAAAACTTGTTAGTTAAGTATCCCATGGGCAGTGGGCGGGTCCCATGTGGCCAGGTCTCGCCTCTCTACTAGAGTCTGATGAACATTTATGAAGGAAATGAATATATATATATATATATATATATATATATATATATCAACTTTTGTAAATACCTTGTATTTCAGTAAAGTACAAACTATAGATATACAACAAAAAATAATGCAGCAAGAAAAATCGAAACCAAGATATGCATGATCTAGGAACTCACTATTATACAATGCAGAAAAAATAAACAATAATTTACACATTTTCACATTAATAATGGTAAGAGTCCTTTATGTCATTTTCTAACCATGCCTTGTAAAATATAGAGAGAAACTCGAACAATCATGGAAATGAACTTAGAGTGTTGACAAAATCTAAGGGTTTACCAAAACAATTTGAAACCATATCCTTATAATATTACAAGAAAATAGAGAAATTATACAATGAATAATTTTCCTATCACAAGTCAGAGTTAATAAATAATAATAGAGAAAAGTATTGTATTGTCCTAGCCTGAGGCATCTACACTCTCGCAAGACCTTAACTGGTAAACCCTGGACTACAAATCGTGTATATGAAGATGAGAGTTTGAAGCTGTAACACACAACTTATATCAAAAAAATGATGTTCGACGGAACTTGGAAGACAAAGGACTAGGTAAGAGGAGAATTTGGAAATCGGTAAGAAACCAAGCCGCAACACCAAAAATGCTATGGTTATCAAAACCGTCACCTATCGAACAAAAAATTACCAAGAACAAGTTTAGTATATGATTAATTTTCAAACCCCAAACTACGAGTGGGTGTATGAGGGAAAATGTTACCTAGGGAAGAACTTAGCAATCTCTACTAGTCGAGCCCCTGAAGTTAAGAACCTTTCTAAATTAGAAATAAACTTTGTGGTTGTAAAAAAGAAAATGAGAACTCAACACTGTAAGGCGTAAACAAAGGATACATGCCATGGGTACTAAAGGAGTGGTCCATATCATAAGCATCCAAATTTGAACCTTGGAAAATTGACACCATCATAAAATCAAGTTATGGGTCAGCTTATTGCAACAATGCTACCAGGAAACCAAGATGAAAGCATAGTAAATAAAATGTTAATTGATGCAAATGAAAAATAATATGCAAAACACAAATTAACACAAACTATCATAGCCTTTCCTTACCAAAGTGGTTGGGTTGGAAACAGAGGTTAGGGTTCCACGAATGTTGTAGAGCATCACTTGCAAGTGCGGCAGAAAAAATGACTCATTTGTGACAAATGACTCATTTGTGGCACTGGGCCGGAAGGTAGTTACCTCTAAGCTCCTCCTTCAACTTTGGTCGTCCATCTAACCCTAACAGATGAGAGCCATTGATTTGAAATTTCATCATTATCGTTGCCAAGTGGCATATTGTGGCATATTGCTTTTTTGTGCAAAGTTTAGTGCAAAGTTAACAAACACAAGGATTTGAGGATTGAATCAACACATTAGTCAGTCTAAAGTTTTAAATTTGGTTTCCTATAATGTTAATGCTCGTTTATATATATATATATGAATGAATAATTTATAATAATAATTTAAAATAAATTTATAATTTAGTTATTTTTTATAAAAAAATTTAAATTTGAAAATACCTGAGATATATGATGATGTAAGTGTGTTTTTATACTTATTAGTATTTAATTTATATTATTACTTTAGTCTTTAACATAAATGGCTAGTTCTATATATATATATATATATATATATATATATATATATGAGATATAGGATGATGTAAGTGTTTTTTTATACTTATTAGTATTTAATTTATATTATTACTTTAGTCTTTAACATAAATGGCTAGTTCTTTATATATATATATATATATATATATATATATATAATTTAAAATAAATTTATAATTTAGTTATTTTTATAAAAAAAATTAATTTGGAAAAACTTGAGATGTATCATGATGTAAGTGTTTTTGATACTTATTAGTGTTTAATTTATATTATTGCTTTAGTCTTTAACATAAATGGTTGTTATTCCTTTCTTCTTTTTCTATGGTGTTTTATCTTTTGTTTAGATTGATCTTGAATGATTAATGACACTTTTTAAAGGCAACAAAATTCAAGAACTAGAAATGCATGGTATTTTGAAAATCATGTATTAAAACACTTGTAACAGTTACATTTACAATTTGTATATTTAATTAAAAACTACTAAAGATGAAATCTTTGACTTTTAAAAAGACCTAACTCATTTAATGTGTGAGTACCCAAGTGACTCCTTCTGAAAAAAGAGTACCCACGTGACAAACTTAATTCAAAGATAACATCATATATTTTTGCCTCATCTCAATGTTTCCATCCCATTTCCCAATTAAAAAGACATACTAGTTATTTGTCACAAAAAAATTATTTTAATTGAATTTTTCAAATTCAATAATATGAAAAGGCAAAAATTAAAGGTGAATTAGAATTTTTCTTCAAACCATAAAGTAACAACAATGTCTTTTTTTTCAATGTACAACTTTAAACTAAAACATATATAATATCATATTTTTTCCATGATCTTAAGGTATGTATCTCTATATTTACTTAACATTTTCATTTTCCAATTAAAAAGACATATTAATGTATTAAAAAGTTATACTGATTATTTTTCATAATTTTTTTTTTTTAAATTTGATTAATTAAAAAACGAAAAAAACATATATTAAATCTTCATCTAACTATTTTTAGTGCATCTTTCTTTTGCAAAAAATGATAATTATTCCTTATAGATAGTAGTCATTTCTCAAAAGAAACATTAATAAACAAACGGTTTCAACACATTACTCACTCTAAAGTTTCAAATACAAATGCAATTTCCTCTGATAGTAATGCTCCTCTTCATCACTATCTCTTCATGTAAAATATGTTATTGGTACTTAATAAAAACCATACAACAATAAATAGTTTCCTCTTATGTTAATGCTCCTCTCCATTTCTATCTCTTCATGTAAAATATGTTATTATTAGTACTTAATAAAAGCCATACAAAAATAAATTAACTTGAAATAAAACCAAAACCATGGTTTCAACAAACGAATATATTTCACTCAACCATGGTTTCAACAAAAGATAATTTATAATTCCAAACATGCAGATCATTTCACTTCATTTGTGGTTCGAGAGATCAGTCGCAGTTGAACTAATTAAAATATGACAAAAATAAAAATAAAATTTAATTTGTAAGAGGGAATCAATACCAATAGTTGAACTTGAGTGAATGAGTGGACAGTTGAACTTGAGTGAATATTAAATGCTGAGTTGGCAGGCATGGACCAATGAAGGGCGCCGGGGAGGAACGTTGGAATGGGGAGTTTGGCCGGAAATTGTGGAGTTCCGCACCAATTACAAATGAGTCGCCCATAACCAATTGAATTAAAGATACAGACACACAATGGAGTTGCGGCTTTCCTTTAATTCTTTACGGTTTCTTTCCTTACGAGTGCAATAAATCTCTGTAAACATCGAGGATTTCCTTACGAGTGCAATAAATCTCTGAGGATTTCAAATTCCTTTGGTGTTCATTTGCACGAGAAAATTTCAGATTTCTTCATTCATATTCATATTTTGGAGGTTTCACTCAAATGGTACGTAAATGCTTCTTTAATTTATTTACAGAGTGCTATGTAAATGGTTCTTTAATGGTTTCTTTTAGTTTTTTCCTTTTAGGGTGAAATATATTTGAAGTCGCTGAAGACACGCGGCGAGGAATGAGATTTGAAAAGAATAGGGATGACAAATGTGATTTGAAAAGATGGCGCTGAAATTTTTTTAGATTTGTTTTATTTGGTTTTGATAAGATTTTTTTTTTTTTAATTTGAAATGGGTTTTGAAAAAAAATTAAAGTTGTGTGGGATTCATAATGTTTTACAGTTTATTACTGTTGAAATGTTGTAATACTTTGTTAAATAAAATAAAATAATAATAAAACATATAATTTTTTTGGTGTAGAAAATTTATTATAATAAAATAAAATAATAAAAAATATATATAATTTGTTTTGGCTTATTATAATAAATATTGTAATATCTTTTTGACTTGTCAAAATAAGATTATAATTAATAATTAAATTTAGATACATTTTAATTTTAAATTTATCACGAAAGAAATTAAATTTTTAGATTAAATGCAAATTTATTTTTAAATTATTTTTTTTTAAATGAAAACATATTTTTAAATATTTTTGATAGATTTAGAATTAAAATGGTAGCTAGACTAACAAAATTAACATTTAATTTTAAAACATATTTTTAAATATCTTTGATAAATTCATAATTAAAATAATAGTTAGATCAGCAAAATTAATATTTATTTAAAAAAATAAAGATGAGTTTAAGCTGATACTGTGATATGCATTTTGAAGGAAATATTTGGCCAAAATTAGTGTTACATGTTTTCACTAAGATTGTAAGAATGGCAGCAGCTGAAGCTGAATGTGAACAGAATGTTCATAATAATTCTGATTTGCATGAACTTGTCACGTTGTTGTAATAATTCTGATTTGTTAAGACTCTTTATCACGTTGTAGTTTCAGGTGGTTTAGTTTTTATTTACAGGCTATTTGTTTGTGTGCACAGATTGTAATATTGTTTCCCAGCCATTAATTGGAGTCGAGTCGATCAATCTAGAGGAGACTCCTCTTTGCTATAGACATTCCTTGCATCCGGTGTGGTTGAGCAGCCCCAGATGTTATGGTATTGTTTCCCAGCAATTAATTAATTGGAGTTGGAGTTGGAGTGAATCAGTCTAGACTCCTCTTTGCCATAGACATTCCTTGCATATCTGGTCTGGGTCTGGTTGAGTAGCCCCAGGTCTTTTTGCAGAGTCCATAGTTCAAATGGATTCATTACCAAGGAAGCGAAACAGAGGAGCAGCAGCCAATTTAGAAAACACAGCTGATGGTGAGTCTTCCACATCATTAATTTCTTTCCAACCGCAGAAGGAAAAAATGAGGGATCAAGAATCTCCTCCTCCTTCAAGAAGGGGTTGTTTCCCTAATTCACCACAACCGGAAAGAGAAATAGGATTGAAGAGAAACGTTGGCTGTGTTCTTGCTTCTTCCCGGAATGGTAGGAAGCGAAATATTGAAAAAGATTATGATTTCGGACTCGAATTAGGACGAGGCAAATTTGGTGTGGTGAGAATATGCAAGAGCAAAGCTACTGGGGAAGAGCTGGCCTGTAAGACAATCCCAAAAAATACAGAAGAAAATGTATATAAGGAGATTGAGATTATGCAACATCTGTCAGGCCATCCTAATATCGTCACACTCCTAGCGGTGTATGAAGATGAAGAATATTTGCATCTTGTGATGGAGTTATGCACTGGTGGACGCCTCACTGATGAGATGTCTCGGACTGGATGCTACTCTGAGCATCAGGCAGCAAACTTGATCAAGGAATTAATAATGGTCATTAAATACTGTCATGACTTGGGCGTTGTCCATCGGGATATAAAACCTGAGAATGTTCTCCAAACCAGTTCCGGACAACTGAAGCTAGCTGATTTTGGCTTGTCCATGCGGTTTGCAAAAGGTATTTGTCTGTGTTTTGGTTCTGGTTCTGCTCACAATAACATCATTATTAAATAATTCAGTAGTTTTCTTTATGTATTTGATTTGACTGAGTACATTTTCACAATATTCAAACAGGTCAAATGTTATCTGGGGTGGTAGGGACTCCTTCATATGTTGCCCCTGAAGTTTTGGCAGGGACGACTTATTCAGAGAAGGTTGATGTTTGGGGGGCTGGTGTCCTCCTACATTCCCTTTTGATAGGCATATTACCATTTCGCGGAGGATCTATTCAAACCATATTTGAGGCAATAAAACTAGCACAGTTAGATTTTCATTCTCAAGTGTGGGAGCCCATATCAGGGCTAGCAAGGGATTTGCTATCGAGGATGCTTTCAAGGAATGTGGAAAGCAGACTTTCTCCGCAGGAAGTACTGAGTGAGTAAAATTGTTGCATTGCTGAGCATTAAATATTTTGTATATCTGCTCTCTTTATTTTGATCTTCAAATGTAATTATGAATCTATTGTTTTGTATATCTGCTATCTTTATTTTGATCTTAAAATGTAATTATGAATCTATTGTTTTCTTCTGTGCCTGCAGGCCATCCTTGGATCAAGTTTTACACGGAGTCTAATGTAAAGATTCCAGCCAGCATTCCTGACACGGACTCTAATGTAAAGGTTCCAGCCAGCATTCCTTACACGGAGTCTAATGTAAAGATTCCAGCCAGCATTCCGAAAGGGCAAAAGTGTTTCCTTGCTGTCAAGGGTCAATGCTTAGAAGAAACCCCGGTTCTATTGTCTTCATATAAAAGGGGGAAAAGAGCACAGTTTGCAAATTCAATTCCAACGGAATATGGAGAAGATGAATCTTTCATCGGGCCTTTGCAGGGTTTCTCACGTCTAAGTCAACCAGAAATTGATATCCAAGCAGCAGTAGATGCTCTTGCAGCTGCTATTTCACAGATGAGATTATCTGAGTCTAATGTAAAGGTTCCAGCCAGCATTCCTTACACGGAGTCTGATGTAAAGATTCCTGCAGCCAGCATTCCTTACACGGAGTCTAATGTAAAGATTTCAGCCAGCATTCCAAAAGGGAAAAACTGTTTCCTTGCTGTCAAGGGTCGATGCTTAGAAGAAACCCCACTTCTATTGCCTTCATATGCAAGGGAAAGGGAGAAAAGAGCACAGTTTGCAAATTCAATTCCAACGGAATATGGAGAAGATGAATCTTTCGTCGGGCCTTTGCAGGGTTTCTCACGTCTAAGTCAACCAGAAATTGATATCCAAGCAGCAGTAGATGCTCTTGCAGCTGCTATTTCACAGATGAGATTATCTGAGTCTAATGTAAAGGCTCCAGCCAGCATTCCTTACACGGAGTCTAATGTAAAGATTCCTGCAGCCAGCATTCCTTACACGGAGTCTAATGTAAAGATTACAGCCAGCATTCCTTACACGGAGTCTAATGTAAAGATTACAGCCAGCATTCCAAAAGGGAAAAACTGTTTCCTTGCTGTCAAGGGTCAATGCTTAGAAGAAACCCCACTTCTATTGTCTTCATATGAAAGGGAAAGGGAGAAAAGAGCACAGTTTGCAAATTCAATTCCAACGGAATATGGAGAAGATGAATCTTTCATCGGGCCTTTGCAGGGTTTCTCACGTCTAATTCAACCAGACATTGATATCCAAGCAGCAGTAGATGCTCTTGCAGCTGCTATTTCACATATGAGATTATCTGAGTCTAATGTAAAGGTTCCAGCCAGCATTCCTTACACGGAGTCTGATGTAAAGATTCCTGCAGCCAGCATTCCTTACACGGAGTCTAATGTAAAGATTCCAGCCAGCATTCCAAAAGGGAAAAACTGTTTCCTTGCTGCCAAGGGTCAATGCTTAGAAGAAACCCCACTTCTATTGTCTTCATATGAAAGGGAACGGGAGAAAAGAGCACAGTTTGCAAATTCAATTCCAACGGAATATGGAGAAGATGAATCTTTCATCGGGCCTTTGCAGGGTTTCTCGCGTCTAAGACAACCAGAGATTGATATCCAAGCAGCAGAGATATGTGAAACTGTAGATGCTCTTGCAGTTGCTATTTCACAGATGAGATTATCTGAGCCAAAAAGGAGCAGATTGTGTATTCCTGCATGCCCTGTTCCACTGCAGTGCTCATCTCACTTAAAACGCAGCCTGTGTACAGCATTTTGAAAGCATGCCATTGCTGACAGTTGCTGACTTACAGTAAGTAAAATTGTTGAATTGCTGGGCATTAAACATTCTGTATATATGCTATCTTTATTTTCTCTTAATTGCAATTATAAATATACCACTCATTCTGACAATTATAATTGCAGCAGAGACATGTGAAATTGTAGATGCTTTTGCAGCTGCTATTTTACAGATGAGATTATCTGAGCCAAAAAGGAGCAGATTGTGTGTTCCTGCATGCCCTGTTCCACTGCAGTGCTCATCTCACTTAAAACGCAGCCTGTGTACAGCATTGCTGACCGTTGCTGACTTACAGTAAGTAAAATTATTGAATTGCTGGGCATTAAACATTCTGTATATATGCTATCTTTATTTTCTCTTAATTGCAATTATAAATATACCCTCACTCTGACAATTATAATTGCAGCAGAGACATGTGAAATTGTAGATGCTTTTGCAGCTGCTATTTCACAGATGAAATTATCTGAGCCAAAAAGGAGCAGGTTGTGTGTTCCTGCATGCCCTGTTCCACTGCAGTGCTCATCTCACTTGAAACGCAGCCTGTGTACAGCATTTTGAAAGCATGCCATTGCTGATTGTTGCTGAATTACAGTAAGTAAAATTGTTGAATTGCTGAGCATTAAACATTCTGTATATATGCTATCTTTATTTTCTCTTAATTGCAATTATAAATATACCACTCATTCTGACAATATTTTCCTCTACTGCTGCAGGCCACCCTTGGATCAAGTTTTACACAGAATCTAATGTATAGATTCTGGCGACCATGTCAAAAAGAAAAAAGCTTATCCTTGTTGTTAAGGGTGAATGTTTGGAATAATCTCCACTTCCAGTACCTCCATTTAAAATGGAGAGAGCATACAGAACATGAATCTTTCTTCTGCCCTTTGCAGAGTTTCCCACATCCAAAACACCTAGCGCTTGCTTGATGTCCAAGCAGCAGGGAAATATGATCTTGTAGATGCAATCTTGCATCTGCCATTTTACATATAGGATTATTTGAGCCCAAAAGGGAGTAGACCTTGTGTTCCTGCATGCCCTGTTCCACTCCTCTGCTCGTGTAACTTAAGAAGCAGCTTGTGTACAGCATTTTGAAAGCGTGCCATTGCTGACTGTTATTGACAGATACTGATCATTATAAATGGATCGCTCGGCTTAAGATGTTTATAATGGAGGTGTGACTAATATCATGTTTTGATTGATCCATTCACTGATTAACACAAGGTGAAAACTAAAAAATATCTTAACATGAATGACTGCATTGTTTGTGCCAGCTTAAGGTGTGCCCTGCTATTGAGCCCACCGAACGTTGATAAATACTGATATCAATATATGTACAGGAATTGAATGGTTTGTTTTCTCATTTATTCCTATCTCTCCCTTAAATGAAGTTGGAAAGCAGCTGGAACTGCATTTTGAATATTACCATTTATACATATCGTTCCCCAATAGAGTTGAGATGGGGAAATCCAAAATATTTATATTGCATTTAGTCTTTTACTCTTGACATAATTATGCTTGACAGATTAACAATTCATTATGCTTATTGTTGCTATAATTCATCGTAGATTTATTCTTTTTGTGTGTTCAAGACTTTATTTGAGTTAGATGTCGTTACTCCATGGATTTTTCCATGTTGGAGCTGTGAGAATTTTTGCAGGGAGGAAAGTAAATTGGTTAGAATGATATAACCCAATCCAAATCTTTATCCGACATTTGAGAATGTCATTAATATATTTTCTTTCAGATTTAGCATTTATGTGTTGCATAGTATTGGCAAATGTTCACAAACACTATAATACAAATGTTTAGTAATGACTCAATGAACAGATAACTTCTAGAAATTACTCTTCTGTGGTTCTTCAACCTTGTATGCAATTTCTGATGAGTAGCTTGGTGGGCTTGATACCTGGTTTTAGTATGTGTTGAGTTTGTAGAGAAGGGAACAACTAAAAATCCCTTAGAGTATGTATCAAATGTCTCTTAGGAATCTTCCATTAAATCTAGGAATTGCTTAGCCTGGACCAATTGGTCATGTATCATAGTTAAATGGAATTGTCTGAACCCACCATTGTTTGTTACTATTAACTCAAGCTTTAATTTTATATGAATGCAGCTCAACCTTCCCATTTTTCATAAGAAAAGGCCAACCTTCCATTTTCTGGACATTGAAGTGCCTTCTCTTCTCTTCGCTATACAAATAAAGCAATAAATGACCATTTGTTCTGGCAGGAACATGATAATCTTCCCTTCTCTTGCATGGTACCTACCCACTTTATGAAAGGGCCTTTTCTTATTCGTCGTATGGGTCTGTAGAACATATCACTTTGTTGCCAAGAAAGTTTAACGGTTGTGTAATATTCCCAAAGGGGAAATAACCAGTAATAAACAGAAATGCACTAATACAGATATAAACTGAACCAGATCACTGAATCATGACACATGTAACACCAAAATCTGAGCCATTTTATTAATCAGAAAGTACATAGAGAGGAGTACAATAAATCAGAGTAAGTGCACCTATCCCTGCCCTAGGCAGGTAGAGACCCTCTCAACAGAAAAGTGGTTGCAACAAGGACAGCGTCCTGGCTGCTCTGCACGGTGAAGATGAACTGCGCTGGGGCTGAAGTTTGCAAACCCTCTCAAATGGAAAACGCTGTCTCTGCCAGTGACAACGCAGAAACAGATAAAGCACCAAGCCCTCAACTCTCCAGACAGATGAAGCTGCTACAGGATCCTGGAAAACGCTGTTAAGCACTCCTCACAATGATCTGCTCCTCAGATCTGCGTCCCACCTGATGGATCTGGAGCCTCCTATCACAACTGCGTCCTACCTTTCCTGATCTGCGTCCTCCAAAACCCAATCTGCTGCCAATCCCTCAGATCTATGCTAGATCTGGAACTATCTCCTCAGATCTACAGCCTCTAGGGCTAGATCTGGTGTTTCCCCTTCAGATCTGGACTAGATCCGTCAATATCTCCTCAGATCTGTCACTCCTCAAGCTGGATCTACTGCAAAACCCTCAGATCTGCAATATACAAGGCTAGATCTGCAACATACAGGACTAGATCTGTAAGATCTATCCTTCACCAAGCTAGATCTGACAAGAAACCTTCAGATCTGCAACCCTCATCTCCAAGAATGGACAGCGTCCTCACTCTGGGCTTGATCAGCGTCCTTCTGCCCCTCAAACAGCGTTTTCTCTGCCAGTCTGGAACTGCGTCCTCTTGGACAGCGTCCTACCTCTCCTGCAAGGGACAACGTCCTCTCTTCAGATAAAACAGCGTCCTTCTCTTCACAGATTCAACGTCCTCCCTTCTCTTGCTCTGCGCAGCCACAAGAGGGCTTTCCTCCTCCTCAGATGTGCTTCAGAAATGCTGCTGCTTTGCTACTGAAAAACCTTACTAGGTCGGGCACTCGAAGTCCCCCGAAGCTAAGGGTGAAACCAGAAAAACCTTACCAGGGCAGGCACTCGAAGTCCCCCGAGGCTAAGGGTGAGATCTCCGACCGGAGACACTCGTGCACTAAACAGTGCTGCAGACCGACTAAACAACCGGCGTGCTGAAGCAGACAAGTCTGACTATCAATAAGAATCTCAAATCATGAATGACTCAAATGAGGTGAGAGCCTCTCCTTTTATAACATCAACTCCCTCCTTAACTCACCCTGGAGCTGCGCAGTTTACCTGGGGTTAGCCTGATGCCTCCCCCCCATCACATCCACGTGGACCCCCAAGGCCCTCTCTAAGTCACAACGTCAACCTACTAGGAAAAAAGAACACTTTATTATAAAGTGAGGTGGCTAAAGTGAGGTGACCCCTCTTATTTCTCACTTTATTTATTATTGCTATCTAATAAAGCAAAAAAAAGGCAATATTCCAATTAGCAAAGCTAATTGGGAATATTACAGTCTCCCCCGGCAAAACGTTGCTTGTCCTCAAGCAACTGAAGTGAGGGATGTTGCAAGATCTTCTCATCCTCCCAAGTGGCATCCTCATCTGGCAGATTCTTCCATCTCACCAGGAACTCTCTGATCTTCCTGCTACGCAACTGTCTCTCCCTGGTGTCAATAATGGCCTCTGGCTGTAATACCTAGTGCCCCTCATCATCTGTCGGAGGTAGCTCCCCGGTGACTGTCACATGCTGGCCCAGTGCCTTCTTCAGGCATGATACATGGAAAATGTTATGAATCCGGCTGCCTTGGGGCAACTCCAACTCATATGCAACCTGTCCGATCCTCCGAATCACCCGGTATGGTCCATAAAAACGAGGCTTAAGCTTCTCTGCCCCCTTCTGTTTGAGTGAAGACTGGCGGTATGGCTGTAACCGCAAGTAGACCAAATCCCCTACCTCAAAGTGTCTCTCCACTCGGCCCCTGTCTGCATATAACTTCTGCTGATTTTGGGCGGTGGCTATGTTGTCCTTGAGAGTCCGAAGGATGTCTTGGCTCTCTTGGATCCATAGTTTGGCTCGTGGAGCCCCGCTAACCCCAAACATCACATCCACAAAAGACAAGGAATGATATCCATACAACGCATAAAACGGTGTCATGCCGATAGACATATGATGGGTTGTGTTGTAGCAGTACTCGCCCAGATGTAGCCATTTCAGCCACGCTCGCTGCTGCCCACTGACGCAGTTACGCAAGTAGCCCTCCAGCCACTTGTTAACTATCTCTGTCTGCCCGTCCGTCTGGGGATGATAGCTGGTGCTCGGTGTCAACTCAGTCCCTACTAGTCGAAAGAGCTCCTGCCAAAATCCACCCATAAAGCGGGTGTCCCTGTCACTAACAATGGTCTTGGGTAGACCATGCAATCTGAAAACCTCCCGGAAAAACAACTCTGCCACCTGTGCTGCTGTGTAGTGTGCCGAAATGGCAAAGAAGTGAGCATACTTCGTTAGCCGGTCAACAACTACGAAGATGCAGTCCTTGCCCTGCACTGTGGGCAAACCCGTGATGAAGTCCATCGAGACACTCTCCCACTTCCCCTCAGGAATGGGAAGCGGCTGTAACAACCCTGCTGGATGGTTCATCTCCCCTTTGTTCCGCTGGCACACCTCGCACTCCCTGACATGCCGGAGTACGTCCTCCTTGAGGCCCTTCCATGCAAATCTCTCACGGACGGCCCTGTACATCTTGGTGAACCCCTGATGGCCCGCCAATGGTGAATCATGAGAGGCATGGAGTATCTTCTCCTTGAGCTGAGATCCCTCAGTCAAGAAGATCCGATCCCTGTAATAGATGACCTCATCTACCACCCTGTATCTGCTATCAGCTACCTGTCCATCCAACACCTCGCATGCAAATCTATCCTTGGAATACTCAACCAGTAGTCGAGCCTTCCAATCAGCGTCCAAGCTCATGAGGGATAGTGTGGCTGGTCGACGGGAAAGGGCATCTGCTACCACATTGTTCTTCCCTTTGACATACTCTATGTCAAAATCGTAAGCCTGGATCTTGCTGATCCACTTCTGCTGCCTCTCCTGTAACTGCTTCTGCTCCAGAAAGTACTTCAGGCTGTTATGATCTGTCCTGACTTTGAATCTGCCGCCTACCAAGTACTGCCGGAATTTGGCCAATGCATGCATGATGGCCAACATCTCCTTATCATAGATAGGATAAAGTCTCTCGTGTGGAAGGAGCTTCCGGCTCTCGAATGCAATCGGATGACCCTCCTGCATCAAAACTGCTCCAATCCCTTCTCCCGAGGCATCACACTCCAGGACAAAGGGCTGAGTAAAATCGGGCAATGCCAGCACCGGACAACTACTCATCACCTCCTTGAGTTTATCAAAAGCTCGCTGGGCGGTATCCGTCCAACTGAATGCCCCCTTCCTCGTCAGCTCTGTGAGGGGTGCAGCAAGCTGTGAGAAGCCCTTGACGAACTTCCTGTAGTAAGTACAGATACCAATGAACCCTCTACACTCCGTCACATTCCGCGGCTCTGGCCAGTCTCTGATAGCCTGGATATTCTCGTCATGGACTCGCACTCCGTCCACTCCTATGATGTGTCCCAAATACAACATCTCTGTCAACCCAAACTCACACTTGGAGAGTTTGGCGAAGAACTGCTGCTCCTCCAGGATGCGCAAGACTGTCTCAATGTGCTGGAGGTGCTCCTCCCATGTCCTGCTGTATATGAGAATATCATCAAAGAAAACCAGCACGAACTTTCTCAGATGATCCCGGAAGATATGGTTCATGCAAGACTGAAAAGTGGCAGGTGCATTGGTCAGTCCAAATGGCATGACCAGAAACTCAAAGTGCCCATAATGACACCTGAAAGCAGTCTTGGGAATGTCCTATTCCCTCATGCGTATCCGATGGTACCCGGACCTCAAATCAATCTTTGAGAAGAAGCGTGCTCCTCTCAACTCGTCCATCAACTCATCGATCCTGGGAATGGGGTACCGGTTCTTCAAAGTCTTCTTGTTCAGTGCACGGTAATCAATGCACATGCGTAATGTGCCGTCCTTCTTCTTCACCAGCACTACTGAAGAAGCGAAAGGACTGGTACTGGGCCGAATGTGCCCAAGGGCTAACAGCTCCTGAATGGCCCTCTCTATCTCATCCCTGTAGGCCTTAGGATGCCTATAAGGGGTGGTGATCACCGCCTGTATCCCCTGCTCCAACTCTATCGTGTGCTCAAACCCCCGATCTGGTGGCTGTCCTGGTGGAATGTCTCCAAACACTACTGCATATCTGTCGAGAAGAGTCTGTAGATCAGGGTGCACCGCCCTGCCTGTATCTACCATCTCTGAAGCCCGCAGCTCAACTGCCCACTCTATGTCTCCCCTGCGGAATGTCGCATCCATGCTGTGTGCCGATGCTGTCTGGGGCGGATATGTGTTCTGACCTCGGATCTTCTCATGCCTCCCCGTCTTGGGATCATCCCACTCCATTTCCAAGGCCTTCCAATCTGTGGTGACCTTTCCCAGAGTGATAAGCCACTGCACTCCCAATATCACATTGGTGTCCGGAATGTCCACCACAAAGAAGTGATCAGTCAACGTATAGGTGCCCATCGTCATTGATAACTCAGGTACATATCGAGCACAGGCCATGGTCTGATCTCCTGGAACCAAAACTGAAAACCCATCAAAGCTCTCTGTGGGTATGCCTCTCCGTGCTACCATCTGGGCATCGATGAAATTGTGGGTGGCCCCACCGTCAACTAGAACTGAAACACGCTGACCCCGTACTGTCCCACGTACGCGCAATGTCAGATACTTGGGGACTCCTCGCAATGCTGCTAGAGCTCCCCCAGTAGGGGCAAATGATGCCTCTCCCGCATCTGGTGGTGGAGGTGGTAAGGCACTTTGCGCTGCATAACACTCTCCTGCCTCCTCATCCTCCAACTCATCCTCTTCTCCGCTGCCCTCGGAGAAGACCTCTATGAAATGCGCCTTCCCTGCGGTGCATTTGTGTCCTGGTGCCCACGGCTCCTGGCAGGTGAAGCACAATCGCTTCCGTCTCAGCTCTCTCCTAGCCTCATCATCATACTGTCCTCGTCCGGGATTCGCCTTGGGAGGCGGGACCCTCATGTCCTTACCCTTAGGCTGGAAAGCCTGTCTCTGGGGATAAGGTGGCCGAGTCCTGGGCAACACATCCTGTAGGTCACGGGCCCTGCCGATAGCATCCTGAAGTGTGGCCGGTTTGTTTGACCGGACTAGACCACGAAGTGGTTCTGACAGTCCGTCCAAAAACATCGTGACCAACCGAGCCGCTGATATGTCAGGTACCATCACTGAAACCCTCAAAAAGTCAGAGATGTATGCCTCTGCACTACCTGTCTGTTTGAGCTTGGTCAGCTCGAGGAAAGGCTGATCTGGGTCCTTCTGATCAAAACGTTTCACCACCCTCCTGGTGAACTCAGCATATGTAGTCACCGTGGAATGCCCCAGTGTGGTCAACCCATGAAACCACCAGTTCTGGGCCTCACCCTCTAGATGTAATGCAGCCATCTTAATGGCCTCCTTCTCCGGCATCTGGTTAAGCTGAAAATAGAGGTCTAGTTTTTCCACCCAAGACCTGGCTGTGGTCTTTGGAGACCCATCAAACATCGGCAAATGAAATTTGCTGGCTGCACGGTTACTGTCACGGTGGGAACCCCGTCCCTTATTTCGATCATGAGGCTTACCGCCGCCTCGGTACTGCAGATATTGATTGAAAGGGAGAGCCTCCATGAATTCCGGCCCCAAACTTCGCCAATCTGCAAACCAAACTGCATGTAGATCGGGACCCTCATCTCTTGATGCCGTTTGCTCCACTTCCTCTACCGGAAAAGTAGGCATGGTAGGTCGCGTGTCCATGGAATCGGCCTTCTGCGCTGTCATAATGGGTATAGCATCTGGTATGCAACTAGATGTTCCCGATCCTTCCCCTACCTGAAAGACCCTAGGGGGTTCTTTCTGCGTTACCCCTGCAACCTTCCTGGTTACCTCCTGCATGAATGCATCCATCTTTGCATCCATCTTCTCACTTAATTTCTCAGCCAATCTTGCCAACATAGCCTCCATTGGATTCCTCCGTTCGTCTTCTGAATCAGAATCACCTCCCCCAAGGAGAGTGGGGTGACCCCTAGGTGCCATAGAGTGCTAGCACCACAGGCTGAGCCAGATCAGAGCTCTGATACCACTGTAATATCCCCAAAGGGAAATAACCAGTAATAAATAGAAATGCACTAATACAGATATAAACTGAACCAGATCACTGAATCATGACACATGTAACACCAAAATCTGAGCCATTTTATTAACCAGAAAGTACATAGAGAGGAGTACAATAAATTAGAGTAAGTGCACCTATCCTTGCCCTAGGCAAGTGGAGACCCTCTCAACAGAAAAGTGGCTGCAACAAGGACAGCGTCCTGGCTACTCTGCAAGATGAAGATGAACTGTGCTGGGGCTGAAGACTGCAACCCTCTCAAATGGAAAAACGCTGTCTCTGCCAGTGACAGCGCAGAAACAGATAAAGCACCAAGCCCTCAACTCTCCAGACAGATGAAGCTGCTATAGGATCCTGGAAAACGCTGTTAAGCACTCCTCACAATGATCTGCTCCTCAGATCTGCGTCCCACCTGATGGATCTGAAGCCTCCTATCACAACTGCGTCCTCCCTTTCCTGATCTGCGTCCTCCAAAACCCAATCTGCTGCCAATCCCTCAGATCTATGCTAGATCTGGAACTATCTCCTCAGATCTACAACCTCTAGGGCTAGATCTGGTGTTTCCCCTTCAGATCTGGACTAGATCTGTCAATATCTCCTCAGATCTGTCACTCCTCAAGCTGGATCTACTGCAAAACCCTCAGATCTGCAATATACAAGGCTAGATCTGCAACATACAGGACTAGATCTGTAAGATCTATCCTTCACAAAGCTAGATCTGACAAGAAACCTTCAGACCTGCAACCCTCACCTCCAAGAATGGACAGCGTCCTCACTCTGGGCTTGATCAGCGTCCTTCTGCCCCTCAAACAGCGTTTTCTCTGCCAGTCTGGAACTGCGTCCTCTTGGACAACGTCCTACCTCTCCTGCAAGGGACAGCGTCCTCTCTTCAGATAAAACAACGTCCTTCTCTTCAAAGATTCAGCGTCCTCCCTTCTCTTGCTCTGCGCAGCCACAAGAGGGCTTTCCTCCTCCTCAGATGTGCTTCAGAAATGCTGCTGCTTGCTACTGAAAAACCTTACTAGGGCGGGCACTCGAAGTCCCCCGAAGCTAAGGGTGAAACCAGAAAAACCTTACCAGGGCAGGCACTCGAAGTCCCCCGAGGCTAAGGGTGAGATCTCCGACCGAAGACACTCGAGCACTAAGCAGTGCTGCAGACCGACTAAACAACCGGCGTGCTGAAGCAGACAAAGTCTAGCTATCAATAAGAATATCAAAATCATGGATGATCAAATGAGGTGAGAGCCTCTCCTTTTATAGCACCAATCTCCCTCCAAACTCACTCACCCTGGATCTGCGCAATTTACCTTGGGTTAACTTTATGTCTCCTCCATCACCCACGTGGACCCCCAAGGCCCCCTCTCTAAGTTACAACGTCAAGCTACTAGGAAAAAGAACACTTTATTATAAAGTGAGGTGGCTAAAGTGAGGTGACCCCTCTTATTTCTCACTTTATTTATTATTACTATCTAAAGCAGCAAAATAACACAAAAATGCAATATTCCAATTAGCAAAGCTAATTGGGAATATTACAGGTTGATATAGAACATATCATTTTGTTCACTTTGAAATACATAAATACTATTGGGTTCAGAGGATAGAAATAAAATTGCTTGTGAGTTGTTGCAGTAGATAAGACAAGATAACAAGAACAACTATTGCTTGATTAGTTTTGATTGCTGGCAAACATCCATCCCTCTAGTATTGAGAGCTTCAAAACCCTTCAGCCATTCTAGTTCTGCCACCCTTGTCCCTGCAAATTGCAATCACTGAATGTGAAATTCAGATTTAGCAATGGTAATGTGCAGAAAACATTAAAATCTTGGGAGATGGTCCAAGAGCTGTATGAATACATTCACAATGCCTTTGGAGGTAAAGAGGTTTCAGAGTTTATAGACAAATTCAGATTTATAATATGCAGAAAACATAAAAATCTTGGGAGATGGTCCAAGAGCCGTATGAATACATTCTCAAGGCCTTTGAAGGAGGTAAAGAGGTTTCAAAGTTTTTAGATACAAGCAAGGCCTATTTGGAGCATAATTTTGTCAAGTCTAAGAGTAGTATCTATCACTCTAATTTCCACTTTACTATGTTATCCTTGATAAATATTTTGGAGTTAGTTTGTCAAATTAGCTAGGTTTTTTATTTTTATTTTATGAAAATAAAATAGATGTAAAAAGTGTCCGTTAGTCAGTTGGTCATCTAGTCAGTGTGTAGAGTCAAATCGAGTTTAAGTAGGGTCCACAACATGAGTTAGAATCCAAATTTTTATTTTTGTCATGCTCACTTGATCATAATTATGTTTTAGCCACTTTTGTTAAATTTCGTAGCAACTCCAGTTATGAAAATAGAGTATTTGCTACGAAAGTTCCCGAAAATTCCGCAACAAATTTGTTACTTCTGCCCCCTGTTTCGCTACGAAATCCTTTTGATTAGTAACAAACCTGGAAATTTTCAAAATAGATGAATCCATTTCCTTCACTCAATCGCTCACCATTGCCAAATGGAGACATTTCTTAGCATGGTCATCCGTGATAATCAAATCAATAATTACAAACTCTTTGCAGGCCAGGAATAAATCAAGCGCATCCTGCACTATATTTATACAATTTGGATGACATATTGGTAACAGTGACCTGGGTGGAATGGTATATAGCTTCAGACCCTGACACTGAACCAAATGGACATGAGGAAGAGGCTATAGTAATCAATGTAGTTCCTCTCAACAAGAACAATGTCAATTCTGCCTCACCAGAGAACAATTCTCATGTTGTTATCTCTCTAGGATTGTCAGTTATCATCCTTGACTAGTTTATGTTTTTTTTAGTATTTAACTACATTGTTTGGTGTTTAGTTTATCTTATGTGGCGTCCTTATGTCAAGTTTATCTATCTCATGTTATCTTCTGTAAAGGGTGGTCGGGTCACGTTTGAATATTTGGTGTGAGTCACCCTAGTTTTTGGGCCAAGACAAATCTCTACTATGTCCCATTTTTTGCATGAGGAGTGGGGAATTTTGTTCACTCTGCAACTGTCAAAGTTTTTGAAAATTTTCAGATGCAATACCTCGTAATTTCCTCAATTTTCAATAGAAATACATAGACATCTTTACAAAAAAATAAAAAAAATAAATGATTAATTGATTTATTGTCAATACTTTATGACGTCTTCCTCTATCATTTTATCTTTTATTTTGTATCATAAGGTTAACAACACTTTTAAAGTCTATAAAAATTTAAGAATTATAACAACCCAGGGTTAAAATTTCATGTAATAAAGTTAATAAAGGAAAAATAAGACCAAGGTCATGGGACATGTATTCCAAGCTGAATGTTAGGAAAAAAATCCTAGTGGGTGTTCATTTGGTTTATAATGGCTAGGGGAAATTGGCAAAGGCTTTCAAAAGGAAAAGAGGCATTAATTGACATTTTCTTTATGAAAATAAAGGAAATTAGGAGAAAATGACTTAAAGGTCACATGTTGCATGTGAGGAGGAAATTGAAGGAAAATTAAGGAAAATGAAGAAATTAGAGGCATCAAGAATAAAAATACATCAGAGCATCAGTTGGTAGCATTTTTTCAATTAAGCTTCAGATTTGGTTCAAAGAGGAGAAGAGAACCAAGAGGAGAAAGTAAGCAAGGAAATCAAAGGAAGGAAAAGGAAGGCAAAGGAAAGAAAGGATCAAGCAAAGAAATCAAAGGGAGGCAAAGGAAGGCAAAGGAAAGAAAGGATCAAGAAAGGAAATGTTGGATCAAGTGGCTTCAACAAGAATACTTACAGGTAACAGGTTGCATCTATAATTTCCTAGCTCATTTTGACATGCATGGTATGTACATGTTGGTATTTGGTTGTTTTGTTGTCATTGGCATGGATTTTTTCAGGTTTCAATAGTGGATTTTAGCCTTGCCTTTCCATTTCCGGACAACCATGATGTGATGGGATTCTTTCTAGGTTGAGCTTTGGATTTCCAAAAGGTTTTGGATCCTGTTGAGGTGGTCTCGAGAAAATCCCAAGGGTTAGGGGTATAAATGGTTTTCTCCGGGAAGCCCTCAATAGTTGGGTGGAGACACGAAATTTCCACAAGTGATGGTGAAGGAATTCTGAGGCATCCAAGCTCGGTTTGGTTTTGTGATCTCATAACCGATTTAGGTGAGATCACGACATGGTGAGGGTGGAGGTGGTTTAACCTATGGATTCTCTTGGTTGTTTGTGGATTGGCTTATCCCATGAGATTCCACATTCATTCTTGGAATATGTCACGAGGGTGATTGGATGAAAGAAGTATTTGGTTCTGCCCAATCTAAGGTCAGGTGGTAGATGGAAGTCCTAGACCTGGTTGGATTTTGCATATGGCTAATAAAAGCGAAGTTTATCTTGCTTTTTATGAGTAAATGTACTTCTTGTTTTGTGGCTTAAATGGTTGTTCTATCATTGGTATTTTTATCTAGTTATATGTTGGTTATAAGCATGGTCATTTGAAATATCTAAGTATAGATCTTATCACATTTTCATTAATGAATATTTGGTTAATGAATTCATGACCTAATAGATGTTATTGTAGTTATTGTGAGAAGGAATTAGACCTTCTTGATGTTTTTGAGATAAGTTCCAGATGTCTATGTTCAAATATGCATTCATGACCTATACGTTGCATGTTTATCATGTGTTTGACGGAATGCTAGTCCTAGATGGGAGGGATCCGTTCAAGTCTTGGTTCAAGTTTAGTCTTAAAGGCTTTGTTTCATTCTGAAAGTTTCACTGAGTTATGGGCAGAGGCATGAGTCATAGCCCTGAAAAAGTGGTTCAGAATTTGGTGTCACTGGCATAAAATTGAGCAAAAAAGTATAAAATCATTGGGAAGCTGGTCTATGGGGGTGATTGAAAGCTTACAGTCGCTTTCATTTCTCGGCAAGGGAGCGATTGAGTCTTTAGGTTAGTGGAAAATAGGTTTAACTCAGGGGTTGGACACCTAGAGGGGTCTGGTAGATCCTAGAGGTCCTATAGCACCTGAGGGAGGTCAGTAAAGTCTTAAGTTGTCGACTCCATTTCCTTCAGTTCATATAGGAGGTTGAGTCTCATCACAGTGACCCTCAGCTCATGTTTATCCCAGGAAAACTAGTGAAAGCAGATAAATGTGGGAGGAGTGTGTTACAGGTTGGTATCAGAGCATGGTTCAAACACTTTGACCGAATGGGTTGAATGCATGTTTTTATGCATGCATTGTCATGGTTAAGGTTGTTCTGCATGAGGTTATGGTATGAGGGTTATGTCAGTATGATGTTATTGCTCTATTATGATGTTGATGTTTTGGCTAAGATATAGCAGGAGATGCAGATCATCATAGCGAGCTTGTAGCACTAGAATTCAATGTAAGAGTATATCGTCATACAATTTTGTATGTTTGGCAAGCAGGTATGATGGTTAATGGTTTTTACATTCCTTTTTATTATATGAATTCTTGTCATTCCATTTTTGTTATGCATGATACTATGTTATTTAATCAATGTGGTCATATGCACATGTGTCAGATAGTCACGAACGATAGTAACTTGTTGTTATATGCATTATCGTTATATGCCTAATGATTATGGTCATTGCATTTAAGATATTGATGTTATGTGTATCGTGCTCATCTAGATCGAACTATGCAGATGGTTATGGTAATGGTATTCAGTTATGAGGTTATATATTTGTGATATTATGTCACACTAATTTGGACTGACTTGTGCAGATGTGATAGCCTCCCTTGAGAGACATTGAGGTATGGGTTTGATTAGGTCGACTATTGGGTTATCTCACATGGTATGTTTACAGTTGTCTAAATATTTTATTAAGTGCATAATATGAGCAAGTGTCTATAAGATTGCATGGCGGAATGATATTGTTTTAAGAATACTGAGCTAACATAATATGTGTTGAGACATATAATATGTACTTGAGTGCAAGTAGGTACTAGTTTTAGTATTATAACTTTGAATGTGAGTTGACTGTTGATTATGACATTGTTGTTAGTCCTGGTAAAGGTTGATTTCAAATTAATATACATGATGTCTTGATATTTGGAACATGTGAATGACATATGTAAGTAGTTGCATGGCAACATCCTTGGGGCATTAGCGTGACAAGGTAACAATTGATTTGTTCATATAACTAACAGTTGGGTGATGTGATAGTCAGGGAAAATTTTAGGGGCTACTATTCGTAGGTGAGCTAATTTTCCATGTTTTTTCCAAAAAAAATATTCACCAAATTCCATTTTTTTGAAAATTAATTCGCCCAAATTTTATAGTATAAAATCTTTTTACCCTAAAATCGCCAAAATTTTATATATACTAATATAAAATAATTAGAAACCTAAATATTTTTACAAAATAGCATAAATTTTTTTACAATTTACATATCGGGGACTAGTAATATTCGCCAAGGTTTCTAAACTTTAAGATAAACTTCATCCTTAAAATTTTCCCTGGTGATAGTACATAATAAGACGCAATTTCAGCAAGCTAAAAATTAAGACAAGGGAATTGGGTAATAATTCCTGTGACTATGTTTGGAAACCACGGTTCGAAACGAATGAGTGCTTTTCATACAGGAAGTATTCTTAACCTTGATTTCATGTGACATTATTAGGATATGTGATATATTCATGGACATGCATTTGACATGTATTTTAGCTATTTTCCATTTATGGCTAAATGTTTCAAGGAATCAGAGTTCCTTGAGAGATGATACATGTACGTGTTTAGTTATAGGCTAGTGTGCTTGGCACAACAAGGTAAGGTCACCGGTATATTTTTATGTTTATCTATGCACTGATAGTTGTGTGTTTATGGTAGTATGATGCAGGGATTGCATGGAAAAAGATATTGTCGTGATATCTTGAAGAAGGCTCAGATTGATATTTCTCTTGGAAGCATTGGGAACTCATGGGGATTGAGTCACAATTTCTATTGAGAGTTTCTTTTAGTTCCTTGTGATTTGTTTGCATTTGATTTGCAGTTTTCTTGTGTCTGGTGCATGGCCATGCCACCTTGTTTATGGTGTACTATTGTTATTGGTTTCCATGGTTTTCTTTTGTTTGTTTATTGTTCTTTCCTTTTATGCGTTGAGGGTCTTGGGAATTGGTTTGGGGAAGGAGGAATTCAATGGTGCTCGAGGAGAGTTGAATGAAGCTCAACAAGTAATGTAAGACCTAGATGAAGCTCGACGCATGTATAAGGGTAGTTTAAGGCAAGAATATAACATTTTTTTGGATTGTTTGGGTCCATTGGTGTAAATGGACAGTGGTAGGACAATCATTAGAAAGGTCAAATTAAATGGATTTGAGGCATCAGATGCCTTGGCTAAGTTGGGAAATTTTATTATTAATGTTGTGCGTGTTGTGCACAGATAAATGGAGTTCTCTTAACCTTGACCTTATGATACCTAGCAATTATGTTGTGATCATGGTTATGTTGATGTCTATATATGTATACATGTATGTATGTATGTCGTTTTCTGACAGGGTTGTCAGAGATCATGATTGTTTTATGCTAATGATTATATATATATATATGTTATTATGTCGTTGTCTGACATGGTCGTCAAGGATCATTCTTATGGAGGAATGATTTTTTATGTAGGTGAATGGCATGCAGAGGTTCCTGGTTTGGAAGGAATCAAGTGGGAAGAGTAGCCCTGACGGATCTATGAGTTTAGTATCATGTGTATATGAATTGATATTATGTGATTATACTATGTTTATGTTTATGCCATAGCATGTAATTATTAGGGATACATAAACGGAATGAAAGCAATGAGCTCTATGGCATGATGGGATAAGCGTGGATGGTGGAAAGACACGAGAAGAAAGGTTTTTTGGTAGAGACTGTGTGGTCTCTGGATGTGTAGTACTGGTGTTGTATACAAGTTGTATATGTGGTGTTGTGTACATGTCGTTCATGTTGTGTTGTGTATATGTGGTATTGTGTAATCGTTTTATTGTGAAATGCATATTCGTGATATTGTACGGTGTGTGTGTGTGTGTGTCTATATATATATATATATATTTTATGCACCGAGTGTAGGTGTATTTGTTGTTGAAATAGAACCCCAAGGGGGCTTCTGATTTAATTTTCCATTAATTAAATTGCAAGAGAAATTGTAATTTCATCTCATGAAAGCTTCATTAATTAACTAAGTCAGAATGATTGAGTTAGCTTAGGAAATTTGAGTTGAGGGTCAGAGAGTAGGCATGTAGAGTTATCCCATGATTTAAGGGGGTCCAGTTACAATTATTTGTGAGTTGTAATTAGTTAACTCAATTAATTGAGTTAAAATCAGTTTAACTAGTTTTAACTGAGTGATGGGATACTGAGAGATACATTCAATTAAATCTAATTTAATTCACAAGTAGTGATCAATCAGTTAATTGATAATTCACTATAAATAGTTGTTTCATGTCAGTTCTAAGGAATGCCCAATTGAGACTGAGGTTAAAGGGATGATAACTATCAGTGGTATAATTAGCAAAATTTTACAGGTCAGTTATAGAGTCACATGGAGGCCAAGGATTCATTGCGCAATCAATTCAAGGGAATTTCCTATTTAATAGGGAGATAATTCCTCCAAGAATGCGTGATCAAGGCAAGCTAAGCAGAGGCTCAAAACTGGTTAAGTAATTGACTGATTTTTCCTAGATTAGAGTGAGATAATTAGTTTAGTGTAGGAGTTTCTCTGAAAGAGAAAAGCATTGTATTGTTTCATGATATTGAATTTATAAAATATAGATATAGCGGGGTTTTAAGAAACGTGCTTTCCCAAAATACATCTTGTGTTGTGCGATTGATTTTCTCTTTCTCTTACTTGTTATGTGATTGTGCGACCGTGTTCAGTTCATTAGGGGAATTTTGAGGTCTAAAATGGGCCTCCTAAGAAAAATGTACAACCAAAATAAACTTTATAAGAACCAATAGGATTCAAGATGATGATGTCAACCGTGGGGGATGATTCACCATTTTTTAAGTAAGAGGGTAAAAATATTAAAAAATAATAAAATAATAAAACTATTTTTCCAACTCGTATTTTCAACTTATCTCCCAAAGTTTTTACTCAAATTTCGAGTGGGAGTACTCGTTGGATGCAAAATTTAATTCCTCATTCAAGAAGTACTCATGTTGCATACTTTTGATGGACACTGCTACGCAAAAAATGATAAATACATGAAAACACACGATTGCAATCACGTTTTTTTATGCATTTCTAATTTTTCATGTAGCAGGGTCCATCGAAAGTATGCAACATGAGTACTCTTTAGATGAGGAATTAAATTTTGCATCCAATGAGTACTCTCGCTAGAAATTTGAGTAAAAACTTTGGGAGATAAGTTGAAAATACAAGTTGAAAAAATAGTTTTTTTTTTTTCCCTCTAAAATTTGATGATGTAATCAAATCTTATTTTATTATTTCCACTATTATTTGATAATTTCCTTAGGAGGCCCATTTTAGACCTCAAAATTCCCCTAATGTCTGCAAATTGTAGAAGAATTCAGTATTTTGTTTTCGAACATTCTAAGATCGGATTGAATCCCATTGTTATATTTTCTACATGGTATCACAACGTCATGGCATCTTTAGAACTCCTGCACCACGTTCTCTACCTAGAAGAAGAAAAGCAATTGCAAATCAAACTCTAAAAGCTGGAAACCCTGTGCACTGCCTCCCATGGATGACATTGACTCCTTCAGCTCGGATAAGGAAGAGACTGAAGCAGATGAGGAGGGTGCAAGGCAGGAGAAGGAAATGACCTTGACAGACCCTAGAGGACCCAACATTTCTTCGAGTGCTCAGAAACGATCTCATGAGAACTCCTCCTCAGACTCAAATAAGGAGACTACTCCTTTAGTCAACAACAGCCTTCAAGTGGTTCTAGCCTATCTGCCCCATGATGGCTGGGTCAAAGTTTCAAAAAAGAAAGGAAAGAAATTGCGTACTAAGGATTTAACCCACTTTGGGTAGAATCCTGTGTCTGCTTCTCACGGCTCCCTTGTTTATCTTCTTGGCTCTCATTGTTTCTCTCTTGGCTACTTTCGGGATTGATGTTGATAGTTCATCATTTTTGGTTCCTCTGCTTTCAAGCCTCTCATGATTGTAACTCCATCTTGTACCATACACTTTTTTGATAGAATTAGTCTTATTTACAAAGAAAAATATATATATATATATATATTTTTAATTAATTTAAAGAAAATTTAATAAAATAAAAAATAATAATAAATTAAATTAAATTAAATTAAATAAATAAATAAAAAATTTGGGCCGCCCAGGCGAGGACATTGGCCGGCCTGTGGGCAGGTTACGCTCGAGCTAGCCCAAGCTGCCACTTAGGTGGGAGGGCGATTATGAGAATCACCCTCCCAGCCAAGTGGCAGTTGGGGCCAGCCCGTGGGCAGGCTAGGAGTCGTGCGTAACTCCCAGCCCACCCAAGGGCCGACCCAAGCCGCCACTTGGGCTGGAGGGCGATTCTCAAAATCGGCCTCCCACCCAAGTGGCCCCACTGCCACCTCGGTGGGAGGTGAATTGGCCCAAATATCTTTTTATATATATTTTTTTAATTTATTAAAATTTAATATATATATATATATATATATATATATATATATATATATATATATTTTTTTTTTTTTTTTTTTAATTTTTTTTAATTTTTTAATTTTCAATTTAATTTGTTTTTTTAAATTTATTTGTTTTATAAGATTTTATTTATTTATTTTCGGTTTTAATTCTTAATTTATGAACATTTCTGTGAAAATATGAACATCGAGGATGAAAATCACTTCCTCTTAGAGTGCCCCGAGCACAACCACATTAGAGCTCAATTTCATAATCTTTGCTACAATACTAACATTCCTAGCCTTTGAAGATGTCAAAATTATAGTGAGCTCGAGAGGCTTCTCTCCAAGCTTTTTGAACATAAGAATAAAATCTTAAATCAAACTAAATAACTCTTTTCTTTAGGTCCAATAGAACAAAGATTGGTGTGAGTGGACGTTAACCATCATCATCATCATCATTAAAAATGGTTTTTTTTAAAAATATTTTCCTTATGTGAATCAAGGAGAGACGAAGTCTTAATCAAAAAAAGACTCTCGAAATTGAAGCTCAAACCTATGATTACAAGGCCATATCTTCGAAACCACTGTGCCTAGATCCAAAAGAAGAAGTGAAGAAAAGAGTTGATATGAACAACATGAATTCATCGTGCCTACAATCACCACATATTAGCAAGACCCTGCAAGAAATTGCAATATTAACCATAGATCCACGCTTGCAAATGCACAATCAGCACACTAGAAATAAAAGTGTCACCCATCACCCATCTTCCCACCCATAACTTTTGTTTGCCAAATATAGTGAGATATGAAACACAACACAGAGAATATTATACTGGAATAATAGCTATAATAAAAAGAGACATTAATATATGAAGGTTATATCCAAATTTGATAAAAGAGTTTATGGAAATGATATTTACAAAAATCAAGGATCCATCACAAGTTGGTTGGTGGATGGATCTTTTCCATATAGTTTAAGCATGTTCTAATAAAATCTTGCACTTCTCAAGATAAAGCCCAAAAGTATTCTTATTTTCAAAGTATTCTATGACGCACTTGGGTTGTCTAAGAAGTGGGCAATGGTTACAATCCTAGTTGGCTAAAGGGATTATTCTTTTCTTAGAGATGATATTAAACGAAGAGTCATCTAAAAACAACTTGGGATCCTCTCATCATTTGTGATTTTTTATTAAAGGACTTGATGGGTGGCCAATTTTTTAAGGTGACTGGATCTAATTTGGTGGTAGTCCTTAAAGATGGATGGATTGGAATAGAGTTGAGAATTATTTCCTTTCAGCAATGCCTCCTATTCTTTTTAGATTATAAAATCTATAAGGATGCTATAGATTATAAAATCTATAAGGATGCTATTCTTTTTCTAGTGTTTTGTGTGTGAGGAGGAGCTATTAGGTTTGGTGTATTATTTTCTCCCAAGCCTTAGTCTTACAAAGATACAACTCTCCAAAGGTTACATCTTCATCAACTCAGTGTTTAGCTTTGTTTAGTCCATATGTTGTTGAGAAGCTAAATGAATTGCTAGAATTGGAGATAAAATATTTAAAATTAAAAAACTCTTCATATTCCTTAAAGTTAATTTGGCTCTTCCATTTCTGCATCTAAAGTTACACGAGCACTGGAGTGGAACAGGGCATGCAACACAGGGTCTGCCCTTTTTAGGCTCAGATCTTCTTATATGTGAAATGGCAGCTGCACGAGCATCTACAAGATCATATTTCCTTGCTGCTTGGACATCAAGCGCTAGGTGTTTTGGATGTGGGAAACCATGCAAAAGCTCGAACAAGATCCATGTTCTGTATGCTCTGTTGGAATTGAAATTGCTGAACTTGCGAACTGTGCTCTTCTCTCCCTTTTAAATGGAGATAATGTAAGTAGAGATTATTCCAACGATTCACCTTAACAACAAGGCTATGCTTTTCTCTTTTTCACATGTTCGCCAGAGTCTATACATTAGATTCTGTTTAAAACTTGATCCAAGTGTGCCCTGCAGCCGCAGAGGAAAATATTGTCAGTAACAGTCGTTTATTTATAATTGCATTTAAGAGAAAATAAAGGGCGCATATATACAGAATATATAATGCCCAGCAATTCAACAATTTTACTTACTGTAAGTCAGTAATAGTCAGCAATGGCATGCTTTCAAAATACTGTACAGAAGCTGTGTTTTAAGTGCGATGAGCGCTGCAGTGGAATAGGGCATACAGGAACACGCAGTCTGCTCCTTTTTGACTCAGATAATTTTATCTGTGAAATAGCAGCTGCAAGAGCATCTACAATTTCATTAATCTCTGGTTGTCTTAGACGCGGGAAACGCTGCAAAGGCCCGCAAAAAGATTCATCTTCTCCATACTCTGTTGGAATTGAATTTGCAAACTGTGCTCTTCTCTCCCTTTTACATGGAGATAATGGATGTGGGGATTCTTCTAAACATTGACCCTTCACAGCAAGGAAACTGTTTTTCCATTTTGGGATGCTCGATGGAATCTTTACATTAGGCTCTGTGTAAAACTTGATCCAAGGGTGGCCTGCAGCGATGAAAATATGGTCAATAGATTCATAATTACATTATCAGAGAAAATAAATATAACACATATACAAAATGTTTATTGCTCAGTAATGCAACAATTTTACTCACTCAGTACTTCCTGCGGAGAAAGTCTCTTTTCCACATCTCTTGAAAGCATCCTTGATACCAAATCCTTTGCTAGCCTTGATATGGACTGCCACACTTCAGAATGAAAATCTAACTGTACTAGTCTTATTGCTTCAAATATGGCTTGAATAGATTCTCCTCGAAATGGTAATATGCCTATCAAAAGAGTATGTAGGACGACACCAACCCCCCAAACATCAACCTTTTCTGAATATGCCCCTGCCAAAACTTCAGGGGCAATATATGAGGGACTCCCTACCACACCAGACAAGGTTTGACCTGTTTGAATGTAAAAAATCTCTCTCAGTGAAATACAGAAAGAAAAACTACTGAATTATTGTAATAATGATGATAATTTCCTTGTATACATGTTTAGTCAGCAGAAAACAAAGTTTTTTAAGATGCAGTTCACAAACAAATACCTTTTGCAAACCGGATGGACAAGCCAAAATCAGCTAGCTTCAGTTGTCCAGAACTGGTAAGGAGAACGTTCTCGGGTTTTATATCCCGATGGACAACGCCCAACTCATGACAGTATTTAATGACCATTATTAATTCCTTGATCAAGTTTGCTGCCTGATGCTCAGAGTAGCATCCAGTCCTAAACATCTCGTCGGTGAGGCGTCCACCAGAGCATAAGTCCATCACAAGATGCAAAGCTTCTCCATCTTCATACACAGCTCGCAGTGTGACAACATTAGGATGGCCTGACAGATGCTGCATAATCTCAATCTCCTTATACACATTTTCTTCAGTCTTTTTGGGGAGGGTCTTACAGGCCAGCTCTTCCCCAGTAGCTTTGCGCTTGCACATTCTTACCAGACCAAATCTGCCTCGTCCTAATTCGAGGCCCAAATCATAATCTTGTTCAATCTTTCGCTTCCTACCAGTCCGGGTAGAAGCAAGAATACATCCAACCTTTCTCTTCAATCCTCTTTCTGGTGAATTAGGTAAACAACCCCTTCTTGGAGGTGGAGGAGCAATTGAAGCTGCTGGAGGATTCAAATCTAAGGAACCCAATTCTTGATCCCTCATCTTTTCCATTATCCGCTTCCTCTGCTGTTGGAAATAGTCACCATCATTGCGTAGACCAGCTGTGTGTTCTAAATTGGCACGATCAACTGCTGCTCCTCTTTTCCGCTTCCTTGGCAATGAATCCATTTCAACTATGGACTCTTCAAAAAGAATTTAACCAAATACTGCAAACACAAGCAAATAAAAATCAAACCAGTTATTTATACTATCTGAAAACGGCTTCTTCAACTACAACATGATACAGAGCCTTAACTACCCATTATATGCCAATACATGACAAGATCATGATACTATTTTCTGCTGCTTCTTTTTTTCTATGTAAATCATATACATTAGACTAACACTCTGTTCACATTCAGCTTCAATTGCTGTCATTCTTACAATGTTATTGAAGAAACGTTACACGAGTTTGAGTTCCCTAATTTTGGAACAAAATTCCTCTTGTGGAACATATATCAAAAACCTTTCTGAGAATCGAGATAAAACGAATGTAAAAGATTTCGGTGCCATCTTTTCAAATCCCCTTCCTCACCCCTATGTCTTCACCTACTTCAAAGATATTTCAGCTACTTCATTTATATTTCACCCCCAAAAACATAAGAACCCAAAATCTAATAAATTAAAAAACCATTTACATAACACTGTAAATTTCAGCTCAAACGCGTGAACTACCTCCAAAATATGAGTGAATAAATCTGAATTTCTCGCCAAACGAGTGTATGCAGATGGGTTGCAGAACGACAATGGGCAAAGCAATTTGAAATCCTCGATGTTTACAGAGATTTATTGCGACGGCCAGCACTCGCAAAGAATACTCCTTTCGGTTCTGAACAGGTCTCCCAGGGCGAAGAATACAGAACGAAGGCAACCTGCAGCGTTTGTGTTCTAGAATCCGTTGGGTATTTATATATTATCTAGTTTTTTGGGTTGTTTTGCAAACTTTGCCTGGGATCTCCATTCAATGTTATTAATAGATTTGTGGGTGATGTCACATTCTATTCATCTATCGGGATCAATGCAATTGGTGCCAAAGTCCACCACCAGCCGACAACGTGTCCCTCGGGCCCCATAGAGAGTAAGGTAATAATGGATTCCTGCCACCTCAGGCGCCATATAGAGAGTAAGGTAATTTTTCATTGGTGGATTTCTGCCACCTCAGCATTTATTCCCTTAATTTTTTATTTATCAATTTCTGTACACTTTTCAACTCGTTAAGTTTCATTTCATTGTTGGAATTATAAATTATCTTCTTGTTAAAACCACACTTTACTGAAATATATTGGTTGAAGTATTTAATTTAGATCAAGTTTTAAGTTATTATTGTATTTAATTTAGTTCAAGTTTTTTTTGTTTTTAAACAAGAGATACTAATGACCCTTTCAAAAGAAAAATTATAGCAATAATATAATATAAGTTTCAAACTTTATTTGAAAATTTGGAGTGATTAATTGAAGTTATAACAATTTTTTTATTGGAATCAGAAATAATGTAACAAGTATATCTTTAATAACATTGTGCTGGTTGGAATTATGAATGTAACAATTATATCTTTAACAACATTTTGCTAGTTGGAATTATGAATGAACTGATAATTAGAAAAAATTACGAATAAAGTGCCCAATTATGCACGAGGCCAATCATTATGCACCAAGAAGCATTGAGCGATTGTTATTACTTCATGGGACATCTTTTTCTTATTATTAGTATTTTAGTTTTCATGAAATGTAATTAACATGTTTTATTGTTTTAATGGGAAAAGGGAATGTTAAAGTGAATAAAGGAATGAAATAAAAAAAAAATGTTGGTATTATGTTTATCTAAGATTGTAATTTAAGTGACTCAACTAAATCTTTTTCAACCAAAATCTTATCTTAATTGTTTTTCCTACAATAAACTGAAACCAAGATCTTATCTTAATATTTTTTTCCCTACAACAAACTCAAATCAAATATAAAAAGTTTGATTTTGAAAATGTAAATATAGTTTAGTTATTTCTTTCAATAAACCATGCATTTCTACCTCTTAGTGTTGAAAATTTTTGGATGTTTGTGAACTTTAAAAGTGTTCTTAAATTTTTAGGTATATATTTCATTATTATCAAATAATAAATAATAGAGAAATAAGACTAAATTAGTAATTAAATTATGTTAAAGATTGAAAAAATAATAATAATCATAGAATATTCACAATGAAAAATTAATAATATATAATAATGTAATAATAATAGGTTATCAAATATAATAAAAAAGTGTATAAATATAATTTAATAATATAAAATTTGGATAATCATTAAATATTTTAGGAAATTATATTAATTGAATTAATGATATAATAAAAAGAAACATTATATATTATATTAAGGAATGGAATAATAGCTATCATAAAAAGAGAAATTAGTATAATAAGGGATTATGGTTAAAATTTGTATTAGGATTTGTGGAAATGAAGGTTTTTTGTTGTGTAATTTTGCAAAAATTGAAGGTCTTTAACAAGTTGTTAGTTGTTGTGGGATAAAGATCTTTCCCATATAGTTTAGGCACTTTATAATCCATTCACAAGTTGTTGGTTGTTTTGGGGTTATGGATCTTTGCCAGATAATTTAAGCACTTTACAATCCAATCTTGCACTTCTCGAAATAAAGCATAAAAGCTCAAGTGTGAGACTCTATGTATTCATAGTGGTGAGTATTATCTCTTATTAGTGGAGTGATGACAGCCCTCTCCTAAGTAAATAGGGCCTTGAAGTTGAGCCTTTGGACTTCATCTTAAAAAGTGTGATATTTTGTTATAACGACACATATAGGGTTGGAATTCAATAACACTTGAGGGTTCATTGGGCACTGATGTTGAGCATTTAGAGAAGTTTCATGGAATTTTTATTAATTGTTGGGCACCTTTATATTAAGTGAGTCTATTTGTGGTATTGTAAAATGAGCAACAATCCATTTTTAGTAGTATTCTTTGATGCACTTGGATTTTCTAAAAAGTGGGCAAGGGTTACAACCTTAGTTGGAAATGTCACCTAATTACAAAGTTGAAGGGGACTATTATTTTCTTAGAGATGATGTCAAAGGAAGAGTCATCCAACAACAACTTATGATCTTCCCATCATTTTTAATTTTTTGTCAGCGAGCTTGATGTTTGCTCAATTTCTCTGTGGGTAAACAAATATAAATTGTCAATATCCCTTAAAGATGGTTTTGAGTAGAGTTTGTGGATTATTTCCAATCAATATTGTCCGATTCTTATGGAATCAAAAGTGGGAAAGTCAGGCTTGCCACAACCACTTACATTTGAGACATCCTTGTTGAATCTAAGGAGATTTTCCAATACTTTCTATTGGAAAGTTAGAGCCGAGGCTCGGTAGGCCCGATAGGGGCTCACTATTCACATGGTGAGGCCCGGTAGGGACTCGACCGAGGTTACGAGGTCGAGGGACTCACTATTCATATGGTGAAGGTGAATGAAAGATCCAGATAGATGGTCCAGTTCAATAAAGAATGTTAGGGTAAAGGCAGAAGGTTACAGGCGGTTTCTATTTGTTTATAAGCCCCTGTACTACTCGCCGGGTGGGGTAGGACATGGATTGCTTTGATGGCTTGACGGTTTTCCCGTTGACTTGCGAAATGGCTCTTGCTGGCTAGTTGGCTGGGCTTGCGAGCTTGCTTGATTGGCTTGTAGGAAGGATGGCTCACCTGACACTAGGAGGGTGTTTCTCTATTAAGGAAAATAATGGAAATATTGTTCCCAGTTGTTATATTAAAAAATATACAAGGATATTACACTATTTCTAGTGTCGTGTGTGTTAAGAGGAGCTATTAGATTTGGAGCATTGTCTTCTTCTACATTTTCATCAAGTCAATGTTTAGTTTTACCTAGTTCGTATATTTTTTAGAAGACACATGAATTGTAGCATAATTGAAGGTAAAGCATTTAGGGGTAAACAAATTTTTCATGTCCCTTAAATTTAAAGAAATTATGTATAGATTTAATGGCGTTTGTTCTTAATGAATTGATTTGCACAAGTGGAATCTTTTTCAAGCATTACAAAATTTTCTTGTGCTCCAAAGAGTATTTTGTTTTTCAATTTGATAATTCTATTGATTTTTATTTTTTCTCATACTTTTGTGATCCACCTTAGTTTTTCAATAGACTTTCATATTAATCACATTACTAGTGTTTGATGGTTGACATTTTGAACATTCTAATGAGGTTCATCCTCATGACCAAGGTCTCTAGTTTTGGGGAAAGGTGATGATCTTTATTACCCTTTGGTTTCTATATTTTGATCCTTCTTCAATGGTTGTATCCAAAATGTCGGTTTGGGTCAAGCCCCCAAATTTGGCTCTTCTATTTAAGAATTATTTAGCATTTAATGAAATCAAAAATTATTTGGGGGATTATTTAAAGTATGATATGGAGCACTTTGTGTAAGGCTTGTTCATATATTCTCAAATTTTCTTGGAGATCGATCTTAGTGTAGAAATATCTAAATAGATTCAAATGATCTTGTAATGTACTAAAACAAAATACTGAATCAATTCTACAATTGTGGAAACCAATTTCAATGCACAATCACATGAACAAGTAAGAGAAAGAATTATCAATCGCACAACACAAGATGTATCTAGGGAAAGCCTCACCTAAAAACCCTGCTATCTGTATATTTCATTAATTCAATAATATGAAACAATACAATGCTATTTCTCTTCCTCAGAAACCTCTGCACACTGCTGACTGTCTCACTCTGATCCTGCTCTGATCTAAGCAAGTTTGGTCCAATATTTAACCACTTACTTGCATATGCCTGAACAACCTTTCTTACGCATTCCTGAGCTAATTGAGCCCCTATTAATTAGGAAATTCCCAATTAATGATTGGCAATACATATAATGCTTCGTGATGACCCCATACATGATCTGTACAATTTTTTAATTATAAAACTGATAGTTATCTTCCCTTTAACCAATCTCAAATGGGTCTTCCTTAGAAATGACATGAAACAACTATTTATAGTGAATTATCAGTTAACTGATTGATCACTACTTGTAAATTAAATCCAATTTAATTCACTTGACCTCTCTTTAGTTCCTCCATCAGTTAGAGCTATTAAAACTGATTTAAACTCAAATAAATTAAGTTAAACAATTACAACTCAAAATAAACTGCAACTGGACCCCCTAAAAATTAGAGTGAACTCTACATGCCTCCATTTTGACCCCCAACTCGAATTGAATGAGCTAACTAAGTCTTCCTAACTCATTTAACTCGTACAAGTTGTCATGGGATGTGGAATTACAATTTACTTCTAATTTAGTTAAGGGAAAATTAAATTAGAATCCCTTTTGCTGCCATTTTCAACACTCCCTCTCAACAAGAAAGGAATTCAACTCTATCCCATTCTGGTACCTTTGGAATGTTCTGTATGTAACACTTCTCTCTAGTGTTGTTGCTACTGCAACTTCTGAAACTGAAAATCATCCAAACTGAATTA
Organism: Pinus albicaulis; assembly: GCA_034641835.2. Classification (NCBI taxonomy): domain Eukaryota; kingdom Viridiplantae; phylum Streptophyta; class Pinopsida; order Pinales; family Pinaceae; genus Pinus; species Pinus albicaulis. Next base: position 1,253,992,620 of record CM076583.1, read on the forward strand.
GTATTATGCATATGTCCCTAGAGTCTCTAATTGCTACTAGCTACTGCACTGTCAACTAAAAAACTTTGTGTTGTTGTTGACTCTTCACTGTTGCCAAATCTTCTCTGCGCTCACCAGTATCTGACTGTTGCTAATATATGCATCTGTCACTCTGGCGTCTGACTGCATCAACCGCCACTGATCCATCATGTTACTATGTACTGTGGGTTCCCGTAGCAAGGTAATGATCCATGAGACAAAACATATCAATGCACCTTGCCCAAATTTCTGCATCCTTAGGACTATTACTTCACATCGGGCCACTTCTCACCTGGAGGTATGTCTTCATGTGCTCCCTCTGCTAATTTGGCTCGAAATTCCCCACAACTGGAGGTCTCTACTTGAGTGGATGCCTCCACTCGGTCTCCTCTCTGCTTCTCTAATTGTGGTTGCTCGATAACTTTCTGAGGTTTCTTTTGAGGCTACATGTTGAGAGTTAATCCATTCTCCCTCTCAATCACCAAGCCTCTAACCTTTGTCTTTCTCCTCAAGGCTTTGCATGCTTCGGGTACCTCAATTTCATACAGGTTCTTGACTCGCACACCAATCTGTTTCATTTGTCTCGTGGCGATGTATCTAAGGAAAACCTTTCCTTTGATAAATATGACATCATAGCCACAACACATCTGAGAGTCTAGGCACTTTGGAAACTCATATCTGCATTGTAGTTGTACCACTGCCACAAAATTTTCCAAAAAAAAAGACGATTTTAAATCAACGATATCTTTGTGATCCGAACTTCGATTCGATCGTTTTTTTTTTTGGGTATTTTTTCACAAGGAATCCATATTTTCATTTTTTTTGGAAAATTTTACACCAAAATTTTCATATATGCTCTGCAAACTTGTTGCCCAAAAATTTATTTCTCTGATACCATGTAGAATTATCTAAATAGATCCAATTGATCTTGTAATGTACTAAAACAAAATACTAAATCAATTCTACAAATTACAGAAACCAATTTCTATCGCACGATCACATGAACAAGTAAGAGAAATAATTATCAATCGCACAACACAAGATGTATCTGGGGAATGCCTCAGCTAAAAACTCTGCTATATGTATGTTGCATAAAGTCAAGAACATGAAATAATACAATGTTATTTCTCTTCCTGAGAAACCTTTGCCCTCTGTTGACTGTCTCACTTTGATCCTGCTCTGATCTAAGAAAGTGTGGTCCAATATTTAACCACTTACTTGCCTCTTCATAACCAGCTTTTCTTACACATTCTTGGGCTAATTGAGCCTATATTAATTAGGAAATTCCAAATCAATGATTGCGGAATACATCCAAGGCTTCGTGATGACCTCATGCATGACCTATACAATTTTCTAATTATACAATTGATAGTTATCTTCCCTTTAACCCCAATCTCAACTGGGCTTTCCTTAGAAGTGACATGCAACAACTATTCATTACAAATTATTAGTTCATTGATTGATCACTACTTGTGAATTAAATCCAATTTAATTCACTTGACCTCTCACTAGTTCGTCCATTGGTTAGAACTAATTATACTGGTTTTAACTCAAATAAATTAAGTTAAGCAATCACAACTCAAAATAAACTGCAGTTGGACCTCCTAAAACTTAGAGTGAACTCTACATGCCTCCAGTTTTACTCCCAACTCGAATTGACTGAGCTAACTAAGTCTTCCTAACTCAGTTAACTCGTACACACTGCCATGGGATGTGGAATTATAATTCCCTTCTAATTTAATCAAGGGAAAATTAAATTAAAGTCCATTTTGGTGCCATTTTCAATATTTCTTGTTGCCAATTTCAACACTTAGCAAAGGTCTTATAGGTAGAATGGTACTAAAACTTGACAATTTTAAACGTATGACTCTTGGTTATGAAAATACAACATTTTGTTGTTATATTAATCCTAATACAAAGAATTTATAGTACTCGTGTTCTCAAGTCTTGTGGTCCTCCCAAGAGGAAAAAGTGACATTTCTTAAAGTCCAAAAGTTGGATGCATTATGAATTTCCCATTGTGAATGATAAAGATGATAATAACTTCATAGATTTGCAGGTTTTAATTTTAAATATAGACTTGAATGATGGAAAAATGATAAGAATGATGAGATAAATTAAAATGTTGGGGTTAATGAGGAAAATATCAATAAAGTGGACCCCCCATGTGAGATTGTAGCAAGTGGAGATAAAACTCATAAAATTAAGAGATATGATGAATTTGATATTTGTAAGTTTAATAAAGAATGACTATTGATTTATATTTCAAATGTAAAAGATGTTGATATACACTTGGAAACTTAAGGACAATAGGTTTGGAAGAGAGGGAGAGAAAGAGGATGATGTTTTTCATTATTCCATTTTCATTGATATGTGGTTATCATTATTTTGATATATGTGTGAATATTTTGAGATATTTTTGAAAATAATTAAAAAAAACATTTACAAAAGATAGAATTTTCTTATTAAATTATAATTACTTTATTAAACACAGGAGAAAGAGGTACTAATATATATATATATATATATATATATATATATATATATATATATATTAAAAGAAAGTGTAAGCTTGGCAGGACTACATCTTCATCATGTCCAATATATCACCCTCATCAAAGCGGGGAATTGAACCGATAACTTCACATCAAGGAGTGCTTAATAGAGCACCTGATCAATGTCTATCCAAACCCTGTGAACGAAGAGTTAATATAACTATTATAATAATTAAATATGTAAATAATATTCCAAATTTTAGTATATAAGAAATGGAAATAAATATGAAAACTCATTAATTTAAACAAGAATAATAAAGACCTAATAAACAAAAGGAAATATTGTCTATAAGTTAAGGAGGCACAAATACTACATAAATTATGAAAAGAATAAATATTTATAATAAATATTGGAGTGTAGAATTATTAATAAATGTTTTTTTTTAATAATATGAAATATAAAAATACAAAATACGAAATTAATAGGTAAATATAGTATTGAAATATAGTGATGGTGTATTTAATATATTAGGGTGGGTAAAAGAAATAAAAGGAAATAGGTAACATAATTAAGATATCTAAAGGAAATTAAATAGTAAGGAGTTGTTTAATGAGTAAAGAAAGATAAGAGATGATGAGAAATGGAAAGGGAAGTTAGGGAGGAGGATATAAAAAGGGGATTAATGAAAAATTCTATGGATAATTGGTTACTCAGAATGACTTAGTTTGTAGTTGTCTTTGTGAGATGAGATGACGAACAAATGGAAAATAAAGTTACTAAAGAAGACATAAAAAGTGGATTATTGACAAATTATATGGATAATTGGTTGCTAAAGTGACTTTGTTTGTATCCATCTTTGTTATTGAAATTATCGTATTGATTTTTGAAATTTCATTGCTTTCACATTAATGATACAATCTGAATAATGATTGTTGAAATTGAAACTTTCAAATTAATGATGCAATCTGAATAATGATTAAAACAATTGAGGTGTTTAGTGTTGTGAATACACTCTTTAATGATATATTTGGAATATCATTATAAAATATTAATTGAGCCAAGTTTGAATAGATTGACCGATTTATTAATGTAATATTTGGGACTAGAAGGAGGAATTTAATAAACTCCTTAACCATGAACAAAGGATTTTTTTTTTTTTAATCTTTGACACTTTTGATATTTGTTTAAACATCTTGTGAAGTTTAAAGAAACTTTTAATGTTCCTTTTCGCTAATATTTTCAAAATTAAATCGATGTAAGGGAGAAAAATGTGCACCACAACATTCTGAGCTCAAAGATTATAAAAATAAAGGCTTATGAATCTTGAGTAATCACACTTAAATCATCAAAAAAGGAAATCTTAGACAAGTGTAATGCCGTGAAAAAATTACGTACTTCAAGAGTAAATAAAAGCTAGAAAATTAACTCTAGAATTTTTTTTGTTTTCTCTTAAATAAAAACTTTATGAGTTCATGTAGCTACATGTAGCAAAGAGTTAGAAATTTGTCGCATAAACACTCCACGCATAGAAGTCTTTATGGCTTATTAATTAGTGCTACTATCGACAACATGGTGTTGGCATCAATGTCAACAACTGGCTAGTGGTTAATATGTTGTTTACATATGGTTGATGTAGGTGGTGGCAAATTTGGATGGAGTAGATTGCAAAGTCTGAGTTTTATAGTCCATATGTGACTCTTGTATGAGAAAGTCACATACACATGTGGATGCCATGAAGGAAAATCATGTACATGATCCTACATGCAAAAAAATATAAAACCACGAGATTTCTTGAGGTATTTTTCCAAGGTATTTGGAGGAAAATAGTTGATTGATCTAGTACTCAACAACTTGACTTATTTCGTGTTGATCAAGTCCAAAATGACTATAAATGATGGAATGTAATGAATGCATGTTTATTTGGTCGATTGGGAAAGTTAAATGGTGTTGTCGTGGATTAATCAAGGTTGGTTGCTATGCATTTTGGAGGTTGAATGCATAAAACAATAGCTATGTAATAGTGATTAGACCATGTGACAAAGCATTAGAATATTGGAACTTGATCAAAGAGGCTTCCTGCATATGAGGAGGAGCGGTTGGAAGAGTATGTTTGTTGTGTGTTGAAAAGATGGTTGAATGTTGAAGTAGTCACAATATGTTGTTGTTATATATTGTTGGGTCAGAGTATTTGAGTATGTGTGTTCCTATAGTTTTTGATGGATGAGTATGTATATTGTTGCTATTTTTATTATGTATTGTTGCAATGGTTTGAGCAGCAAGGAGGTTTTATGCTGTAGAGGTATTTTTGTTGCTAGGATTTTCCAGAGAGTATGCAAAGATAAAAGTTGATTGTTGAGTACTGTGGAATGTGTTGGGTTAGTAGAGGTTTTGTATCTAGTTTTAGCAGTGATATATATATATATATATATGTGGGTCCAGTGTGAAAATTTATGAAACAAGGTCCATAGTGTTTTTTGTAGAATTTTGTGGGCCTAGTTTGATAATTTATGCAGTGTGGTCCAAAAGGTTTTGAAAATTGAGGTCTTCAATGGCAAGTGGTGGCTTGCTAATATAGGGAGTAGTGGGTTCCTTCAGGTGGTGGCTTGAGAAACCATTGGAGGTTGGGGCTTCCACGAGGTTCAAGCCTGAATATTTGCGGAAGAGGTGGCTTCCATCAAGTAGTGACATGAAGTTGGTGCTTTCTTGTGTAGATCACAATTTGGAGCTTGCACATTAGAGACAGCCAATGATTGATGTTGTTGTAACTCCTAGAGACAACCAATGATTGATGTTGTTGTAACTCCTAGAGACAGCCTTGAGTTTTCAAAGACCAGTTTCTAGGACATCTTAAGACAAGAGGTTTCAGAAAGACTTTATTGCAGTTGATAATACAGGGCCTCTTATTATGAAAAGTATTAAGGTTTTCTGGTATGGGACCAAGACATCAGAGATAGAAAATGGATAATAATGACTTTCAGTGATATAGCATAAGGGTCTATAAGTGAGCATTAGAAGCATACATAAAACTAACTGCTGTGAAAAGGGTCGAGCATGAGACTAATTACAGTTATCAAAATAAAAGAGTATGGAAACAGTGGCAGAACATGAAAGGAAATATTAGCTTAAGGTAGGCTTATATTAGCATAAGAATCCACCCTACTAACATCGAAAGAAATACGGTGATGTAAATGAAACATGAACAAAATATCGTGCCTCGAGCCATATTTAAAGTGCAACATACAATTAGATATGAGTACCCTTCAAGATAAATTCATATCTAAATAATCAACACTCGCATTCTGAAAGCTTTAGATACAGGAAAAGTGATGGAAATACAAATGAACATTTATATTAAAACATAACTGAGAAAATACAGACTATAACTCATCTCATTTGGAATCCATTGCATAAGATAATAGCTTCATTTATATTACCCAACGGAAGCTGCCAACATACATAGTAAACGTATCTCAAAACTTTACAAAAAGGAAAATTCACAACTAGAAATTCTGCTCTGAAAAATTTGGAACCCTTTCTTAGCTTCAGATTTCATTTCTTATAGCTTTCTGCTGAGCCTTACACAAAGATATTTCTTAGACAAAATATTCCCCCTCAAAGCATCTTTCTGTTTGGGGTCTCCATAAAAAAAACGACGATGAGGAAGAAGGCCTCTCATCATTTCCGTAGTGGCCTTAACGAAGGCGCTAACTAAAAACATAACAGCTAAGCGAAAAATAAAAGTGCAAAGGGTGAAATGAAGATTTCATCCGATTTTACAATACTAAAGAAATACAAGTAAATTGGCCACTTGGGCCAGAATATGGGTGTAATTTTTTAGGATGAAGAGGAGTGCCTGCTGCCAGCTGATTTGGAAGTGTTGATGACGCGGACAAACCTATTTTGTGACTGAGAGGAGGTAACGACTGGCGAGATGACGTGGAGGCTGGAGTGTTGATATATTCACTGCATTTCCGCCATATACTCTCTCCTAGCGACGTCATAGTGACGAAAGTCTCTACTAGAGCCTGAATATCTGTTAGCTTGGTGTAATCCACTTGGATGGCCAGACGCTGTTTAATTTGGCAAAGAAGGGAGAACTCCTTGCTTAGAGCGGCAACTATTGTTTCTGGCATTAGATGGGCAGTTTGTTGCATAGGTAAATTAGCTTGGTTCATGATGACTATCAACTTCTATTTATAGACCGTTAGCTCTAAAAACGCAGTTGTTTCAGGTCCCCATCATGATGTAAGACCTGCTTTTACCAGCTCATCCCACTCCTGATCGAATTGTTCAACTCCCCTGACAACCTTCTCTTAACCACTCTGTGCATTTGCACGCGCAGTCTCCCTTTCGAGCACTCTCCTGACTTCCATCACTCCTCTGAAATGGTCTTTGATTCCCTAAACGAGAAGCTCTTCAGTGTCCAATCCATTCAGGTAGCTAATATACCTTTTAGCCATTGCCACCTTTGCCTTTACTTCCTCCTGCCCCTCCTACAACTTCGCTTTGAATACACGGATTGCGAGCTTATTTTCATCCTTCAGAGTGAGATATTTCTAGTGTTTTCTCACCTCTGATATGATGTCCGTCCAGATGAGGCGCCTGGCTTCCAGGAGGGTCACATTTCCCTTCATTCGAGTGTTCAATTCTTTGATGGTTTTCTCTTGTATCAGCTTCTCTCTTTTCGTTTTCTTGACCTTGTCCTGCAAGGCCATTACCACCTTGTCATTTTTCGCCAGCTTAGCTTCCAGTTCTTGTATCCTGTGGTGTGTTGTTCTAGCTTCATTTTCTGAGACCTACAAGTCTAACAAGGCTTTATTTAGCTGCTCCGGAGTAGTGCTAGGCTCATTAGAAGTTGGGGTCACGCATACATGCTTGTCCCATTTTCCCTGTAAATCAGACAATATCTGCCTTAAACCATTCATCTCCGCGATCATCTTGGTGTTCCCTTCTTGCTCTTTAACCAATGAATCAGCTAGGGTTGATTTCTCTCTTTCCACCTAGACCAACTCGTCTATTTGTACATGTTCTCCCCGAGGGATATTTAGTATCTTCTTTAGCTCAGAATTCTCCACCTCCAGATCAGGGATGAGCTTCTTCCGAACTGCATCCTTGTCGCCCCCTTTTTCTCTTACTACCCTCCTGAGATTTTGCAGATTTTTGTTTATGGATCTGGCACTAGCTCTTTCTTTCCTCTGATTTTCTAGCATTGCGTTGTACTTGTCTTCAAGTTTCCTTAGAGAGAGCGCAAGCTTTACCACCTCATCTCTCAACATATCTCCAATAAATTGGTGCAAACCGAGCTTGTCTATTATAGGGATGTTAGCCAGATTTAAAGTGAATTCCAAGGCTCGGTAACTAGTTCCATCGACTGTAGGCTCTAGCACTACCTCTGTAATGGCGATTATCAATTGTTCTTTATCCATATCTAGCTCAGTGGTGAGCCGAGTATGGTATTTGTTCACAAATCCTGCCAATTCTGCTCGCAGTTTCTCTTGTGTAGTTCTGTTTATGTTGCCTATTTCTTCCCTCACTTTGGCTCTATTAACTGAAATGGCCTGCGATAGCCCAAAGAGTTCTGACAAGGAAGCACCGTCATAAGTAATTGTGAAACCGACCTTGCTTCTGTCAGGCTCTCCGTATCGGACCAGCTCCTCTTGTGGGGGCTCTTCCCATACAATCTCCACTTCATCAGTTTTCTGTTTCTTGAGGGACGAGATCCCTCGCCCATGTCCATGCCTTCTTGTCCTCCTGAAGCATCTACCTCGTCAGCTTGCCCTTTTCTTTCTGTTCCCGCGAAAGTAGTGTCGCCTCTTCCTTCTGCAGTTGAAGATTCAGCCTCCATCTGTGAAGCCAAAGGCCATGTATCAAGGTTAGCTCTCCACTTAATGAAGGGCCTAGTCTCATGTACATAAGCAATAGACTTTATTTTCCTTTTCCTATTGGAAAGGATCCCTTTCGGGTCGTAAGTCGAAGCTTTTCCTTGTATCAGATCCATCCCTTGAAGCAGTGTTTCCACTGTGGAGAGAGCGTGCCTTGAATTTATGGTGAAGGGGCCGACAAAGGTAGGGAGCTTGAGAACGTATCCTTTCTTCATGGGAACAAAGTGGAATTGGTCAGCCTTCAGGGTTTGATGGATGTACTCAAGGGAAAAAATCCGCATAGCAGGAAACACTGATAGGTGGTAAGGGGGGTACGTCTTCGCCATAGACCTTGATCTTAGTGTAGTCGTCATATAGGTACTAGTCCCCTGTGCTATCTTCATCATCGAACTGCAACCATTCCTTCTGCTCGAGAAATATTCTGGGCGGAGGATTGTCGTGTATGATGGTGTAGGCTATGGACATGAATTCATTCAAGAACTTCGTGTAACCCCTCCCGTTAGGTTGTTGACATACATAGATGTTCCACTCAAAGACAGTTCTCGGATGATATTTGGCCCTCGAAATATTTTCGAGGCCTAGAGTCTCGAGCCTGTTAGCATGCTCAAATAGGAAGATATAAAACAATAATGAACAGAACCGGAAAGACCTAGAAGAGGGTAGCTCTTGGATCTGGGTTTGAATGGCCGAGGCTAGGAAAGTAGGGGTATCCAAAAGAACACCCTTTTGAGACATGATCTAGAGGAGAGCTATGCATTCTTTTGACACCTGCTCGACCTCCCTGAGACCTAGTAACTCTGAAATGAAAGCAAATAGGTTGGACATTATCTCTGAAAATGGCCAAGGGAGCCATATCTGAAGGTGGGATAGTCGTAAGACAAGAATCTAAAATAAAACTGAGGAAATCACTCTGTTGCTTCTAGGGAAACTTTGAAAACTGTTTGGAGAGGGATAACTTAGTGAAATCGACATAACTCTAACTGTGGGGGAAACGAAGGGCTTCCTTTATGAGCTCGGGGGACATGCGGAAAATCTTATTACCCTGTGTCGATAAGAATAAATCCCTGAGTTCATCACAGGCTTCGCTGAGCCAACTTATAAACTCGAGAACTGGATATGTGGTCGGGGAAATATGATAATATAGGCCTGACTGGATGACCCTAAACTGGTCTTGGCCCTTCACATAGGATTCAAACAACTCGGGTCTAAGACGAGATACACTGGAGGGGTAGAAGGGTCGTGAATCTGCGCGTGAGCGTCAATGAGGGGTTGAGGTCTAGGAACAAACCTGACCTCATGAGCTTGGGGGTTTTAGGTTTGGACTTTCTAGGCTTTGCTTTCCCTGTGACCATTTTGAAAAATAAAATAGAAGGAAAACGACGAGGTGGAGAAATGAATAAATACCTGCAAACAGTGAGGAAACACAAGGGGGAAAGCGATGCGGGGGCTGAAAGTGACCTGGTACTATAATTCGAGCTTCGCTGCATGACATATTCGTAAAAATGAGTATTTTTCTAAGAGTGGGCGTAAAAAAGGATTAAACAGACCTAGATTTGCGGAAAACGAAGTTAGGGTGCCAACCGTAGGGCTGACGTCATAAGGACATCGACAATGGGGCGCGTGGCGATAGGTTGTTGGCTCAGGAGCCGGGTAGGTGCAAGCCACGTACTGGGTTAATACTAGTACTGGTCTTGTATCGACTTTCCTAAATTACCTCACCTTTTTTTTTTATAGCGCCACATGTCTTCCTTCGAGGGGTCCACTTAAAGTTCCGTCGGGAGCCTGTGAGACCCTCCTATAACACTTCATCACCCCACGGGAAGCTTAAACCTTGTCGCGCCATCTAGTGATGTCATATGCTATGGGGGGTAGATCTTCGGCTTCTTCCTTCCATCCTTAGCACCCCCGGAATCCCTACATGTGGCACTCCATTTTGGCTGTCCGACATATGTATGCGGCCCCACTTTGTTTAAATGTGTAGCGCCATCACTTTTTTGTTCGCGCTCTTACCATGAGGGGGTTTGCATGCCATATTAACTTTATACTCATTTACCTAGCTTATCTTTATGGACCCTTTCTTTGTTTATTTTGGATTTTATCTTTTTGCTTAAGGTGCAGGCTGACCAAACAAAAGATGTAAAAAAAATTGAATAATAAATAAGAATAAGAGAACAAGTGTTTGGTGGTTTTTCTCTCAGAAGGGTTTCCACTAAATATTTAGTTTCCTCATGTGTTGATTGTTTGATCTCATGTTTTATGTGTCGTGATGATCTATATGTGCTCATATGATCTTGTTTATGCATGTGTTATTTGCTGCTAATATATTGTGATGTTGGTTAATCAATTCAATGGTTCAGTTAATTATTTAATGGAAGCAAAGTAAGGAATCAAAGAATATCTAACTATATGTTGTTTGTGTGTATGTGTACATACACGTATTTCCTTTAGGAAAGTCACATACATATTATTTTGTATGAAAAAAAGTAAAAGTAAAAAGTGATTAAGATTATCCATTGTGCACTATATTGATTCACCCCCCCTCCTCCCCCTCAGTATAGTGAAGCTACCAAAAACTACAAAACCATACAACTCTCTCATAATTAAGTAACAATATTGAAATTAAAGTGAAACGTAAAGCTTCACTGCTATAGAAAGGAATTAAGTATTGAAAGCTAAATTAGATCCTATAAAATAAACATTTCCTCCAATGCATTAAATCACAACAACAAATTCCCTCACAAAAATTGGTTCATGGTATATTGGCGAAGGAACTAATTGCATTAATGGAAATATCCTAGCGCCATCATAAAAACTTCAACGCCATAAATTACACACGTAGTACAAAAAAAATAGAAAAGTAAATTGTTATGCGGATTAATCCCTCTTGCGAACAAGAGTGATCTCCCTAGTATCCTATAGATAGCTAGAAACAAACATCCATTTGTAAATAATTTTCTCTAGATTATATGCGATTCAGAATGATTATAAACAAAGAAAGAGGACATGCCCCTACCTTGAAACCCGACGTTCGGTGCAGTCTTTTATCCAGTCACTCCAAGGAGGCTTCTTCAGTAAGTAGAACCTGCAATCAAAGATAGACAAAAGAATTAAAAGCACCTGCAACATATAATAATGGAGAATCACTAATCTAACTTAGTGATCAAGGAATCTAAGTATTGAATTATTCATAAGAACAAGAACAACTCAATGAGAAAAGGAGATCCATATGTATTATCTTGAATGAAAAGAGTAACTTTACAACATGATGCCTTGATGTCGTACAAGTTCCTCCCAGGGTCCTGAACAATCGTTCCTCCTTCAGATTGAAAAGCCTTCCTCTCTTTGAACTAGCATGAAGTTATGGACATGAGTGTGTGATCATTCTCATACCAATAATAAATAGTATATACAGTATGCTCTCTCGAGAATTTCTTCAACAACTAATATGTATGTCTACCCTTGAGACTGAAACATGAGCTCAATTTATAGGGAAATGGTGGTAGTTTCAGTTCCATGAAGAAGGGGATGGATTCCTCTCATGAAGGGATTTGAGCTCCATAGACCAAGGGATAAGCTCCAAGAGTGGAGGGATAAAGCTCAAACTGATCACACGTCTAGAAGCTTCCAGTTGGGAGAATATTCATCTAGCTGGGCTTCTAGAACTTACTTTTTCCTTTATTTGACTGTTTACAGGAGTCCATAGGTTTTATAAGTAGAACGCATGGGATCTGCTGCAGGCTATGGAACAAATATCCGTGGATCCGCAGGAAAGAGCTAGGAGAAGTGCAGAGTTAGACTTTTAGGGTTTTAATGAGCTTTTCTCCAATTCCAAGACTTGGGTTAGGAACATTAGGGTTTTTGACTTCTAATGGAGCACAATATAGGTGGTGATGAACCTATATAGACAGTCAAATTTCATGGTGACAAAATAACGTGTAACAGATTTCCCCCTAAAGTACGAAGTCTGAGGTAGTTCTGAAGAGTGAAGTGCTTTATCATTCTGAGGATTGGATTATGGACACACCAGTCAAAAACCTGTAAAAGACATTCAATGCAGTGATGAATATATAGATATATATATATATATATATATATATATATATATATATATATATATATATATATATATATATATATATATATATATATATATATATATCATCGCTAAGGTAGGTATTCCATACTCAGATCAAAACTAACTAAATGTTATGGTACATAAATGATTTTAAAATTACATCAATAGTAGACACAGTATGGGCACAACCATCTGTCATGAGTAGTCTACTATATCATGAATAATAAAACTCCTCACAACCTGGATGGTGGAAACTAGATCCAAGGTCTTGATTTCCGCTTCCCGAAATAGTATGATTCTATCCATGAGATTGAATGTGTCAAAATCGAACATGGTAGAAACCACTTGATTACCAGTCAATGGTGGGAATTGTTAACAAGTGTGAGAGAAACCACCAATAATGACAATGGCTCTCAAAGTACTCAGTACAATCCACGGAGTGTGAATGAATGATTTGCAATAAAACACTTCACGGAATCATTCAATTGAAGGTCAATGATGCAAATTGTCGTTGAAGGCAAGAAACCTGCCATTAGGGCATGCAGATCCCAAGGTACTGATAGGATTCTAGATCAACTTTCTAGATGAAGATCTTTCATCGATAGAAAGTGATCCATCGTAGGAAAGCCCATGACACGAAACCATTAGATCAAGTTTTGAAGAAATATTTGCAAGGACTGACTCAGGGATGGTCAATGCGAATGGAGACAAATGTTTGCAATGAATGGTTTATTTGAACTATCTCTTGAACACATAATGACGCTACAGATGGTTTGGTAAAAATTGACCTAAAGCTAATACCCAGAAATTGGCTGAAGACTTTTAATGTGGTTTGATTAAATTTTAGACAAAGGAATTTCCCAACCTAGGTAAAAGTGTGACAAAGTGTCATGTTCAAGAGTGATATACTGCTTTTAAAACAAGGGTGACAACTAGATTCCTTTTCTCTTCCCCCCACCATTACTGTCAAGTACCTCTTTATTTTTGACAAGCTTGAGGAGGATAACATTTTATTGTTTATGTAAGCTCATCCTTCGGATGAGTCCATATTAGTATTAAAATCGAACCCTAAGAAGGAGTGGTCTGGTCCTGTTTGTAATCGACAGGTCCTTTACTGTTAAGTTTTAGCGAGTCTAGTAGAGGAAAAACTTGACATTTTTCAGTTTTAGGGAGTCAGAAGAAAAACATAAGTAAACTCCGTGGTTGTATTTTTTTGTAAATTTAGTCACTCAAGCCCGAAAAGGGATAAAATAATACAGGAGAGAACTCTATTGACCATGAATAGTCAACATATACATTTTTCGTAAATATTCCATTTCAGTCCGGAAAAGGGGTAAAATTATATTGAAGGGACGACTGTTCATTTCCTTTAATGAGTTCGAATAGTCAAGTACTCAGCGATATTTTCATATTTAGAGAGTCTGAAAAGGGCTTAAAAGAGAACTCCAGGGTTTCACTTTTTTTTTTTAATTTTCAAGAGCCTGAAAAAGTGACAAAAGTATACTCAGTTGGCCGACTTTCAATTTAATTTACGAGCAGAAAACGACGGAAAGAAATCAAAATTTTCATGTGTTTTACGAGAATAAAAGATAGAAAAATAATCTCGGGATTTTCATGAGTTTAATGAGTCTTGAAAATAATAATCGAAATGGACTCAAGATAGGTTTCATTTTTATACAAGCTTGAAACGTAGGAAAAATTATGCTTCAGATTGGTTTCATTTTTAGACAAGCTTGAAACGTAGGAAAAATATGCTTGAAAGTGGTTTCATTTTTGCACAAGCTTGAAACAAAGGGAACTGTGCTTGAGAATGGTTTCATTTTTACACAAGCTTGAAACAAAGAAAACTGTACTTGAGATTGGTTTCAGTGTCCCCCAAGCGTAACTTGCAAGAGCACATGCCCCCCAAGCTTCATTTCATTCACCTAAGTGGACTACTCATTACTAATAGGTGGATGGAATGAAGGTTCATTTACGAGATCAGATGAAAGACTCGACTTGACACTTACGAGATCTAATCAAAGACTAGACTCAATTAGGAGAGGATTTGTTTCATTTTTTAATGAGCTTGACATAGGAAAATAACTATGCTCATTGCCCTATTCATTGTTTAACGAGGTTGACACAGTAAAAGGAACTATCCTCAAGGTGACATGTTTCATTTTTTAACGAGGTTGGCACAGGAAAAGAAGTATCCTCATGGGTCTGTTTCATTTTTGAACGAGGTTGACACAGTAAAAAAACAATCCTCGTGGGCCTGTTTCATTTTTTAACAAGGTTGACACAGTAAAAGAACCATCATCGTAGAACCTTGTCATGGCTTCCAACTGGAAGAAACACATGTCAAGGGACACTCCTCGATCATGGCTTCCAAGAGGTCTTCATCAGCTGTAAGAACAATTATCTGGAAGGAATACATGTCAAGGGACTCAATAGGGATAAGAAAATCACGTTCAGATAATCACATAGGTTTTTCCATGTCAATTACCAGATCTAATTCAAAGGAAGTCAAGAAAATAGTGAGAGGTTCACTTGCATCAATAATTGAAAACATGGGACTGGTTTCCAAATAATTAACTTGTAGTAGGGTAGATACCACTTCCGTATAAGGAAAATTCAGGGATGTCAGATTATTGGTAGTTTAATCAGGACTAACGAATGAAAGCTAGTCAACAATCACAATGTTTCCATTGTGAGGGAAAGACATCACGCGAAAGAGTGTCGATACAACAACTTTCATTGCATAGATACAGTCTTGCCCAAGAAGAAAATTGAAATCCAAGGGGCCTCAGATTACCATAAGATCAATATAGACAGTTTTACCTTCCAAGGTAATAGGAAACTTAGGAAGGATCCCTAAAGGTTCACTAATAGTTCTGTTAAAAGATGACAGATTCTGTGTAGCAGACACAATATGAGGGGAACCCAAAGCTTGCCAAGCAGTTGAGGATAAAATACTAACAAAAGCACCTTCATCTACATTCGTGCGACCCTCCAGAAATTCCAAGTGAGTCTAGCCAACGTTTGCTCCAGGTATAGTGGGACCTTCCCTCCACCGTCACCTTGGGAAAAATCCTAAATATTATGGCCACTAAGGTCACCAACAGAAAAAAATTCACCTAGGGGAAAATTCTACGATCTGATATACACACAAGGGCTGAGTATCAAGCTTAATCCCCTTGAAGGCTCCTCGACATGGTAAATTCGAGGTTTTCCAACAAGTGACCCTAGAATCCTCGACAATGGTTAATATGAGGTTTACCATTTGTATTACGTGCACATCTTCTATCTTTTCCAATGATATAGGTACGGTTACCTCACTGGGTCCGACATGATCTTGTGCTTGACTCTTTTAAGAAGAGATTCCCAGAGTACAAATGCAACAATTGGAATTTTTCCTTACCACAAGATACTATTGATTGTTTAGTTGCTTTGGAAAGTTAACTACTCCCTATTCCAAAGCACTAATCCTGAACTATATTGGTGGAAAGAGCCCTAGAAATTGTAAAAATTTCTAGATGAATTTTATTTAGCGTTGTGTTATTTGGGCTGTTATTACTCAAAAGGTAAATGGTTATGAAACCAATGGTGTTATGACCCGACCCAAAATTGAATGCAATCGAATATGATAATGTAATATTTTCAATTCGATGAATCCTAATTAAAGTAAGGAGATATTTTCCATTCACTTCCAACAATGTAAAAATTGATAAATAAGAGAAAATATAACAAATTATCTAATGCACTAATTTCATCAAGAAAAAATAATGCGAATCAATTCCAATTTTTTTTTTTTTAATGTTTTTAAAACAAGCATGAAAACATGTAAATTCAAATCAAAGAAACTGATCTAAATCTACGATTGATTTTTCCAGAATGTAAACAATGCAGTTGTAATATATGCACAATTCACTTGAAAAGTATGCAAATGTAATCTATGCACATTTTTCGTTCATATTTTGAAAATGAGAATTCTAATTATGCAAATGTGATCTATTCAAGAGAATTATCAGACACAAGATGATTCCAATGTAATCTAAAGAACCGATCAAGTGTAAGTAAAGAAATTTGGGTGAGAATTCCAAAGGTCAAAAAATAAAAACACTCAAAGGCGATTAACACTCACACACAATTTTGCGCCCCCCCCCCCCCCCCCCAACCCTCGGTGAATGAGGGGGATTTTTTTTTTCAAAAACAAAAGCAAAAAGATGCAAAATTGTTAAGAAATTGAGACACACCTCGAAGTAATGACCAAAGGAAATCAAGTTAAGAATTTCTCAAAAAAGAAACTCAAAACACCCAATTAACTTAATAGATATTGATGAGAATGTAAAGAAATTCACACATAAGATTTGACAGCTAAGATAGACTGGGGAAAACAGAAAGAATCATGTGATCTTGCTCCTAAAAAGAGAATTTTATTTTTTCAAAAAATTTCCAAGGATCCGCAGTTTCTAATGGAGAACAAAGCGGTACCACATTGTTCTGAGCTAAAAGCTGTGGAGGCTGCCACACTTTTTCAAATGAAAACCGTAGAGGGAAGGAAAAATACAGAAAAAATAAATATTCAGCTTTTCCTTTCAGGGATTCTTAAAAGTTATCTACCCAACCCACTATCAGAAAAATCAAAATTATAAATCTCTTAAAATTCAAAATGAAAATAAAAAAGGAAAATTAAGTTCTATTCCCCAGTGGAGTCGCCATTTTGTTATGCAGATTAATCCCACTTGCGGACAAGAGTGATCTCCCTAGTATCCTACAGATAGCTAGAAACAAATATTGTTAGGTCCCTGTAGTACTAGTATAGTCCCTTATTGTTGTTAATGTAACCCCCTTATTGTTATTATTGTACCCCTGTAACCCCCATATTGTTATTATTGTGCCCTTAAATTATTATTGTTAGGTCGGCTAGGATTACATTGTGGCCCCACTAGGATTACATTATGGCCCCATGGACTCCCATATATAGAAAGGAGGTTTTGTAAATTGTATCATCCAAGAATTGTTCATTTATGTAATGTATTGGAGGTTGCCCCCTCGAAGTGGCTTATTTCTAAGGCATTGATATCTATTTTCTTCTATTTTTGGAGCTGGTTACACAACATTTGGTATCAGAGCTTTGGATTCTAGGGTTTCGCTGCTCCAAACAAGTCATCGTGAAATTTTCGCTATAATTTTTTTTTCTACGAAGTTTGAGAAGTTGAAATTTTCAGGGTGCGAAGCCGAAATCCTGAGGAACATCGTCAAAAAATTTCAAAGCTTGGTTCGCAATATTTTTGGATATACGATCTGTGGAAGTTAGGTCTTTTTGCCAGCTCCTCAATTTAATCTAAATAGGTCATCATGGAATTTCCACTATAACGTTTTTTATATGAAGGTTCAGAATCTGAAATTTTTAGGGTGCGAAGCTGAAATCCTAAGGAAACTCTTCAAAAAATTTCAGAGCTTGGTACGCAATATTTTCGGAGATATGATATATGCAAGGTAGTGCTTTTTCAAGCTCCTGAATTTCATCTCAAAGAGGTGATCATGGGAAAATATTCATAACTCTCTCTCTGAGCATCGGATTGGAGTGCCGTAAAACGTGGTCGCAAGTACACATACTTTAGTTTCTTTTCTATAAATTTAGAGCTAAAATATGAAACAGTGACACGTGGCAAGTTGTACAAGTTCACTCTATTGAACTAGTCCATAATAAGTTAATTGTGGGAGATTGGACATAACTTTGCCTTGGAGAATCCAAATCAAGTCAAACCTGTGGCATTCGAAAGATAATTCAGAAGGCTACTTGAATGCCCAATTTTAGATATTGAAGAGCCACAATTACAAATATAATCCAATTTCAATATCGAGCTCCTCAAAAGCAAGAAAAAGGTGTGTATTTGTTTTTACGAATTGCATAATTCTTGTTTGAAGAATCAATTTGAATTGATTCCAAGGGCATATTGTAGAATATATATCAGTATTGGGTTAAAAAAAAATGCCCCGTAAAAATAATTCAACACCCATTAAGCCTTTAGAAGGCTCTACTATGACTCATGAAGATGAAGAATTGCAACATGACATATCAAAATTACAAGAGCAAGTGCACCAAATTTCGCTCTCGCAAAGAGCAACAAAAAATGAAATGGATTTTTTGAAGAAAGGCGTGGAATCTAAGATAGATGGCGTGGAATCTAAGATGGATGACATGGAAGCTAAGATCAATG
The DNA here is from genome assembly GCA_034641835.2 of Pinus albicaulis. Lineage (NCBI taxonomy): Eukaryota > Viridiplantae > Streptophyta > Pinopsida > Pinales > Pinaceae > Pinus > Pinus albicaulis. Next base: position 1,254,011,300 of record CM076583.1, read on the forward strand.
AAAAAATGAAAGACAACATGGAAAACATGAAGAATGATCTAAAAGCAGACATGGAAGGTTTGACAAAGTTGATACAAGAAATGTTTCCTAATGGTGAAAAGATAGTAGAGGAAACTCATGATGAGAACAAAATAAATGTTAATCGTGACTTCATAAACTCTAATGTTTGCAGGAAGAACCGCCATATTCGAAAAATGGATATGAGGAAGTTTGATGGAAAGGATCCTGTAACATTGGATACTACAGATGGAGCAATATTTTGATCTCCATAATGTGAAAAAAACACAAAAGGTACGCATTGCAACTTTATATTTAGAACAAAATACATTTGTATAGTATCGATGGCTTTGCTCCCGTAAAATTTTTTTCACTTGGTCAATTTTTACGGAGGAAATGATAGCACATTATGAGGATGCAAAGAGCAATACCTTCTTTAGCAAATTGATAAATCTCAAACAAAAGGGCTTAGTGGGGGAGCACATTGAGGACTTCTAAAAATTGAATATAAGGGTAACTGATATTCCAGAGGAACACAAGATTGATCTCTTCATAGGTACTTTAAAGGATAATATCCAACATGAAGTTCGCGTTTTGGAACCTGATTCATTGGAGAAGGCATTCAGGTTGGCAAGAAAAATTGAATGTAAAATTATGGCGACAAGGAAGCCTACCACTCACTTCTATAAAGAGGGAAGTGTTGCTACTCCTAGATTTCCACAACATACAAGGTTGACACCACAACAATTGGAAGAAAAAAGAGCAAAAGGGCTTTGCTACAGTTGTGATAGCAAATACACTAAAGGTCATAAGTGTGCTGAGAAGAAATTATTTTACATAGCTTGTGAAGAGGAAGAAGAAAATGAACAAGAAGAGGATATACACCAGGAACCAACCCTAGAAGAGGAAGAAATGAGTCTAACCATATCGTGTAATGCATTGGCAGGAATTACCACTCCTCAAAATCTCAAGATAGAAGGACATATCAAGAAGAAAAAAGGTAATAGTGTTGATTGATTCAGGTAGCACCCATAATTTTATTCATTGTAAGGTAGCCAAGGAATTGAATTGTTTCCTATACCCAGCACCAGAATGTCAAGTGATGGTTGCAAATGGAGGAACTATAAATTGCTCTGGAAAATGCCATAATATCAAGATAACCATGGGGGAATATGTATTGAATATTCTCATGCTTTCCATTCCTATGGGAGGTGCTGATGTTGTACTAGGAGTACAATGGTTACAATCTTTGGGGACGATGGCTTTTAATTTTCAAGAACTTTTCTTGAAATTTCTTTCAGAAGGAAAGGAAGTTGAATTACAGGGTATTGCAGGGAAGCCAGGAAAGATAATAAGCTCTAATGTCATGAAAAATCTTCTAAAGAAATAACGAGGCGTAATTTCACAATTATCTCACTAGAAGTTCCAACATCAAAATCATCTATTTCTGGAGATCTCCAACAAGTCTTGGACAATCATTCCAAGGTGTTTGAAACTCCCAAAATAATCCCACCTATTCGTGATCATGATCATGCTATTCATTTGATTCCAGGAAGTGTTCCTCCAAACATTAGGCCTTATAGATATCCTTATGTCCAAAAGAGCGAAATTGAACATATGATTGCAGAAATGTTAGAGGCGGGTATAATTCAACCTAGTCAAAGTTCTTTCTCTGCTCCTGTAGTATTGGTACACAATAAGGATGGATCATGGCGCATGTGTCTGGATTATAGGGAGCTCAATAAGCTCACCATTAAAGATAAATTTCCCATTCCTGTGATTGATGAATTATTGGATGAATTACATGGAGAAATTTATTTTACCAAGTTGGATCTTCGTTCAGGATATCATCAAATTAGAATGGAGACTGAAGATATTCCAAAAAAAAACATTTCAAACTCATGAGGGTCATTATGAATTTTTGGTCATGCCTTTTGGCCTTACCAATGCACCTTCTACATTTCAAGGGTTGATGAATTGCATTTTCAAACCCTTCCTTAGAAAATTTGTGCTAGTATTTTTTGATGATATACTAATCTACAACAGGTCTTGGAAGGATCATGTTCAACATGATGACAGGGTGCTCAAACTATTGTAGGAGAAACAATTATATGCAAAAACATCCAAATGTTTCTTTGGAGTACAAGAGGTGGAATATCTAGGTCATATTGTATCTCACGAAGGTGTTAAGGTAGACCCTAACAAAATTAAAGCCATTAAGGAATGGAAAGTCCCCACAACCATAAAGTAGTTGCAAGGATTTCTCGGGTTAACAGGGTATTATCGCAAGTTTGTTAAGAATTATGGGAGAATAGCAGCACCTCTAACAACATTATTGAAGAAAGATACATTTTCATGGACTCCTGAAGCAACTAAGGCCTTTGAACATCTTAAAGAGGCAATGTGCCTAGCACTGGTCTTAGCTACGCCAGACTTCACAAAAACCTTTATTGTGGAATGTGATGCCTCAGGAAATGGAATTGGTGCTGTTTTAATGCAGGAAGGAAGACCCATTGCTTTTGAAAGTCGTCCAATCAAAGGAAAGTATTTACGGAAACCTATTTATGAGAAGGAAATGTTAGCAATACTGCATGCACTAAAGAAATGGCGAACTTACCTAATGGGAAGACACTTCAAGGTAAAAACTGATCATGATAGTCTTAAACACTTTTTGGAACAAAAAATATCTTCAGAAGAGCAGCAAAAATGGGTCACAAAGATGTTGGGTTATGACTTTGAAATAATCTACAAAAAAGGAAAGCTTAATGTTGTTGCCGATGCACTCTCAAGAAAGAATGAAGAGGTGGAAGCATTGCTTTGTGCCATTTCTATTATCCAACCAGATTGGATAACTGAAGCAAGAGATGAATGGAAGAAGGACAAAGATGTATGGACACTTATTCAAAAGTTGCAGCAAGATCCTAGTACATCTGATACATTTAGTTGGAAAAATGATTCCTTATGGTACAAAGATCGCTTATATCTTTGTAAGAATTCCCAACTAAAACAAAATATTCTTCTGGAATTGCACACTTCTCCTTTAGGAGGACACTCAAGATTTTTAAAAACTTACCACAGGGTGAAGAAAGAAATTTTTTGGGATGGCCTTAAATCTGATATTCAAAAGTTTGTGGCGAAATGTTTGATTTGCCAGCAGAATAAAGTGGAAACAATTAAGACCCCGGGACTTCTACAACCTTTATCCATTCCAAGTCAACGTTGGGAGGAGATTTCAATGGATTTTATCACGGGTTTACCTAAGTCCGAAGGAAAGAGTGTCATCATGGTGGTAGTTGATAGACTTACCAAGTATGCACACTTTTGTGCATTATCTCATCCATTTAAAGCAATTACATTTGCTACTACATTTATGGACACAATTCAAAAGCTACATGGAAACCCAAGGGTTATTGTGAGCGACATAGATCCCATTTTTACTGGAAATTTTTGGACAAAGTTATTTTCTTGTTTGGGTACTCAATTAGCTCATAGCTCATCTTATCATCCTCAATCTGATGGTCAAACTGAGATCGTAAATAAATGTTTGGAAGGATATCTTCGTTGTTTTGTATCTGATAAACAGACACGATGGGTCAAGTGGTTACCTCTTGCTGAATGGTGGTATAACACTTCCTTCCATACTGCAGCAAAAATGACCCCATTTATGGCACTTTATGGATATCATCCAACATCCATCACATCATCTTTAAGGGAAAATTCGAAGGTTCAAGCAGTGGAAGATCACATCGAGCATCAGCAAGAAGTTCTCCAACTCTTGAAGGATAACCTGAATTTGGCACAAAATCGAATGAAACAACAGGCAGATCAACATCGTAGCGAGAGAAGTTTTGATGTAGGAGATTGGGTATTTTTACGGCTACAACCATATAAACAAATGTCCCTCGAGCAAGCTAAGAAGGATAATAAATTATCGCCAAAGTACTATGGTCCTTACAAGGTGTTGCAAAAGATTGGTACTATGGCATACAAATTGGAGCTTCCTGCTTCTTCGCGAGTACATCTAGTTTTCCATGTTTCATGCTTAAAGAAGGTTATAGGTGAAAATCTTCCGGTTCAAACAATATTGCCAGAACTTGATGAGGAAGGAAAAATCATATTGGAACCTGAAGCGGTCATGGAAACAAGAACTCGACAGCTACGGAATCGATCAATTTCAGAGTATCTCATCAAGTGGAAGAACTTGCCCACTGAAGATTCTACATGGGAGGATGAGAATTTTATACAGAAGCACCCAGAGCTACTCAAGCGTTGAGGACAACACTTTTTGAAGGAGAGGTGCATGTTAGGTCCCTATATTACTAGTATAGTCCCTTATTGTTGTTAGTGTAACCCCCTTATTGTTATTATTGTACCCTTGTAACCCCCATATTGTTATTATTGTGCCCTTAAATTATTATAGTTAGGTCGGCTAGGATTACATTGTGGCCCCACTAGGATTACATTATGGCCCCATGGACTCCTATATATAGAAAGGAGGTTTTCTAATTTGTATCATCCAAGAATTGTTCATTAATTTAATGTATTGGAGGTTTCCCCCTCGAAGTGGCTTATTTCTAAGGCATTGATATCTCTTTTCTTCTATTTTTGGAGCTGGTTTCACAACAAATATCCATTTGCCAATTTTTTTCTCTAGATTATATGTGATTCAGTATTATTATAAACAAAGAAAGAGGACATGCCCCTACCTTGAAATCAGATGTTCGGTGCAGTCTTTTATCCAGTTGCTCCAAAGAGGATCCTTCAGTAAGTAGAAATTGCAATCAAAGATAGACAAAAGAATTAAAAGCACCTGCAACATATAATAATTGAGAATAACTAATATAGCTTAGTGATCAAGGAACCTAAGTATTGAATTATTCATAAGCACAAGAACAACTCAATGAGAAAAGGAGATCGATATGTATTATCTTGAATGAAAAGAGTAATTTTACAACCTGATGCCTTGATGTCATACAAGTTCCTCCCGGGGTCCTGAATAATTGTTCCTCCTTCAGATTGACAAGCCTTCCTCTCTTTGAACTAGCATGAATTTATGGACATGAGTGTATGATAATTCTCATACCAATAATAACTAGTATAGAGAGTATTCTCTCTTGATAATTTCTTGAGGAACTAATATGTATGTCTACCCTTGAGACTGAAACATGAGCTCAATTTATAGAAAAATGGAGGTAGTTTCAGTTACATGAAGAGGGAGATGGATTCCTCTCATGAAGGGATTTGAGCTCCATAGACCAAGGGATAAGCTCCATGAGTGGAGGAATAGAGCTCCACGAGTGGAGGGATAAAGTTTGATCTGATCGCGCATCTAGAAGCTTCCAGTTGGGAGAATATTCGTCTTTCTGGGCTTCTAGAACTTACTTTTTCCTTTATTTCACTGTTTACGAGGGTCCACAGGTTTTATAAGAAGAACATGCAGGATCTTCCATAGGTTATAGAACAAATATCTATGGATCCATAGGAAAGAGCTAGGAAAAGTGCGAAGTTATACTTTTAAGGGTTTTAATGAGCTTTTCTCCAATTCCAAGACTTGGTTTATGAACATTAGGATTTTTGACTTCTAAGGGAGCACAATATAGGTGGTTTTTGCACTAAAAATTGTCATCTTGACATTCTGCTATCTGTATGAGTTCATTGTCACTCATACTTCCTCCTTTGCAACTCTAATACATCAGTTCCTCATGTCAAGCCTTAAAAATAAGAGAAAAGTTCTCAAAAATCTCTTTAACTATGGTATCACACTTTCTCTTTGTCTTTCCTGCAGTCCCGCACCTAATGTTTATGACTCCTGCGTACATGAATGCACTTTCTCTGTGTTAAGGGTGAGGACCCTTGTAAAATATTAAAAAGGTGCAAGTAAACTCAAAAAGCTCACTTTCAGTAAATTCTAGAAGCCTCTGGAAGGAATCTTACAGTGGAAGAACCGCTCTTTTGAGGTTCATGTATCCCTTACCTTAAGGATCTAACCCCTTGATGTGAGGAGCTTATCCCTTTGAAGGAGGATTCTATCCCTTTATAGTTGGAACCGAAACCTCCTCTTTTGCACTGTAAAAAGAGGCATTGGGTAGCCTCAAGGGGAGTTCAAGCTTTAGAATTATTTGAGGTTAAGTTCTGTTGGGATTCAGACTAATTTAACTGAGATTTTGTGAGGAAAGATCACATACCTCTATCTGTCTCGATTGGAAGAGTGCGAGGCTTGTCAAAGTAGAGGAGATTCATGCTTCGGACCCCGGGAAGGCCTGTTCAACATCAAGGCTAAGGTTGTAAGGTTTTGTTTATTCAAAGTTAATACAAATGAATTCATTTTTCTCAATAAGCTGTTAATTAACTATTTATTTCATGGATTCCTTGATCACCATGATAGGCATGATTTATAATATTTACTATACATGTGCTATTTAATGTTTGCTTGTTTGTGACTGCAGGTATTTAAAGATAACTCCTTCAAGTGACCGAGGGACAACTACTTCGAAAAAGCATTGGATCTAAAGTAAGACCTTAACACCTTTATAGTATTCTTTTGTGAATCTCATATGTCTAGAGAAATATAGGTTTATTTGGCTATTTGTTGCTAGATTACCTTTTGGTACTAGGGAGATCGATCTTGTCCGCAAGATTGATTTATCCGATCAACAGTGGTGATGAACCTATATAGAAAATCAAATTTCATGGTGAAAAAATAACGTGTAACATACATTCACCAACAACCTCTCTAAATGGGCCCTATTTGAGGAGGGATGGTAAATATCTTCTCTACAACTTGGATTAACAAGATAGAATGATAATATTTTTATTTCATCAAAAGATTCAAGATATAACTTTTAAACTCTAATTGTAAATAATCTTCAAAACCTATGACTTCCTATCCTAATTGAGATACATAGGAGCATATTCATACGAATAGAGCCTTAGATTCCTACTAAGAAATTCTAGGCTATGTACTAAGGTATTACCCCTAAATTATTTATTTTCCTTCGCATATGTTAAATTAGTTATTGAGGAATGGAATATAGGGGCATACAATCCTTATTTCACACAAAATAAAATGACCTGCTAGAGTGTACATGGAATTTCTCTTTTTCTTGGTCTACTACCTTTAAATGGATATTATATAGTGTACAATTATCTCCCTCCTTCTCAAGCTAGAACACATGGTTTGTTGGAGTGTCCATGGCATAACTCTTTTTCTTGTCCATTTATTTAAATGAGTTGTTTTAGAGTGTGTGGTCATCTCTCATCTTCTCATGATTGCAAATTGTGGATCGTTCCTTTGCATCCCTCACTATTTACTTGTTTAGGTTTATAAAAAAAGACAATTGATATGCTAATATTTTTTCGGGGAACCATTTCCTTCCTAATCACATTGATGTGTGACATATTAGTTGTATACCTAGAAGGAAAATGGTCACTACTCATCCACTCTATTATTTGTTTCTAGGATAGGTTTCAAAGGTGGAATGAATGCTAAAGTTCAAACAAAATATTTTTTCCACAACCATATGGGTAGATCTATGGAAAGAAAATCAAAAAGTGTCACATCAAATTCATTATCAATAGGAAAATCAAGCATTATTGTTGGGCCTATGTTTTTCCTTGCTTTATATCACCTTTTACTCGAAATCCTGTTGGAAATGTTGTCATTGATGGCAAAGGAGATGACAAAGACAACAACAGAAGCAAAGGAGAAGACAACGGGTTTCTAGTGAATGGTATAGTAACATTTACAGGGAGCATGAGAAGAACATAATGAGAGTTTATTTAGAGAGACAAGGCAATAGAATAGACAAAGCAACAGAATAGACATAAAATTTGCAAGAGAAAGAAGCACAAGTTATTATGATTGAAAAACTGAAAAGTTGAAAAGCTATTAACGCTCATCCTATGGCAGCTTTCATATATAGACAGAGCACCGAGAGCACAACGAAATGTTTATAATAAAACGTTGAATGGTTAAGACGAAACCCGAAGGGTAAGAGGTGGAACCAAGTAGTAAAAACCTAATGCAGTTGGGTGTTAAATCTTATGGTATGTTAAATAAGAATGAAACAGGGGTTTATATGTTAAGGCAGATTTCATATATTAAAGTGATGAAGAAATAAGAAATGAAACCTTTGAACGGAGTATATATATATATAACAAAGGCGTGAAGAATTTGAAGTGGAACCATGAATATAAGCGGAACCCTGAACGTGAATAGTAAAACCAGAGGTGAGAAAACCAGCAGTATCGCGCGGTGTTTAAAGTGGTAAATGGTATGTGAAATAAAAATGCAATATACGTTGGAGCAAGACACGTGTCCTAAGGTGGTTTTACAAAACAAATTTTATCACATTCATTTGAGCGGTTAAAGCTAGGCTCAATAAAAAATGCGATATGGCATGACGGTCGTCAGATCATCCTGGACGACATGATAAGTTCCCCACCATTGGATGAGAAGGGTGCTTTATGTTGCTGGGCCCTAGTTGAAATTTTGCATCATGGTTGGGTTTTAATCATTGTTAATTCACCGATTGAATGGTCAATGGACATATATATATATCGATGGATATATATTGTTTAATATGAGGCGAACAAGCTATAGTTATTGCTGCATTAAACAAATTTCAAGGTTGAACTTAAGTAATGGGCCGAATGCAGGTTGAGTTAGTCCACGTGAATTTGAATACATGGTAGAGTGCTCCCATATGAGTTAAATACGTGGGTTTTATTATAAGGTTCATAATAAAATTAACGGGGTTTGATATCTATTGGAGATGATTGATATATCTTATATAGAATCAGAAGATGTGGACGTAAATGAATTTATATAGTTGGTGTCTTAATATAGTTCAAGAGCATTGTACTTAAGTATTTAAACTCGGGTGTAAAGGCAGAGTGCTACTACTATAGATGATCAGAACATGCCGTGAGATTAAATATTAGGTTGAGATGGTTTGTATCAAGGTCAACAGGTTACATTAATAAAATGCTGGCGGTAGGACTAAGAGTGCTTGTATTGTGGACTATTACTGGGACCCACGAGTATTAAAGGTATGGATTGAAGAATTATTTTGGGTTAAAGGAAATACGAAGGTTTATATAGCAGAACGAAGGATTACTGATGGTTTACATAACACTTGGGTTAATTCAAAACAAGGGCGAAGGTAAGTCTATAATATGCTGTGGGCCTGAACTCTAATATATGGTGATAATTGATATTTTAATCAAAGTCGAAGTTTATATTCCAAGACATGGATAATTATAATAAACTGAATGGACATAAGAGTTTATTAACTTTTGTGGGACCCTCACGAATCGCATCGGAGAAACTTACGGCAGCTGAACATGTTAACAAAAGTTCCGATTGTGATTGAGTTCCGGACCCGATTCATTATACACGGGAGTCTCACATTTGTTTGAATTCTGACTTAAAGCACATCAGAGCGATTCATCGCATCGGTGCAGTGAAGTGAATAGTGATTAATCGCATCAGAGGAGAACAGAACATCGGAGCATTCTATTGAAAGCTACGATTACGATTATCACATCGGGTCTTTCGCAAAGGAATTAACCGCATTGGAACAAATGCATCAATCATAATCGGAAGTATTCAGAAGTGATCCATCGCATCAGGGATTAAGAAAAGTCTATGGTTTTTAATCATAAAGTATTGTGGAAGGTTGAATAGGATTCAGGTAAAAAGAACTCCGCATCAATGTAAACATTGGTTCGCACCATAATAAAAATCATATGGTTCCAATTAAAATAAACATAAGCTTGAATTTGAAATATGGAAGCTAAGACCATTAGTACGTTGGGTCTGTGTGTAAATCAAAGCCGAATCTTGTATGAAGTAGAAATGTGAAATTGCCTTTGGGACAGTGGAAGCGTTTGAATGCATTTCCGTTTAAAATTGATTTGTGTGGGCTTGAAGACTATTGGATGTTGGATTTAATAAAGGTCTGAGTTTAAACCATGTGCGTTCTATTATGAACCATCATATGGTCCAAACCATGGGATTACTATAGTAAAAGAAAATTTTCCGCATGTTATTAAAATTGCCCAGATTGTTTGAGAATTGTTTGAGTGAAAATGTGGGATGCATTTATATGCACATGAAAGTGAAAATGTGGGCTCGACAGGTATACATACATAGTGAACAGGAATATGCACTGGAATGATTTTGACAGGTATACATGCACAGAAAGAAGGAGAGGGTGCAGAAGCTGACAAAGGCAGTGAACATCAGAGGTATGCAGAAAAATTTCTTAACAGCAGCAGAAAAGACAAAACTAGCAAAGCCAAAGGCCAGAAAGAGGATTGAGTGAAATTTATATATGTAATTGAAAATGGGAATGTAAATGTTGTAATTTATTTTTTATTGTTTGTGATGCATTGGCAAGTCTCCGGAGGAAAACAAAAATCCCACTGTAAATTTGAAATTAATACATATTGTTATATTTTTCTGAATGCATTGATAAAAGAAATGAGGAGACAAAAGGCAAAGAGACATGGCTATCCAGTTCGAATTCCCAGTAGAATGCAAACAACCATGAAGCTATTTTGTATAAAACAGGTAATATCCAAGGGGAGATGGTTACGAAAATAGAGAGAGAGAGAAGAAGAAAGTGTGCAGCAGAATTGAAGAGAGTTGAAGAATATAAGAAAGCTGCAAGAGGTTAGAGAATGCAGAAATGATGCAGTGAGGCTGAGAAGAAGGAGCTGATAGAAAAGCAGAGAATGCAGAAATGAAGTAGTGAGGCAGAGAAGAAAGAGAAGCAGATAGAGAATCTGAGAAGATGTAGAGATGATACAGGGCAGATATGAGAATTGATGGACAACAGAGCAGATGGTACAGAACAAAGCTGATATCCAAGGTAAATCAGAAAATGTTTTCTTTTGAAAAAGTAAGGAAGTTGGAGCTTCCCTATCAAGTTGTAGCTTGATAGATGTCAGTTGTAGCTGACTGAGGTTGGAGCCTCCTGTAGGTTGGTGCCTGCAGAAAATTGATGGGAGTTGGAGCTTCCTTGCAAGTTGTAGTGTTCAGAATTGAGGTAGAAGCCTCCTGTAGGTTAGTGCCTACAGAAAATCAGTGGTGAGAGGGATTTGGAGCTTGCCTTTGCATCACAACAATAATAAGATGTGGTTTTCTCCCTTTATGGGTTTCCACTTATATCTAGTGCCTATGTGCTTGTTGTCTCTGTGTTGATATGGTATATCTATTCTGCGTAATACTTGCTGCTCACAAATTAAGACTGCCGATACATTATATAATTTGACTATTAATTGCTGCTCACAAATTAAGATTGCTGACATATTATGTTGATCAAGAAATTAAGGTGTTAATAAATTTTAATGAAAAGTTTTAAAAAGACCATGACTGTATTAAACTGATTCAACCCGCCCCCCCCCCCCCTCTCAGTTTAACTAAGGGTTCAACAATTGGTATCAGAGAAGGTTCCTTTGGTGTAAGCTTAAAGGCTTGAAGGAGATCTGGTTGAGTCATGGAATATCAAAATTTACCTGTGTTAAATACAACAAACTTTCCTGAATGGAGAGATAAATTTAAAACAGGATTATTGGCTTATGAACCTGAGGTATGGAAGCTTGTATGTGATGGTTACTGCACAGACTCCCCCTTGGTGAAAGAACAATAGAGGAATGCCAAGGCAAAATGTGTGATATATAACAGTCTTCATAACAAGGACCTTGAGATAATAATGGATTTAACCTCTGCAAAATAAATATGGGACATATTGCATTTCATGCATGGAGTAGACATAGAGGACTGCATTGTCAAGAAGGAGGAGAGAATTAAGAAGAAGAAAAATTCATGTCAACAAGAAAATGTTCAATCAAATGAGGTACCTGCTAGTGTGAATGGAAGTAAGAGCCATGAAGAAATTGCAGCTGAGGAAAAAGCCAAACTTGACACAATATTGACTGAAATAGAAAGATTGAAGAATGAAAACAAAGACCTAAAGACATTGGTGCAAATATGTGATGAGAAAGAATATGAAGATAAGAAAGAAATTATAGCCCCGAAGACACAAATTGAAGAAGCAAAGAAAGTTGAAGACACTCTGCTGCAACAAATGGAAGAGAAAATTCTAAAATGCGAGAAACTGGAAGAAGAAGTAGTGAGCCTAAGAAATAATTTAGAAAAAACCCAAAGAGAACTATTAATGAATACACCTCTAATGAAAAGAACTATACAATTGGACAAGATGCTAAATGCTCAAAGATCACCTCTCATAAAGGCTGGTATAGGATATGTAGGAGAAACCAGTAAGTCCAAAACATAAGATAACAAGAATATCATTTTTGTAAAAGCTGTAAAGCACAATGAAGCAACTCAGAGAATTCCTACAGTAGTAGAAGCCAGCAAGAACATGAGTTTCAGAGAAACAAATATAATCAAGCAGCAACATGAAAGGACAGAGAATGAGAGGATGAAACAATCAGCTGAAAAAGGCTCATACACTCATGAGGATGAACGAAATAAATTTGGAAGATGTCAAAGAAGGTTCTTTCCTCCTATGAGAAGTATCATTTGTTTCTCCTGCCACAAACCAGGACATGAGCCACCAAATTTTAAGACAAAGAGAATCAATGTTAACCAGCAAAAGATGCATCAAATGAAAAGAACAACTCAATCAAGCAAAGGAAAAAGACAATCTTTCACCAGGTACACAAATCATTTCCATGGCTATTGTTATGCATGCAATAATTTTGGACATAAAATTGTTGTTGTAAATTATGTTCAAAGAGGGGAACAAAATACTATACTCCAGCTCAAATGTACTTTGATAAAATAATATGTTATGTATGCCTCAAACTTGGTCACAAAGCAAAGGACTATAAACTACCATATATATTAAAGAATTCTAGACAGATGATGGAATCAAAGCAAATCAAACAAAACTATGAATCAAAAAGGAGTGTAGACATTATGATGAACCCTAATAAAGTATGGAAGGAAAAGAGAAAGGGGGAGCCTATTATCTCAATAACATAATGAATCTACCATAATCTCAAGGGGAGCTACTCTAGAAAACAAAGAAAATATCCAAACAATGATAAATATGGAGCAACATCCCAAGGGGAGAGCAGTTCATAAGTAGTCCCCATGAAAGCAGTCTAAGAAGAGCTCCTTTGTATGAGAGCAACTATAAGATCGGGAAGAGAAAAGAAAATTCCTCTAACATAGAACTATAGAGGAAGAAGATTATTTGAAGTATTCAATAGCTGACAGATTGATAGAAGGAGAAAAAGCAGCAAGCAGCCATGATGATAGAGGAAACATCAACAATGAACATGTAAGCTAAGAAGATATCAGCACATTAAAGGATGATCACATAATGCATTATACTGCTAGAATTAACAATGAACCCCATTAAGAATGATGAGTAAGAAAGGTACTTATCATCAGTTCATTACATCTCTCATCTACAAAAATTCCACTTGGAGGAATGCAGTTCAGTGAGTAATAAATATTTGAGTAATCAACCCATGAAGATTCATAGAAAAAGAAATTGAAGATGTCTTCCTGAAGATTTTTATGTTAGAACAATTGAATTGAATATAAAGTAGCAATGATTCTGGAGCACTCCTAGAAAGGAACATGCAATGGCTTTCCTTGGAACAGAATATCAGTGTAAGTAGCAGGTTAATGATGCGAAGATCTAATTCAATATATTGATGGTTGTTGGCGTGAACAGTGAAAAGATCAATAGTTGAAACTATGGGTGCATTTGCAAGCTAAAGTGAAATCTCTGCATATTTTATCAAGGTAATATCAATTGGTACTTGGTACAAGCAGCATGCCTATCAACAGAATATCAAGTGTTATCATGAAGCAGAAGTAAGGTACAGGTCCTCAGGATCAAAGGATTATGGCAAGAGTACATCCAGCATATTAGAGTCAATGAAAAGGCTAAAGGATTAGTATTTTTGTTTACTCTTGAAACATTATATTGAGAATTGAAGCAATATCTTTTTCTATATAATTGAATGCCTTCCTTAAGTCAGCACTTATATATCTTCAAGGCCTCTGACTTAAGATTATTCATAAACTGTGTGAAGTATGGTTGCAGAGACTTCAATCAAACAACTTTAAGCTTTGTGGAAGATCATCATGATAGAACAGTTAAAATATCTGAAGTATGAAGGACTAGTTGATCAGTAAAGAGAAATTGACCATTGACATACATACCTCCTTATGTCATGAAGAAAATTGAATGATTGATAGGTGAGTTTGACTAATACATTGAATGTGTCTAGCCTCAAGGTTTTGTTCTTGAAAGTGCAGTGTGCAAGCAGTAAAGTTGGTATTTGGTCTCTTAAATTGAAAGATCATCTAATCTCACAATAAGTTGTAAAATTTGGTTTGATTCATTGTTCACAACAGCAACAAGGACCTTTTAGCTATTAACTGTAATATCATTATCAACATCCTAGCTCATATCATCACCAATAGGAAATAAAAGTGAATCACAGCTATAAAATATATATTGGCATCATTATCATAATTGAACAGGTATGGTACCGTAGATGTGTATTGCAGAAGAAGACATACTCCAACTACAACTTCCTCAACAAATATGGATTTCAGATGAAGATTATAATATAGATAGAAGTATAGCTGAAGCAAGCTTGAAATGACACATGGAGCATTCACAATCCTTAAGTATTGATCCAATGATGCATCCTTGATTATACAAGTTTGATTATATGTGATTGTCATCACCTATGTATAGACAAGTTCAAATATTCTCAAAAGTGTTCTCTCAACAACTCATGTCCACCAGTTTGGAGCAGTAGGGTACAAAGTTAGAAGAAGAAGGCCTAAACACATCTCAGAGAGAGGAAATGAAGAGATAGAAAGCACACTAAGATATGTGCAACCCTTTTCCATTGATGTCAAAGGGAGAACAAAAAATAAGATATCATTCCAGGGGGAGATCAGTCAACAAAGAGAATCACAAAAGAGCCAGAGCAACATAGCAGGGCATGAAACAGGTCCTCAAGATCAGAGTAACATGGACAAGATTTAAAAGCACACTATAAAATGGGCAACCCTTTTCCATTAATGTCAAAGGGGGAGGAAAAGAAAGTAACAAAAGAAAGAGTCCTAAAAGGCAAGCATAGGAAGTGTATTGCCATCAATGCCAAAGGGGGAGACTATTGGAAATGTTGTCATTGATGGCAAAGAAGATGACAAAGACAACAATAGAAGCAAAGGAGAAGACATCAGGTTTGTAGTGAATGGTATAGTAACATTTACAGGGAGCATGAGAAGAACAGAGTGAGAGTTTATTTACAGAGACAGGGCAGAAGAATAGACAGAGCATTTGCAGGAGAAAGAAGCATAAGTTATTATGATTGAAAAGCTGAAAACGCTCATCCTATGGCAGATTTCATAAATAGACAGAGCACCGAGAGGAGAGAAGGGGAGAAGGTTACAAAAACAGAGAGAGAGAGAGAAGAAGAGAGTGTGCAGAAGAATTGAAGAGAGTTGAAGAATATAAGAAAGCTGCAAGAGGTTAGAGAATGCAGAAATGATGCAGTGAGGCTGAGAAGAAGAAGGAGCTGATAGAAAAATAGAGAATGCAGAAATGAAGCAGTGAGGCAGAGAAGAAAGAGAAGATGATAGAGAATCTGAGAAGATGCAGAGATGATATAGGGTAGATATGAGAATTGATGGACAGCAGAGCAGATCGTACAGAACAGAGCTGATATCCAAGGTAAATCAGAAAATGTTTTCTTTTGAAAAAGTAAGGAAGTTGGAGCTTCCCTATGAAGTTGTAGCTTGATAGATGTCAGTTGTAGCTGATTGAGGTTGGAGCCTCCTGTAGGTTGGTGCTTGCATAAAATTGATGGGATTTGGATCTTCCTTGCAAGTTGTAGCTTTCAGAATTGAGGTAGGAGCCTCCTGTAGGTCGGTGCCTACAGAAAATCAGTGGTGAGAGGGAGTTGGAGCTTGCCTTTGCATCACAACAATAATAAGATGTGGTTTTCTCCCTTTATGGGTTTCCACTTTGTTGGGGTTACCATGTTTTGGCTAGATTGGCAAGACCAAAATATGAGACAACATCAGAACCACTTTCAGACCTTAGGATCTAGCCCTCCTGGGTCCAAAGAGGGATCTCTCTGTATGAGCAAA
The DNA here is from genome assembly GCA_034641835.2 of Pinus albicaulis. Lineage (NCBI taxonomy): Eukaryota > Viridiplantae > Streptophyta > Pinopsida > Pinales > Pinaceae > Pinus > Pinus albicaulis. The sequence continues at coordinate 1,254,027,462 of CM076583.1, forward strand.
GGTTTATGTCCATGAAGCTCAAATTTTAAGATGTTAGGCTAGTTATAGGCACGGGTTTGTTTGTTTAATTTTTTGTTTTGGTTGATATTTATCAGGAAAGAAGGGTTCAATGTAAGACCAGGATGAGAAAAGAGGGATAAAGCAGAGGAGAAATATTCTAGGAAATATTCTAAACCATTGGGAAATGGAGTCAGGAAAGGATTTGCTTGCTAATCAATAGGTAGGCTTTCAATTGGGCTAGTCATCTGAAACTTAGGATCTTTCAGGATGATTATGTGATGTGGAAAATCAGAGGGGAGGAGATAACACAGATTTGGAGCACAAAGTTACAGATCAGCAGGTCGTACAAGGATCCTAGTGGACAGGGCTAACACTAATCCCCAGTGTTCCCAAATATTCCAACTAAATCTGTAATAGGAAGCATTTAAGAACTGAATTCATTTAATTCATACATCAGAGAGCAAGCAATAACATCCACTACACTGGTTAAACCAACTGAAAACATTCCCTAGATAATACATTCAGAAGAAAAACATAAATGGCAAGGAGAGCATAAACATAGGGTACCTAACAAGGGTAAATCCTATGCCAATATTCTGATGCAAGCCAGTAGAAACGAAATGAAGTGAATGTAAACATAGAGATAGGAAAACATCACCGCTGCTTCAGATCAGGATCCAAAGAAATGTGCTTGTCATATTAAGTAACAATACCAATCAAGTACAATATTTCCAATAGCTGAATACTCAGTCTGAAAACATATCCTTCAACCTATCTTACAATCTTTACGCAGAGACTGTGTCTCAAAAGAAACTACTTGCAGTTCTCTAATAACTGATCAACAACCATTGCAATGAGTTTCTTCATGGATTTATAGCTCCAGAGGAGCAGAGGAGGTGGGTGAAGAACTAAATGCAGTATTAAACATCTGAAAAGAAAGAGGATCGAAGACCATTCTGTATAAATCTTGTGCATTGATCTCTGACGTTCTTTGGGTGAATGAATGGTTTTCTTCATACTGGGGATTACTTTGATATGACTCTGATGTGTTCTGACTGTAGTACTATGTGGTGTTATTAGTGAATAAACAATAGGTAAAGAAATGATGAAGAAATCTGCCATAGTGATGAAGTGAATGCCCTGATAGTACTGGGGCTATTTCAGGGTAGAAAATATCTCCAGAACACGGCATAGATTGAAAGCTGTATGGGCGCTCTGTCCTTCATGGAGGGAAAAACATTTTGCTGTTGTATAAACCCTTGATATGCCTCGATTTCTGCGTGCTGTACCTTTAAACTGCTATATTAAAACTCACAACCCTCAATTATGAATATTGGAATCCTTGATTATAGGCTGGTCTTTCTCCACAGCTTCATAAATGTCTCGATTCTGCAAGATCTAGGCTTTAATGGTGTGGGATAGCGTCTATGAAGCTTCAAAATTTGTCCTTCGACGAAATTTATACCGCCGCCACCTTTCTTGTCATTCCCTGTAGTACCAGCTTCCGAATTTAATTCTGTCTGCTCAATGCGCCACTTACAATGATCCCTGTGAATCATGGTGGTTTTCCGCCTTTCTGAAAACCCTGCAAAAACATGCAACTTGTTAAGAAAACAATGGAGGTGGTGGACGCAACAGGGGATGGCTAGACTGACTACGCAGACTGGTTAGATGGCGAAAACATAGTGGAAGGCCCATAGTGTGGTGGAAACGATATGGATTACAGTTGGGAGGTGACGCGAGAGAAAAAATGAATGAAAACCTTTGAATCTCCGACCTTTGAACATATATACAAAACAGGAGGGCGGATGTACGGCGGGGCACGTGGAGGTGACGTGGCGGAACCAGTTGATAACGGGATAGTCAACAGTGGGGAGAAGACCAATCTGGACCGTCAGATCTCAAAGGAGATCGATGGTGGGAAACATAGCGGAGGATGACGAACAGTGGGCTAGGGGTACGGTGGACATGGGTTAAACCCCACGTAGCTTCGTCGATCGATGACCGTCAGATGAGGCTCCCAAGATCTAACGGCTGACGTGAATATCGCTGTGCGTCCTATACCGAACGATAGCGCGATGGGATAGCGGTTTTGAAATCGTACAGGGGCCACACGTCGAGAGGTGTATAGAATCGTTGGCTGATGAGGAAATACCGCCAACCACCAGAAGGCGGTGCAATAGAAACCGCCGGGTTTTGAAATAGTGGGTTGCGGGGACCACCGGCGGGTAAAATCCGGACCGTTGATCTGGCGGTGAATGAACGATGATGGCGCGATCGGTAGTTTAAACGGGGAAAATACAGGTGTTGTGGAATTAACGATCGCCGTCCGATCTACAAGATCAATGGTCAGGGGCGCTCCTGATACTCATTGGAGATTAGCACCCTTCGGGCCAGCGCTCGGTCATGGCACAGGGTTACATGGAGAGAAAGGTTGCGGGGTTAGCGGAGAAGGGGTTGAGGCCTGTTATATGGTCCGACAGTGATTTTTTAACCCTTTTTAGTGCATTTGAGGGCCCAAGGAGGGTAACAGTAGGGAAAAAGAGGGGGATTTAGGAATGATCAAGGGAGTAGGGATGTTTTAGAGGGGATTTCTGAGATGGAAAGGGGAATTAGGGGAATTAGGGGGAAGAAAGGGGACTTCGAGGAGAGGAACAATGGGGTGAAAATGAAGAAATTTGCAAGGGTATAAAAGGCAGAATAAAACCTTTAGGAGCTTGATTTTTGGTCAGTTAGGCATATTGCTTCAAAACAACAGAAGGAAAAAGTTACAAGGCAGGGAACTTGGAAAGGCTGCAAGGATGATGTGTTTACAAAGGAAATGCATTCCTTACAGGCTTATGAAACAAATTAGCCCCTTGCTTTCTTGTCAAGAAATTTATAAGGGGCTAACAATGGCTCCACATGGGGATGATTTCTTCTTGAAGGAGTCAAGAATTCAGAAATTGAACTTTGGAGTAGGCCAGATGCCTGCTGCTCGGCACATCCTTTTCTTTCTTCGATCAGCTGCCACTATATGTAGACATTACATCAGCATAAAAAATTTCCTCAACAATCTACCTACCCATACTACCATCCTAGCATTTTTTCTTCTTCTAGGGTGCATTTGAGCTAGCAGACCCTTTACATCATTTCATTTTGTAAACGGAAAGTAGACCTATTCTAAATCTACCCTTATTTCTCCATGAGACCAGATTAAACTGTTGGTCTCATGTGTTTCTCTACCTAATCTAATATCTGCTGGGATTAAACTATCCAGCAGATTTCTTCTCTACATTCTAAGACAGGAAATCGAAAAACACTCAAGCCAGGATTAGACTGTCTGACTTGCTGTGGTCCAAGGCATAAAGACAGTTGCTCATGGACAAAAACTTGCAAAACTGAAGACAAAACTGTGAAGGCTTAAAATATGCAATATTTTAGAGTATCCTTCTCTCCTTGTGACTCAGGTTTTGAGTTTGTTAGAGTCACTCCTTCTTCATTTCAGCTCTGATTTTAGGCAAGTTGGAGCTGATTCTTCTTTCCTCTTTGCTGGTCCAGATTTTGGGGATGTTAGGACCAGCTGCTTTAGTTTCTTTGGCTCAGGTTTTGAGCTTGTTAGAGCCAATCTTTTGCACATCAGAGGTTCATGTTTTAAGCATGTCTGAACCTCTCCCTCTCCTCTGTTTTTGAAACATTTCATCCTTTTTATTTGAAAAAAAAAATTGCAATGGTATGTACAATGGAAATGGAGACTGGAAATTAAATTAGCAGAATTTTTTTTTGAGCATCTTGCCATTAACAGGACCCCCAAACAGCTCAGTGCCATCTAATTCTTGTAAGAAGAAAGCATTGGGACCCACAGTGGCCTAAACAAGGTATGGACCTTGCCACAAACTGTCAAATTTGTTGTGCTTTCCTTTATCCTCTCTTCTCGAATCCCACTTCAGAACTTTATCTCCAACTTTGAAATCAACAGCTTTGGTTCTTTTGTCAAACAATCTCTTTATATTTTCTTGAACCTTTACTGCTCTGTTGTAAACCTCTTCCCTTGTTTGCTGGAGATGGATTGTTTGGTTTATTCTCCTCACCATGCTGTCTTCTTCTGTTTGGATCTCCTGGACCAGTTTGATCACTGGTATCCCAAGGCTGGTAGGGAATACTGCTTCTGTTCCATAGACAAGCTAAATGGTGACATGCCAATGGAATTTTTCGTTGTAAGCCTGTCAGCCCATAAAGCATGTACTAAATTGTTATGCCATGATTTTTTGTTCTCTTCCAAAAGCTTTTTGATGATGATCACCATGCTCTTTCTTGATGATTCAGCTAATCCATTACCTTGAGGGTAATAGGCAGTTGAATGACCGAGTTCTATTTGGTACCTGTGACAAAAACCAACCATCTTTTTGGATCCGAAAGCAGTAGCATTATCAATGATTATTTTCCTTGGGCAACCAAACCGAGAGAGGATTTGACTTTCTAGGAAACTAATGATGACTGAATCTATGGAATTCCTAGCGGGCACGACCTCTATCCAATTAGTGAAATAATCTGTGGCTGTTAGGATCCACTTGTGTTGGGCAGAAGAAGCAGGGTGAATTTCCCCTATGAAATCTAGGCCCCATTGCAGAAAAGGACCTTCGATAGTGATGGGTTGTAGGGGTAAAGGGAGGAGTTTTATTTTTCCTTCAAAGATCTGACATTTGTGACAGGAAACTATCATTTTATGAACATCATTGAAGAGTGTGGGCCAATAATAGCTAGCCCTGAGTATTTTTTTTGCGGTGGCTTTCCAACTCAGGTGGCCTCCACATTCTCCAGCATGGAATTATTGTTTAACCCTATCTGCCTCATTTTTAGTCAAACATTTAAGCAACATGCCATTAGGATTCTTCCAGTATAAGTTTCCATCCAAGATGTAGTAATTTCTAGCTTTTAGCTTTAAGAATCTGGCCTTGGTCTTTGATAGTCCGGGAGGGGCATTGAGGTGTGTAAGCACATACAGAATGTCGAAATACCGAGGAGAGCTCTGAAATTTCTCCTCAACAGTGAGATCAGGAGATTCTTGTTGCTCATCCAAGGTATTTATCATGTTAATGTCTAGGGCTTGTAGGTTGGATTCAGCCATTAACTTAGCTAAGCCCTGACCTTTAATCAGTTTGGTGGGTTTTATCTCAAGGTCATACTCTAAGATCACGGCTATCCATTTGCCCCTTTTCCCATCTGGGTCTTGGGACAGTATATCTTTGACTATGGTGTTGGGCACATAAGCTACAGTGTGAGAATGCAATATGTACACCCTGAAGTCCTTCAAGGCCTTAATCAGAGCATAGGCCTGTTTCTCCATGATGTTGTATTTCAAGGGTGCACATCTATGAGTGTTTTGCTAAAGAAGGCAATTGGTTATTCCATTCCCTATGTGTTTTTCTGCAGCAAGACTGCAGCCACTGTATGATCAGAGGTGAATGAAAAGATCAGGAAATCTTTGGAGAAATCTAGGCTGATTAGGATGGGAGCTTGGGTAAGTGCAAGTTTCACTGATTTAAAAGATTGTTTAGCTCTCACAGTCCATTTGAATCCTGCACCTTTCTTCAGCATGTTAGTCATGTTCCTAAGGTGTTCAGCCAGATTTGGAATAAACCTCCTAAGGAAGTTAATCTTCCCAATGAAATACTGTAATTCCTTGATGTTTCTGGGGTGTGTGATCTGTAGTATTCCCTCAACTCGCTATGGGTCTATCTTGATTCCCTCTTCGGATATAATGTGGCCAAGAATTTTACCTTCTTATAGCCCAAAGACAATCTTTTTAGGGTCAGGGACAGACCAAACCTTCTACATTTTTTGAATACTTTTCTCAGATGTTTCAGGTGTTCTTCTTCGGTCTTGGAAAAGACTATTATGTCATCTAAGTAGATAACAATGAAGTGCCCTATCTCATCTGAAAATTCTATGTCCATTTCTCTTTGGAAGGTGGCTCCAGCATTCATCAATCAGAAAGGCATCTTCACATACATGAAGGTACCCCATGGAGTGGTAAAAGCTGTTTTGAGTTGGTCTTCTGGGGTTACTAAGACTTGGTTATATCCGGAGAAACCATCTAGCATGGAAATCCTCTTAGAACCTACTACCTTCTGAAGAATATGTTCCATTTTAGGAAAAGGGTAATTGTCCTTGAGTGAGGCTCTATTAAGGTTCCTAAAGTCTATACACAATCTGATCTCCCTTGTTTTCTTCCTCATAGCCACTAAGTTTGACACCCAATCAAAGAACCTCATAGGCACAATTATACCTGTTTCATACATTTTCTTTATCTCTTTCTCTACTGTAAGCAATTGTTTGGGATTGATTCTGCGAAGTTTTTTCCTAAAGGGCTTCTGATTTTCTTTCAAGGGTATCTTATGCTGAATGATATTTGTGTCATAGGCCTTTAAGTCCTCATAGCTCCATGCAAACACATTAATGGATTCCTTGTAAAGGTCAATGTATTTCTTCTTCATGTTTGTAGGTAAAGACTTAGCCAACTTAATCATTTTGGGTTTATCTTCAGTGCCTATGTTGCATTCTTCCACATCAAAGTCTGCATGTTCTATAGTAGGCTTTTTTGCCACATCATCAAAGTCAAAGAGGTCCTCTAAGGGTGCTAGGCCTCTAGGTATATTATTATCTTTGGCCTGCAGCACCTCTACCTCTTCACTATCCGCATTTTCACATTTGCAGTCTGGATTTCCAGTCTGTTCATCTAAAGAATTTATTTCTATGTTACAGGTTGTTTCTTCCTCATCTGAGGATTCTTCACTTAGGTGGCTACTGTCATATTTGGAGTCTGAATCAGTAAACTCAAACTCATTTATGCCTACTAGGAAATCTTCAATCTGTTTATTGCCTTCAAAGACCTTCCAATATTTTTCGTTGTCTGGCACAGCAGGTCTGAATTTGGTCTGAATGATGATCTGTTGGTCACTGGGAGTCTGGGGGTAGGAACTGGCTAGGCAAGCTAATCCGTTTGCAATGACATTTTGACTCCTAGGGACAAACACCAGTTTATATTCAACAAATGTTTTCAATATGTCCTTAGCGTCGTTCCTGTACGCCCTCAGCCTAGGATGCTTGGCTGTGTATTCTCCGTTCACTTGCTTAATGACTAACTCTGAGTCTCCCCTTACGGTTATCCTACAGGCTCCATTTTTCTTCAACAGATTCAAACCCAGGATGAGAGCCTCGTATTCAAAGACATTATTTGTGCATTTGAAGTGCAGGCTACAGGCGTGGCTCTCAGCGTAGTCATTTTTTGTATTGTGTAACCATACCCCTACCCCTGCAGTCCTTTTAGTACAGGACCCGTCAAAGCTCATTTCCCATAAGGGGTTATTCTCATGATTATCATTTTTTTCTCTCTTACAGTTGGGTTCGCCATTGTGTTGTGTTATAGGGTATATACTAGGCTGTGGATCACTTTGTTCTTCGTGAAATGTATGAGGTTCAGGGATTTGTCTAGATGGATGTTTACGCTCTATTTCTTGTTCACTCAGGGTTAGGTCTCCACCGCATATCCTACAGGTTTCGTTGTGGTTTTCTTCTTCATTGTCCTCTAAATCCAGAGCAGCCATTATGTTTAAATCAATAGCTCCCGCCTCTCCGTTTGTATCTCTGTTTTGGGGTCCTGACCCTTCTAAGGATTCATCATTACAAAAGATGAAGGAATCAAGGTCTGTATGTACAGAATAAACAGGTGAATTTTCTGGTTTTTCGGGGCTACTGACTAGGAATTTCATCTGTGTCTCCCTATACAGTTTTCTAAGTTGGCCAAAGATTGGGATTGTGGCATATAAGCCATCCATCTGCATTTTACCATGCAGCTTGTCTCCCCATGATCTTGATAGTAGCATGCCATACTTGGGTGGCACATTTGCCACCACAACATCCATGACCATGCATTTAGCCGGGATTTGAGTTAAGCTCACACACAAGTATTTGATCAGGCCTAGGAATTTTACTCTTCTAGAGTTGAAAGAGTATAAGTCTTTGTAGGGTCTGGTTATCTCTAGACCTAGTCTTTCCATAACTACCTTAGGCATTAGGTTGTGAGATGCTCCAGAATCATGCATCGCATTATGTAGGATCTTATCATGAATTTTGAGACTGATATAGAAAGGTGGAACTACCACTTCCTGAAACTTCCCCTCTATCTTAGGTCCAAATAGGAGGGCAGGCTGATCATCATTCAAATTAGCAGAGTCACCATTCTCACTAAGGTTCAAAGCCTTCAAAATATGGCCTTTGTATACATATTGAGTGGCCAGCTCAGAAAGTGGGACAAAGATTTTAATTCTTGCAATCTCACCTTCCAAACTGAAAGTGGACTGACTCTTTGGCATACTCATCTCTGTTCTATTTGCCACTGCTTTAGCGGCTGAATCAGTGGGCTGATTCTCATTATGTACAGTGTTTGTGACAGTTTTATTAGGAGCACTAACTGCAGTTCTAGTGCTGCTAGCTGGTTTACCTTGTGCATTAGTGTTTTGGTTGTATTTTCCTCCATTCTTTCCAGAACTCTCAGTTGCTGATTTGTTAGTTTCAGCAGTCGCTTTAGAAGTTTTTTTAGGCCTCTTTTTGATGGTAGTCTTAGAAGCTTTGGGTTTGGAAGTTTCTTGACTCTTTTTGCTTCTAAGTTCATACTCTTTTTTCAAATCCTAATCTGTAATATTCAGATTCCAACCATTCCTCCTCCCAACCAGAGGGTGAAGGCTGGTCTTCTTCTGAATAATAGTTATGGATTGAATATTCTGTTTCAAACATATTAATTGTGTTTCCCTCAGACTCTTCTATGATTCCCTCATCTTCATCAAGAAAATTCTCTTGGAATGGGGGAATAACTTGTTGATCTGATTCTCTTTTTCTGTTGGGAGCGTTATTGTTTCTTCTAAAGTTCTGGTTCTGGTTCTTGTTCTGATTGCTAACGGTGACAACCATATTTTCCATCATTTGTTGTAACCTTTCCACATTTTTAGACAGCTTATCATAATTTTGGTCAGATGTGGAGGCTACATTGTCATCTCTGTATGTTACCCTTCTCTCAGCTTTCAGTCTTACTCTTTTCTCAATCAGGTTGGCTTCTATATTCACTGCTCCTTTCTGCATGTCCTCCAATGTGTTGTATTCCTTATCCCTAAGCTCATAGGCCATGTCAACATCAAAACCTTTAGGGTATTTTTCTAGGGCCATGCCTTGAGGAGGTTTCATATGTGGAGGGAGGGAATTATAAATGCTGTTGAACCTCATTGTGTAATCGTGGACACTCTCCTACGTTTCTCTTAAGGGTCATGTACTCTGCTAGGAGTTGGCGAGGATTTTCCCTAGTTTCCCATTTGTTTATGAAAGTCTGGTATAAGCTCGGAAGATCATTGATGCTACCTGGAGGCAGGCCTTTAAACCATTTCTTCACATCACCCCCTAAGCTTTGGGCGAAGATTCTCATTTTGACTGTATCATCATTGATTTCCATGTAGTCAAAAGAATCTTCCATTTTATCTACATGTTGTTGGGCTGTGATGGAATCCTTTGCAGTGAAGTGTGGGATCTTTGACAGATAATCATTTGGTAAGGGTACTAGAGGCTGGGGTAAAACCAGAGGTGCATACCAGGCTGTCATAATGATGTTTTGATGAGGTAAAGGGTTAACTTGAGTAGCTGGTGTATGGATGATAGGGATATTATGACCAGCGGAGGATTGATGAGCAGACCTAGGGTGACTGAGCCCCAAGTTTTGTATGAAATGTGAATCAGGAGGTGTAGATGGAGGGGTCTGTCTATTCCCAAGGTGTCTACCACTTTGCTGTGGTGAATCAGGAAGCTCAGGGTCTGGCTGGTCTAAGCCACTGAATGACCTAGTTCTGGATAAGCTGTTAGGTAGGTCTAGGTCAAGGTGAAAGTGTGATAGAGCCTGTAAGATCTTCTGGTGTGGAATTAGCTCTATGGATTTATTTGGAAATAACTGATATTTTAGGTGCATGGGCTCCCTTGAGGATGCTCTCAGGATTTTCAACTATTTCAGGTGGGTCTGGGTTAGGGTAAGCTCTTGTATGAATGGTTCTAGAAGCCAGAATGTTGTTTCTGACCAAGTAGCTTAACCCTACTTGTTACTTCTACTGTGGTTGATGTTGTTATGGAGGCTGGTCTCCCAGTGGAGTCTAATGTGAACCAAGATAATTAGCAGGTCCACTGATCACCAGTGGAGTCTTTGAACCATTTATGGAATATTGGAGTCGCCAGGTGGTGGGTTTAGGAAGCTTTTGGGAGGGTACATTGTCCACCACGGTGCCGTTGTGATGTCCCTTTTCAAGGATATCTTCAAAACACAACAAACTCTAACCAGAGATTGAATGGGAGGGCATTTACCAGATATGTCACCTCTGAAAGAGTGTGAGATCTGGAGGCTACCTGGCCCTTTCCAGAATCTGTCCAAGAGTGTGGGAAAACACAACAGATGGTATAGAGGTTGATGTGAGAATAAGACTGTTTCATTGCCAACCTAACCAGAGATTGTAGGTCTTATGAATGCTTGAGAATGTTTAAGATGTAATGCACTCTAGTCCCCAGTGGAGTTGCCATTATGTTGGGGTTCCCATGTTTTGGCCAGATTGGCAAGACCAAAAGATGAGACAACATCAGAACCACTTTCAAACCTCAGGATCTAGCCCTCCTGGGTCCAGAGAGGGATCTCTATGTATGAGCAAAGGTTTATGTCTATGAAGCTCAAAGTTTAACATGTTAGGCTAGTTATAGGCACAAGTTTGTTTGTTTGATTGTTTGTTTTGGTTGTTGGTTATCAGGAAAGAAGGGTTCAATGTAAGACCAGGATGAGCAAAGAGGGATAAAGCAGAGGAGAAATATTCTAGGAAATATTCTAAACCATTGGGAAATGGAGTCAGGAAAGGATTTGCTTGCTAATCAATAGGCAGGATTTCAATTGGGCTAGTCATCTGAAACTTAGGATCTTTCAGGATGATTATGTGATGTGGAAAATCGAAGGGGAGGAGATAACACAGATTTGGAGCACAAAGTTACAGAGCAACAGGTCGTACAAGGATCCTAGTGGATAGGGCTAACACTAATCCCCAGTGTTCCCAAATGTTCCAACTAAATCTGTAACAGGAAGCATCTAAGAACTGAATTCATTTAATTCATACATCAGAGAGCAGGAAATAACATCCACTACACTGGTTAAACCAACTAAAAACATTCCATAGATAATAAATTCAGAAGAAAAACATAAATGGCAAGGAGAGAAGAAACATAGGGTACCTAACAAGGGTAAATCCTATGCCAATATTCTGATGCAAGCCAGTAAAAACGAAATGAAGTGAATGTAAACATAGAGATAGGAAAACATCACCACTGCTTCAGATTAGGATCCAAAGAAATATGCTTGTCATATTAAGTAACAATACCAATCAAGTACAATATTTCCAATAGCTGAATACTCAGTCTGAAAACATATCCTTCAACCTATCTTACAATCTTTACGCAGAGACTGTGTCTCAAAAGAAACTACTTGCAGTTCTCTGATAACTGATCAACAACCATTACAATGAGTTTCTTCATGGATTTATAGCTCGAGAGGAGCAGAAGAGGTAGGTGAAGAACTAAATGCAGTATTAAACATCTGAAAAGAAAGAGGATTGAAGACCATTCTGTATAAATCCTGTGCATTGATCTTTGGCGTTCTTTGGGTGAACGAATGGTTTTGTTCAGAGTGGGGATTACTTTGATATGACTCTGAAGTGTTTTGACTGCAGTACTGTGTGGTGCTATTAGTGAATAAATAATAGGTAAAGAAATGATAAATAAATATGCCATACTGATGAAGTGAATGCCTTGATAGTACTGGGGATGTTTCAGGGTAGAAAATCTTTCCAGAACACGACATAGATTGAAAGCTGTATGGGCACTCTGTCCTTCATGGAGGGAAAAACATTCTGCTGTTGTATAAACCCCTGATATGCCTCGATTTCTGTGTGATGTACCTTTAAACTGCTGTATTAAAACTCACAACCTCAATTCTGAATGCTTGAATCCTTGATTATAAGCTGATCTTTCTCCACGGCTTCATAAATGTCTCGATTCTACAAGATCTGGGCTTTAATGGTGCGAGATAGGGTCCGTGAAGCTTCAAACTTTGTCCTTCAATGAAATTTATACCGCTGCCACCTTTCTTGAAATTCCCTTTAGTACCAGCTTCTGAATTTAATTCTGTCTGCTCAATGCGCCACTTACAATGATCCCTGTGAATCATGGCAGTTTTCCGCCTTTCTGAAAACCCTGCAAAAACACGCAACTTGTTAAGAAAACAATGGAGGTGGTGGACGCAATAGGGGATGACTAGACTAACTACGCAGATTGGTTAGATGGCGAAAACATCGTGGAAGGCCCATAGTGTGGTGGAAACGATATGGATTACAGTCGGGAGGTGACGTGGGAGAAAAAATGAATGAAAACCTTTGAATCTCCAACTTTGAACAGATATACGAAACAGGAGGGCGGATGTATGGCGGGGCACGTGGAGGTGACATGGCGAAACTGGTTGACAGCGGGATATTCAACAGTGGGGAGAAGACCAATCTGGACCGTCAGATCTCAAAGGAGATTGACGGTGGGAAACATAGCGGAGGACGACGAATAGTGGGCCAGGAGTACGGTGGCTGTGGGTTAAAACTCGCGCAGCTTCTTCGATCGATGACCATCAGATGAGGCTCCCAAGATCTAACGGCTGACATGAATATCGTTGCATGTCCTGTACCGAACAATAACGCGCGATGGGATAGCGGTTTTGAAATCGTATAGGGGCCACGCGTCGAGAGGTGTATGGAATCACTGGCCAATGAGGAAATACCGTCAACTGCCCAAAGGCGGTGCAATAGAAACCGCCGGGTTTTGAAATAGTGCGCTGCGGGGACCACCGGCGGGTAAACTTCGGACCGTTTATCTGGCGGTGAATGAACGACGATGGCGCGATTGGTAGTTTAAATGGGGAAAATACAGGCGTTGTGGAATTAACGATCGCCGTCCGATCTACAAGATCAATGGTCAGGGGCGCTCCCGATACTCATTGGAGATTAGCGCCCTTCGGGCCAGCGCTCGGTCATGGTGCAGGGTTACATGGAGAGAAAGGTTGCGGGGTTAGCGGAGAAGGGGCTGAGGCTTATTATATGGTCCGAAAATGATTTTTAACCCTTTTTAGTGCATTTGAGGGCCCAAGGAGGGTAACGGTAGGGGAAAAGAGGGGGATTTAGGAATGATCAAGGGAGTAGGGATCTTTTAGAGGGGATTTCTGAGATGGAAAGGGGAATTAGAGGAATTAGGGGGAAGAAAGGGGACTTCGAGGAGAGGAACAATGGGGTGAAAATGAAGAAATTTGCAAGGGTATAAAAGGCAGAATAAAACCTTTAAGAGCCTGATTTTTGGTCAGCAAGGCATATTGCTTCATAAAAACAGAAGGAAAAAGTTACAAGGCAGGGAACTTGGAAAGGCTGCAAGGATGATGTGTTTACAAAGGAAATGCATTCCTTACAGGTTTATGAAACAAATTAGCCCCTTGCTTGCTTGTCAAGAAATCTATAAGGGGCTAACACACTTATATCTGGTGCCTATGTGCTTGATGTCTCTGTGTTGATATGGTATATCTATTTTTCTTAATACTTGTTGCTCACTAATTAAGACTGCTGGTACATTATATAATCTGCCTATTAATTGTTGTTGACAAATTAAGATTGCTGACATATTATGTTGATCAAGAAATGAAGGTGTTAATAAAGTTTAATGAAAAGTTTTAAAAAGACCATGACTGTGTTAAAATGATTCACCCCCCCCCTCTCAGTTTAACTAAGGGTTCAACAAATCCCTCATGCTTTTGTTTAGCTTGAATAGTTATTGTCGTAGTTTTGTGCATTCTCGGAGATAATAAGTATTTTCTATTCCCTTGTTTTAACAAGATTTAAACATTAAACACATTTTTAATAATAGTTTGTGTGTTTGTAGGTTTGAAACTGAGTTAATTATATGCCTACTCTAATGGAGGCCATGTTCCTGCACCACACATTCCTACATGAGCACTCCTACACAAGCATTCCTGCACCAATTTGGGGCTTTGATATCTTGACATGATTTTGGGGCAAAAAAAATATGGTTATGAGGTTCTAACACCTTCCCCTAAGTTGGATTGTACCCAAGTCACATGTGTGGGTCTCTAGGAGCAAATTAATAAATCTTCTCAAAATCCACATAATTTCTAAACGACCAAATTTGACCTCAGTTTTCGTGCAAATGGAGGTGAATCACGGAAATCCAAGAAAATGGGGTTTTCAAAAATATAACTAGTTACCTAGAACCAAAACTATTTCTTGATATTTCAATTATTCCAAAATTTATGCATATGTCTTTGAAGCAATTTTATAAAAAAGACTGTTTTTTTCCAGAATTCTAGAAAACACAGCCAACAGTTTCCAGATTGCCTATTTCCTCCTTGATTTCCATGCCAAGCGTAGCGAATATTAAAATTAAGAAAAATGGGTTCCTTTCAGCAAAGGAAATTAAGTAAGTTGCGGGCCGTTTTCCAGAATTCATAATGGTTAAGAAGATACGAAGGGTTATTTGGAGGTAGTTTGTTAAAAATACCAATTTTTCCAAAATTCTAGAAAACACCCAGATTTGGAAAATTCGTATTAAAACTTCATTCTTTCAATAGGGAAACAGTTGTATTGATATTCTATTTGATCAATATTAGTTGGGACTCAATCCCCATGTTGTTTGCAAAGGAATGGCTTGTCTAAAGCTAAAATTATCATGTAAAAAGATTATAAAAGAAAGGAGTTATGCACGTAGAAAACAAAAAGCCATTTTCATTGTACCTTGATGTTGTTGAGCTGAGTGTTGGGGGTTCTACCCCCTTCTCCCTCGTTCTAGGCTAGATTCGACTTCATTATGTACATTTTTCAATCGAAATATAATATAAAGGGATTGATCCATGTTGTTTCAATTCTATGTTTTAATTCATTATTGATGCGTCATTGAGTGCTGAAGTTTCAAGTTTCCTAAAATGGGAAACGAGATGGTTGGCTAGGGCCCAGCCAACCCAAATCGTTCTCCCTTTCACTTTTGTTTCATCAAAGGTGTGCGTTGATTTTGTTTAAATGCAAAGTGTGGATTAAGCTTATGTTTCGTTCTTTCACAAGAGTTATAGTTCTATTTCATTGATAATCAATGTGTGATGGATCCATGGTGTGAATGCTAATTAAGTTTGATTTACCTTCAGTAATTTCCTTTCCCAAATATTAGTTTATTTTTGCCTGGATCGTGCAAGCACGTTATTCCTGCACTAGTGCATTTACAATTCTGCAACTTGATTTTGTTGGTTCATCACAACAAAGTTTTTTCATTCCTTTCTTTCATAGAGATTCGATACATTTCTGCAAGTGAGTGTTTGTTATCTGATAGAAGTATTTTTAATATAAAGAGTTAAAATATTAGGGATTAAAGATTCTTTGGTTATTAAGGAATGAACGATGTTACAACACATTGATCTGTACTTGCACTTTACACTTTTAAGGAAAGGATTCAAACTTATTTTGAATTATTAATGTGAACCTTTCTGAGTTAAAATGATTAAAATGAAGATCTGATTTATGTGGGTAACTATTACAGGGATAAAGCCTGCTGTCATACTTAGATGATTTCTTTGACTGCATGAAAGAGTTCCTTGATTGAAGAAAGTGTGCATTGGCTTCTGAAGTTCATTTTTATTTCGAAGTCTATCTTCATTTCGAAGTTCAGTTTGGTTGAAGCATTCTTTTGTTTGTGGAACTTATTTCAGAATTCTGTTCACCTTTGCAAATTCTTTTCATAGTTAGCACACTCTTTAATTTTTCCTGAAAGTAATTGGAAAACTTGGTGCAGGAACCTTTGTTCCAGTACATGAACCAATATCCTGATACAGGAACATAGTGCTCTATTCCTAAGGCTGAGAGCCCCTGCATAAAGACATAAATCTCCAGTATAAGTGTAAAAGATACTTCTAACACATAATCCTTGTGCCTATACTAGTGCAAGCATATTGGAGGAGTACAGGAATAACAACTTATTACAGGAAAGAAAATCCTTAAAGAAGGCATATATCTTCAAGTGCCTAATTGTTAACATGTCAAAAACTATACTAAAGATAAACATAGAATTTTACTTCGGTAATTAGGATTTTTTGCAGCAAATTGAGAGTTCCTTTTATTTATTTTGAAAAGTACTTTCCTTTTATTCTAGTTTCCATAATGGTGTTGTGTCATTGTATTAACTAGTGCAGGTTTTTTAAGTCCTTCTCTGGCATTTCTAGTACTATGCCTCTAAGTTTACGAACTCCCAGATTGACAATTAAATGTCAGGTTGTTTATTATGCCCAACAATTATTACATAACCAACCTAGATCCATTTAACTCTCGATCTATCATGTGCTGAGAGGGATCAAATCCCTCGAGTTGCAAACCTTTCCTCAAATTATACACTCCAAAAATAAGGTTTGCATGTATATGGATTTTTAATTGTTTATTTATAAAGTCATCTAATTTTTTTATGATCCCACATTATTTAAATGTTTTGTATAGTTATTTAAATTTTATCATTTTTACATTTTTTATTTATTTTGGTCGACATGAGAAAAATTTCAGCTTTATTGATGGATGAACAATTTTACACATCATACTGGGTTGTTGAATGCACCTCTCGGCACAATAATATTACAAAATGCAAACAAAATAAACCATCGTGAGTTATTAATCAACACAAGTCAACTTAGTGGATACCAGGCTAAATAATGGATAAATTGCAAGGTTTTGTGAGGATAATTATATATACAAAAATGAATGTAATAGGTTAATTTAGGAGCCCATCATACCCCTCAACCTAAAAGTGTACATGACTTCATGGAAAAAAATAAAGAAAAAAATAAAATGAAACTTGAGGTTGTTTCTCGATTAATGCTCAGCGACAACTTCATTAGTCTTCTCCTTTGGTTCTTATTTTTCTACTAAAATTGATTCTACCTATTTCTTTGTTGTTATTTTTTATTCTACTTCAATTTCTATCATCGCTATTGATACTACTTAAATTTTTCCTGTAACACCCTCCTCCCATATCTAACCAAGTAACCATCCAACCGGGGTAAACATGTGATGAGAGGCTACTATGATCTTATTCAACCTCTCAGGTCACCTTAAGGAAGTGGAACCAACACCACACAATTACACAAACCTTCTAGACCTTCTATAGGACACCTAGGAGCCATGAAAACCTTCCAGAAGGCTAGCTCGTGAATCAAACTGAACTTTTCAAGCATCAATCCCCAATTGCACGCTTGACATGGGCAAGAGAGCGACTGGAAACCTCCAGTCGCATGCATAACATGGGAATGCATGCGACTGAGGATTTTTCCCAGTAGTTCTGAGCTTGTGACCCTGAATTTTTTGCCACTTTTTTAAGGCCCAAAGCCCAGGTCACTGCCCAGAATTCCATGACACTTTCAGAAATGAAATATAACAGTGAAATAATGATGTAAATGCAAAAACCTAAAAAAGGACATGAATAGACCCCTATGTTGGTAATATTGTCATTGATGTAATTAACCACATTGGATTGGTGATATAAATGTTGAATGTTGAATTGATGATAATTTATTCTTGAATGAAAAAGGTTGAAGATTTTGTGAAGTGCAAAGGCTGAAATTTAGATGTGAAGTGCAAAGGCTATGATATTAAATATGAAGGTTTAACATTGTTAAAATGGGACATGAAAGATTGAGACAAAAGCTGAAATATATTAGTGGCATTGAACATAAAATGTACATCATACAAATCTGATTTGTCTCTTGTAATTGTTAGTGATTGAGCTATTAGTTCAACTCTTTTTTATATTACAAAATATTTTCAAAATTGAAGGTGAAGAGGCAATCTTGTGAGTAGTTTTGGAAGTACAAGAGACAATGCTTCATTTCATATTCCTACAAAGAATACAAACAACCAATATGGATTTCTTATAAAACATACAATGTGGAATGAAAAAATAACTTTTTTTTAAGATAAGGAGGTTGCATATCAAAGTGGATGAGAAGTAGCAGAAGAGAAACAAAGTGGAAGAGAAGAAGTATTTCAATAGTAAACTTGACAACAAAATTGTATATGAGGTAACCAACATTTGTGACTTGATGTTTTGACTGAGAAATCTATGTTCCCTTATATGTTGTAGCTTGAAAAAGAATAGGTTGTATCTTGTATAAAAATTGTGAGAGTTGGGGCTTCCTTTGAGTTAGGATCCTCTTGTAGGTTGGAGCCTAAAAAAATATGATGTAATAAGGAGTAGAAACTTTGCTTCACATCACTTTCAACCAAAAATTTGTGGTTTTCTCCCTTCGGGGTTTCCACTTATATATGGTGTCTACATTTTTTTTTAAAATGTTGTGTGAATGATCTTGAATTATTGATAAGTAAATCTACAAATTTCTCTCTTTGACACTTGAAAAAGGAATTCAATAGAGAATGAACATAAACCATTAGTTGCATAATAAGAAAATTATTTTGAGAAAAATTCAAGAATATTAAATTATTGATTCACCCCCCCTCTCAGTAATTTCCAATCATAAATATCAATTGGTATCAGAGCCAAGTTCTTCAATATCATTCTAACAACTGGAAGGAGGTCCTAAGTTAGTAAAATGGCTAATCAAGAAATATGCTCAACAAATAAAGCTTCTCTATTTACTAGTACAAATTATGCTTCCTGGAAAGTCAAAATGAAGACATACTTAATGTCTCTTGGTATAGAAGTATAGACTGTTATGATGGTACGGTATGAAGAACCAGAGGAAGAGACTAGTGACAGAGATGCCAAACTGGATTTCATAGCTAATGCAAAAGCTATGAATGCACTCCTCAGTGGTCTATGTGAGTATGAATTTATCAAATTAATGCATTGTCAGACAACTAAATAAATCTGGGATAAATTAGAAAGTATTCATGAAGGAGATCAAAAGGTAAAGATGGAAAAATTGCAAGTATATAGAACACAGTTTGAGACCTTAAAAATGAACGAAGACAAAGATATAGCTAAATTATTCTTAAGATTTGATGAATTCATGAATATCATTACCATCTAAAAAAAAGTGTAATAGTTCAAAAATTATTGAGATCCTTACCATCTAAATTCAATCCTGAGGTTTCAACTATAGCAGAGACAACAGACTTTGAAATTTTGAATAGGGATTAACTAATTGGTTCCTTGACAACATAAGATATGAGAATTACAAAAGGGAATTTAGTTGCTAGGGAGGCATATTTCAAGGCAAACAAGTGCATAGAAGAAAAGGAATGTTCATTCTCGGGTTTTGATGAAGAAGAAGCAAAATTTGTTATAACGTTGAAGAAAGGCACATGTAAGTACATAGGAAAAATTCCATTTAAGTCTTTTAATTGTGGAAGAGTGGGGAATTATGCCTCAAAATGTCCCTATAATAGAGAATAAAATCCACCAAAAGGGAAAGAGAAGAAAAAATATAATAAAATGAAAAAAGAAAAAAAATTTACAAGAAAAAAACATTTATGCTCAAGAAGATAACAGTGTATCTAAAAGCTCCATTGAATCCTCTAGTGAAGATGGAACTAGTGAATTCATGTTGATGGCCTTGGAAGAATTTGAAAAAGATTTTCTAGAATATGAAGAAGAGGATGAAGGTGAGGTAGATCTTGAGGGGGAGTTGATTAGTGCCATGGATGAAATAGAAAGGCTTAAACTCAAGAATAGAAAATAGAAAGAGATCATATTGAAATATGTAAAGGAAGGATCAAATTTGAAAGACATTATTAAGCTGGAAGTTGAACTTGAAGAAGAAAATAAGGTGGAAGACATTTTGAAGTAGCAATTTAAAGAGAAAAATTAGGAGTGTGAAAGATTGGAAGAAGAGGTGGTAAGTCTAAAGAAGAGACTAGAAAAGGCACAAACTGAATTAAAAAATGAGCATTCAATTTGTTGGGGTTCCCATGTTTTGGCCAGGTTGACAAGACCAAAAGATGAGACAACACAGAACCACTTTCAGACCTTAGGATCTAGCCCTCCTAGGTCCAGAGAGGGATCTCTATAAATGAGTCAAAGGGTATATCTTTGCAGCTCTCAGTCACGGTTTTAGGATAGTTATAGGCTCAAGGTTGTTTGTTTGTTTGTTTAGGTTTGGTTGGAGGGAATCAGGAAAAGAAGGTCCAATATAAGACAAGGATGAGCAAAGAGGAAACTTAGGCAGGGACAGGTAACTCAGAGAGCATCAAGGCCATTGGGCTATGGAGTCAAGAAAGGTTTTATTTGTAATCAATGTGCAAGCTTTCAGTTGGGCTAGTCATCTAGAGCATTTGAATCTTAAAGGATGATTGGTGGGATGGGACATTAAGGATTGAAAATGAGTGAATGAGAACCATCCAACTCTGTCTATAGATCAGGCCAGAGGTCATTTAACTCCAGGCCTGCTTGGACAGAATTAGAGGCAATACAAGGGATCTTGGAAAGGTTTAATTAAGAAGGAAAGATCCTAGTGAGGCAGATACAAGATCCTAGACCTCCCAGTGTTCTTGACACATCCCACTAAATCTTAACAAGAACATCCAAACACAGATTTCATTAATTCATGCATCAGAGAGCAGGCAACAACATCCACTACACTGGTTAAATTAAATGAAATCGGTATTCAGATACACATATAAGTGGAAAACATAAAAGGCTGGGAGAGCAGCAACATAAGGTACCTATCAAGGGTAAATCTTATGCCAAACTTCTGATGCGAGCCAGTAGAAATGAAATGAAATGGAATTAAACATAGAGAGAAGGAAACATCACCAGCTGCTTTAGATCAGGAACCAAAGAAACATGCTTGTCATATTAAAAAGAACACCAATCAGGTACATCATAGCCCATAGCTTGAACATTCAGTCTGAATGCATCATATCTCAGCCTATCTTACAATATACACAGAGAACTTGTCTCAAGAGGAAAAATGCTTGCGTTTCACTGATATCTCATCAACAACCACAAAAACGTTTCCTCCTGTGCTTTATAGCGGAGGATGAACCTAAGACTGACTGAGGGAGTAGGTGAACATTGAATGTGTCATTAAACACAAAGCAGAGAGATAGGGCCGATGCCCATTCTTGTGAATACTGAGTATTTAATGTCTGTCACCTCTATATGTAGGGATGATCTCCTTCAGATTTACCTTTGTTCTGTATATGACTTTGATGCACTCTGGTGGCCATAACTTGTTGTACTTGTGGGGAATAAACAAATGGTGTACAACTGCTGAGAGGTCTGCTTCATAAATGTCTGACTGTTTTTGAACTGTAGTTAGGGCGGAAATTATTTCAGGGGCATTATGCATAATAGGAGCTGTATGGGTACCATGTACATGATGGAGAAAAGAATTCTGCTGATGAATAAACCTAGATGGTACCTACTACTATGCTCAGGTTCCTTTGGATCGATCCTTGGGGTCTTCAAACTGCTGCTTTGCCTTCTAAACCTCTGATTAAAGGCTCAAGATCGTCATTAGCTCGCCTTAGTCTTCCTCTTGCTCTGTACTGAAACACTCTACCGCTCCATTTTGCTTCTGACAGGGTAGCTCGGGTTTTAATGGCGTTGCAAGGTTTCCAGTGTTTGAAATTTTCCTTTTCCTTAATGCGAATCCTGCCAGCCGCTTTCTTTGACTATCCCACGGCAGTACCAGCTCTCGGATTTAATTCTGTCCACACAGCTTGCCATGTAGAATCATGGCGGTCTTCTACCTTTAGAGACCCTGCAAAACAACAAACCTGTGGGGGAAACCATGGATGTGAATGATGGAGGTGGCGAGGACGCAACGTGGATGCAGAGAATAGCAATACAGATGAAGAACTGGGGCAAAATCGTGAAAAGCGGTGACATATTTCTCTGCTGGAGGTTTGGCAGAACATAGAGCAACTAAATGAAAAACAAATGACAACGTTAAACAATACGAAAAGGACCAACTATACATCATGGATAGGGAGGGAGTACGGAGGGTGCACGTGGAGCTGACGTGGCGGGACCGGGAGACCGTGGAATATTCAACGGCGGGCGGACGAATCAAGACCGTCGATCGTGGAGGAGATCAACGGCAGAAGATGACCGATGGTGGACCAGGGGTGCGACGAGCAGGAGTTAAATAGTGTGCGCTTTGACGAATGACGACCGTTGGATAGGCGAGTGGAGATCTGACGGCTGAGTGTGATTCCGCTGCGAGACATGGACCAAACGATAACGCACGGGGGGTGGGCGGTTTTGCCACCGTACAAAGGACACGCGTCGATAGTTGTATGGATTCACTCCATGTTCGAGAAAAACCACCCCTCGCCCAAAGGCAGTGCGGAAAACACCGACTGTTTTTGCAATAGTGTGAGGCGGGGTCCACTGGCAGAGAGGATGTGGATCGTCAGATTGACATGAAAACGGACGGCGATGGCGCCATATGGGAAATGAACGGAGAAACACTGGTGCTAGGGATCTAATTAACACCGTCCGATCGGATGCGATCTACAGCTGAGGCTGCGCCCGAAATGGTTTGAAATAAGCGCCTTCCTGCCAGCGGGTGGTTCCGGTACAAGGTCTCATGGAGGAAAGGGGCGCGGGGCTGAGGCTGAGGGGGCTAAGGCCTGATATAGGGGAATTTATCATTTTGTTTCAATTTTAATGCATTTCGAGGCCCAAGGAAGGTAACGATAGGGGGGTGAAGTGGAAATTCGAAGGAAAAAAGGGTGATGGTGGGGTTTAGATAGGATTTAGGGGGAATTTAAGGGGATAATGGAGGGATTAAAGGGAAACTTTAACAAAGGGAAAGCAGATGTTGTGATGGGGGATTTTTCCAGGATATAGGGGTAAAAGAGGGAGTAATAGGTCCCTTTGAGCAATGGATCAACAGAGAGGATTTGTGTTGGGCACAACTCATAGAGACTTCAAGGAGGATGAGTTTTCAGGGGAGAGGCATTCCTTGAAGGCTCCATAAAAATCTAGCTCCCCAACTTACTTGTCAAGAATTTCATAGGGGGGCTAACACAATTGATAAAAGGTTCTAAACAACTGAATGAGATATTAAATGCACAAAGGTCTCCACTCGCAAAGACTATGTTAGGCTATGAAGGAGAATCCAGTGAATCTAAGGCAAAGGATAAAAGGACAATCACTTTTGTAAAAGTTTTCATGGGAGATAATGATAGTTCTCATCAATTTGAGAAAAAAATTTGGGCAACACTTCAGCATCAAATGAATAGCTTCAAAGAAACACTACCGAAAAATTCCAGGAGAGAAAAGGAATGAAGAATCAAATTACGATCATATACCATACATCTTTAGAAGACGAAATTTTCAAATATCTAGATGGTTATACCCCAAATGACATCCACTACTAGGTACATGTATTTTTTCTACGAATATTGTTAATACAAAAAATTTGGAATGAAATCCATAGATTGTAGAGCTTATGTCAGAATATTTTATTTTCAAAATTATAAAATAAGTAAGGATAATGATGGATTCAAATACATCAAAACAAACATGAATATAAAAAAAATTCATATGCTCCTCTCCATGATATTTTGGAATGTTTATATTGTCACAAATTTGGACAAAATTCATATGAATGTTAGTTAAGGACAATATACTTTCATCTCAAAATAATTATAGAACAAATGGTTACATGCAATGGAGAAAGAAGAAGGAAGAGAAATTTTTTGATAAGTGTGACCTAGTTCTATATGCTCAAGATGAAAATAGTAAATGGTATGTGGATATTCGCTGCTCTAGACATATGACACGAGAATTTTTTTTTTTTTGTATCTATGGATGAAAATAAAACTGGAAATGTCACATTTGGAAATGTTGAAGCACGAAAAATTAGAGGAAAAGGTACAGTCGGTCTGAATAATAGAAGAGGAAAGGCTCAGGATGTATTGTTTGTAGATGGTATAAAACATAATTTGTTGAGTGTAAGTCAGATGTGTGACAAAGGTTGTGAGGTTCTCTTTAGAGCTCAAGACTATGAAATCATGTTAATATCTACACAAATACTCTGGTTAAAGGAGTTCAAAAAAAGAATAATGTATATATCTTGAAGGAAAATAATGAGCAATGCCACATCGGCAAACGTGATGAATCCTGGCTATGGCATAGGAGATTGGGACATCTCAAATTTGATCACATCATCAAACTAAATAAGAAGAGATACATTAGATATCTACCAAAAATAAAAATGGGTAAACAAATACTAACATCATTCAAAGTCAAAGATAAAAATCAAATAGAAAGCCTTTCTAGATAGTTCACATGGATCTATTTGGGTCTTCCAAAACAACTTCACCAGGAGTATAAAAATATTTCATTTTGATAATTATGACTATTTGAGATTGACATGGGTGGAATTTCTCATAAATAAGTCAGAAGCATTTGAAAAGTTTGAAATATTCAAGGCACTGGCAGAAAACCAAATAGGGTGTAAGATCAAGTGCATAAGGTCAGACAGAGGAGGTGAATTTACATCAAATTATTTTGCAGACCTATGTAATTAATTTGGGATAAAACAACAGTATACTATCGTAGATACACTGAAACCGAATGGAATTGCAGAGAGAAAAAAAAAAATTGTTCAGAAAATATCTAGAGCCATGATGCAAGAAAGAAACATTTCTCAAACCTATTTGGCATAAGCGGTGCATACAACGGTACATATTATCAATAAGGAACATCTCATAATAAACTGGGATAAGGCACCATATGATCCGTGGCATGGGAAACAAACATCAATTAAGAATTTTAAGGTATTTGGGAGTAAATTCTATATCAAGAATAATGATGAAAAGATAGGAAAGCTTGATGCTCGTTCTGATGAAGGAATATTTATGGGATGTTCATAAAAAAGTAAGGGATATATGTGTTATAATAAGAGGTTGTATACAATTGTGGAATGAATAGATGTAAGGTTTGATGAAGAACTACCTGATAAGAAAAAAATGTGTAGGCTTTATTAATCCTCCATACACTACTACATTTGGCGGAAATTCCGACACTTGGTTCCGACACTTTTGACCAAATGTCGGAAATTTCCCCAAATTTTTTCCATCCTGCCCGAAACTATCGCTATACCGATGTTTATAGAAAAGTGTTGCAATATCGACACTTAGAAAAGTGTCGCAATTGCGACGTTTGGAGGAAGACGTCGCAATTGCGACACTATGGCCCAACGCGTCGCTATTGCGACGACTGCCTCTAAACGTCACAAGTGTGACACAATGTCTAAGTGTCGTAATTGCGACATTTTGAGGCCTTTGTCACAATAGAAATGCCTTTTCCACCGTCGGTATAATGACACTTATATGCGCGCTAAATACAAATATGAAAATTTATGTGCGCTACATAAAAATGATTTTATTGTTTCGTATTCGTCGCAATAGCTACATTAACGTCTGATATCACGCGCGCATTCGCCCTCCGCTCTTGCAGAACAGAATTTGCCCTCAGCTCTTGCAGAACAGCATTTTCCCTCAGCATTTTCCCTCAGTGTTTTCTCTCAGCTCTTGCAGAACAACATTCACCCTCAACTCTTGCAAAATGGTAAGTTCTTACTGCAGGCCCTTCCTCCTATAGTAGGGTTGACTCTATTTGGATTTTTTGGTCAATTCCATTGGATTGTGTTAGGCTGTAGGGTTCTCTCTAGATGTCAAGAATCAAGATTCAATACCCTCTATTATCTTCATCACCCAATACAAGATTTAAATTTTTCCCAAAGAAACGCTTATTAATTTGGCAGCCATTATTTCTCCCTGCGTTAAAAACCCTACATTTAAATGAAAACAAGCATTGCATTTCAACTACAAAAATCTATTAGTGTTCAAATGTACATGTGTGCTACGCATTAACGTCCGATATCACGCGCATTGGCCTCTCCTCTTGCGTAACAACATTCGCCCTCAAGATTTGCCCTTGATTTACTAATAACATTCACCTCGCATTCGCCTTGAGTTTCATAGAACAAAGATTTCGTTTCAAAGATTTCACTCTTAGTTTCAGTAGTCCCTCTATCATTACCCGACTTCGCCCTCAAATTGCAGAACGCATCTTCGCCTCGCAATATCTCACTTCATGAACAACATCTGTCTTCAAATTTCTAATAGCATTCACCTCAAATTTCTCTGTAAAATGGTAAGTTCTTACTGCAGGCCCTTTCTCCTATAGTAGGGTTTGACTCTATTTGGGTTTTTGGTCAATTCCATTGGATTGTGTTAGGCTGTAGGGTTCTCTCTAGATGTCAAGAATCAAGATTCAATACCCTCTATTATCTTCATCACCCAATACAAGATTTAAATTTTTTCCCAAAGAAACGCTTATTAATTTGGCAGCCATTATTTCACCCTGCTTTAAAAACCCTACATTTAAATGAAAACAAGCATTGCATTTCAACTACAAAAATATATTAGTGTTCAAATGTACATGTGTGCATCACTTGTGTAGGGTATTCCCTTTCCACTTTCACATTATCCAAGAATGTGTGCAGTATAGTTCATATTTTTGTGATTTAGATTATCTTGAAAAAGGAAAGGTAAATTATTTCCCATGGAAAAAGAAGGTTTTCCCTTTTTACTACTGGAAATGGTACAACAAAGTTCCATTTCTACTCGAAACTCCTATGAAACAGGAACCAAATAAAGGCCATGTCCCCAATGGACATCATTTGGCTTTGAAAATGGCCATTGCACCGTGTTGTTTCTTATATTACATCACGATAGTTTCTTAGGTCATTTCTTGTTTCTTGAGATGAAAAACAACCAAAGAAATTGTGAAGATCCTTTCAAGAAATAAATGATCATTTCTCAATCATATCTCAACTATTTTTTATTTTATTCAATGGTTGCTTACTTTGAGAGAAATTTGACACTTTTATAAGGAATATAACATAAAAACACAAAATGGGAAGGAATTGATGAGGTAGATGACCTTTAGTTGTTGTCAATTAAGAATTGATAATACAGGATGCATGTTCTGTACTACAAACTAGATTCCTTCCTGGAGTTAGGACACAGAGTATTGAATCAAAGTTGTAGTTTCTAACTTCTTGTATTGGTTCATCAATCTTGAAATTCATACATTGCATGTCTTCATTACTTCATGTTTGAATAATTTGCATCATATCGTACAATAGGAAATTAGGAATTATGATTATTATTACTTTATGGATCTGTTAAGTTACTTTTAAGTTTGCATGGTTTAGTGTGAAATTATTCTAGTCCCCAAACACATATAATCAATGAATTATAACGTGATTTCAAACATTAAATATCAACAAAATCATTTAAAGGATATTGAAAGGAAAAAGGTGATGGAAGATAGAAAGTGCCTTACTTAAATGCTCTAATGATTTTTCAATAGTTGCTCCAAAAGCTTCACTTCAAGGCCCTTCAAGATCGTCTCCAACAATGCTATACCATCAGCTTCAACAATGTTGCTCCAAAAATGTCCTCAAGGTATTCACAAAAAGTTTACTAGAAGTTGCTCCAACAATATATTCAATAAGGTCTTCATTGTCAACTTGTCTCTTGTTTGGGTGCCTTAATGTGCAATGACATGTTTCCAGGACTGAATTCAATGCAAGGCATATTTGAAACTCTAACTCTGTCTTCCAGTATCTTATTAGAAATTATTTCAGTTTTCATTTTGTGTTTTCAAGTTAGATATTGTTTTCAATTTTTTACATTTATAATTTTATTGCAATGTGGCAGACTGATGAGAGCAGTGCAGGAACAACCCAGAGACGGGATGATCGCGGAAAGAGGCCAGCGGAAGAACATGTAAAGTGCCAGCATTGCTCTATCTTCAGGTATTTTAGTTTTTTACATAATTGAAATAATATTAATTTTGTTCAAATATGCAGACACCTAGCCATGGTACGCCTGATGATTCCCTCTTTGAGGAAGAGCTTTCTTCATCCCTATCTCCAGTGTTCTTGTTGCGAAAAAAGGCACAAGATGCAAGGTCGGAATTTAATACTTTGATAGACGCGCCTCAAACACCTGAAACAAAAGAGAGGATAAAACAACTTATTAGCCAGCTAGAAAGATATCAGGTAATAATAAAAAGTCAAAAGGATATTTTTTTTGTTCTGCATGAGATGAATTGTGATAGTTTGATTTTTAATTTTTACATTGACTAAACTAACAAAAATTTCTTTTGTATGTAGCGTTTTCTGGCACTTGCTAAATCCGGTGTTGGTGGTAGTGGGACACAAGGGCAAGAGATTGCCCAAAAACCCTCTCATACACCTTCTACTCCTTTAGGTGCCAGCCAAGAAACACACCCTGCCCAAGCAGACACCTAGCCAACCGCTGAACGTGTTGGCAATGATGAGGCTGATATGACCAACTACATTATTGCATTTCCTGGAGCTACACGTGTCATAGCCACAGGGACCATTAATGGCACGTTGTTGGTGAACGATGAAGGTGTCCCTATAAAGCATGTACAACTCCCAGGTAAATTTTAATATTTTAACTATTTCATGTACTTTATCTAAAACATATTTATCATGATTTTTATTTTTAAATTAATGATAATATCTTCTTCTTCTTTTTTGGTTTTATTCTGTGTAGGAAACAATGAGTTCTACAGGATTCTGGAGAGCCATGCGTTGGTAATTTTTGGCCCAACCATACGTACAGGGTGGAATTCCTAGAATTCCAACCTAAAAAAAGAACTTCTAGATTATCTAGAAGCCCTTTTTGGGGTCGGCACATTTGACAGAAAAGCGGTGGCTCAGGTAGCCGGAAAATATTTGAAATATACCGGGGACACCTATAGGACG
>CM076583.1:1254056467-1254342858 GCA_034641835.2 Pinus albicaulis
CAATTTATAACTCTATTAACTTCAAATTGCACATACAACATAAAATGATGAGGAAAATAAAACAAATTACCCTACTTGAATATGTGCAACAATTTTCCATAAATAAATAAATTGGGAAGATGATGAAACAATATCTCTAATGATGGGCATGTGCAATGTAGTGTACCTCTTCGATTCTACAAACTGGCATATGTTGAAAAACTTCATTAAGGCTCCAAAAATGTCTTGGTTGGCTAATTTATTGATCATTCAATGAGCCTCAATATGATTCAACCCATGTTCTTTGAATATAAAATTCAACTTTGTGACATTCTATATCAATTGATTCTCGATGGTACCATAATTGAGTGATAGAACATATTATTGTGAATCATGGAAAACTTCTGAAAAGAGAGATGATAATGCTCCCTTTAATATGGAAGAGTATATTTTGAGTGAATCCTCTAAAGAGTCACACCTTCCATTTGGTAACACCTTCATCTACATGCACATTGCCCAAAATTGCAATAATCATTACAACACAAAAGGGGGTTTTAAGACAATATTTAAGACAATTTTTGGATAAATTGTCTTAACTTGAGACAAAAGAAAACTTGTGTATTGGCTTAAATATTTTCTTTAAGTGAGTGTCTCAAATTAAATTGTGTTAAAATTAAAATGTCTTAAAATATTTTGTCTATAAAGACAATATATAACATAAGCTTTTTTGTCTCTCCAGAGACAATTTCATTTTTGTCCCTCCAAAGACAATTTCATTTTTGTCTCCCTAGAGACAATAAAATATTACATTCAAAGACAATACAACATCACTTTTGTCTCTTTAGAGACAATATAAAATAGTGAATCTATAAAAATATCTCACAAATGAAATAAATCAATATAAAAAAATATTTAATCAAAGATAAACTACAATAACTACAATATCATTTATTAATTCATGTTAGGGCACAGCGGAATCGAACGATTGACCTCCTACTTATAATGCAGGTGATCTTCCATTGAGATAGCACCCTTTAAATAATTATGATTAGTGATGTCAAGGGACTCAACAAGTATCCTGTAAAGAGCGTCCAGTCCTATCCACACTTCACTACACTGCAAAATGTCCACTAATTGGTCCTTTTCAATCATCATCATGAGTTTGTCCTACCAACCTGCTAGCCTCAGTCTATTGATATTAGCATCAAAGTCTATTCTAGATTATTTTTTTTGTGAGAGTAATATTATCCAGTTCCATTTTTAAATCATTGTACATGATACTATTATATTTCTTTGATGGCCACTTCTAGCTTTTATCTTCATTCTCTAATCTTCACACATTTTCCCATTGTTGTTTCAAAACTTGTCTCATTTCCCTTAGGTAAAACCTTGACGGAAAGTTCTACACAAATTTTTCAACCCACACAATTATTCATAAAATAAATGCCCTACTAATATTACTAGCAAAACATATATTTTCATTGCCAACATTTTATCCTTTTTAACTATAATTAGCCTCGAATCCTCCACACTTGACAAGAATACACTGAGGGAATGCAACACAAAACAGAGAAGTCCTTCTGAGTCAAAGTTGTCATTTCCAGCCTCCGAAAGTGAATAGAGACAGGTCTATTATACTGTAAGGTCTGGAAATTAACATTGATGATTTACTTTGAAATGGGAAACCATATATAAGGGACAAGATTTAATGACGCAACCAACATTTTTTGATTTTGAACATGGCTTACTGAAATAGAGAAAGTGATGGCATTGGTTATTTGTGTCGTTCATATAATTTATAAGCATATGACTTTGGCTCCACCTCTCCACAGTGCACGATGAATACTTGGGGAGAGAGCTTGTACACTCTAACAGACTGATATTATGCTTATACTTAGTGTTGTTTCCATGATCCAGTAAGGCCCTTTTAGAAATTAAATAAACTCTCATGATTATGGAATGGGAACAATATTCGTTCTCCTAGAATTAATTTCATATTCTCCTTGGGCGAGAGTGGCTCCTTTTTTTTCCTGATCATCTGCTATAGAGCTTAATTCCCTAAATATATGAAAAAATTCAACATTTTCAAATTGAAGAGAGAGGAGGTGGATTCTCTGAAGAATTTATGGGAGAGTATTTATCTCTGCATTTATTACCATGCCATTTGATTGATTACGAGCATTGAATCTCCAAAAATAGTGAGACTTCAAATATTTTTTGCTACTACTAATTCCAAGCCTTTCTAAAGAGACAAATATTCTGCTAGCTGTTGGAATTAATGGATAAATATAGTCTTTTCTATATTAATGTATTTTGTAGTTTGTTGTTGATGTGCCTCGGTACCAAAAAAGCAACACAACTTTCACACAATCGACACAGATTTCTGAAAGTAATAGTATCCAGTGCAACTTTTGAATCATTTTACATGATACTATTCTATTTCTTTGATGGACAGTTCTACCTTTTATCTTCATTCTCTAATCTAGATGCATTTTCTGATTTTTGTTTCAAAACTTGTCTCGCTGCTCCTAGGGAAACCCTTGCTGGATAGTTCTACACAAAATTTCTCAACCCACACAATTAGTCATAACATAAATTCCCTACTAATATTACTAGCAATACCTACCCACAACAATGGACAATAAATAGTGTCAATTGTTACTTATTTAAAAAGTTTAATTTATAACCAAATATCATTAATGCTATAAATTAAACTGAATCCAAGGATTAGGGCTAGACATAGTATGAACCAGAGCTATAGTGATATAATATGATGATGTTGCTGCATGATAAGGTCTTCAGATTGTATCATACATAAAATGTTTTTTTATATATAATTTTGTAACTATGATATCAAATTAAAACTAGCAAATCAATCCATGTGTTAATCACATCACAAAATTTTACATATAACAACAACCTCATTAACTTAGTGGATTGGGTAGTGTGTCCCTTGGCTAGTGGGAAAAGAGCCAAGGAATATTTCCAATCATTCCAATACATTCCATTCATGCACTAATGAGAATAAAATGTTTTTATTTTATATAATTTTATAAATGTGAAATCAAATTAAAACTAGCAAATCAATTCATGAGTTAATCACATCATAGCATTTTACAGGTACCAGCAACCACATTACCTAATTCCATTGGGTAATGTGTCCCTTGGCTAGTGGGAAGAGAGCCAAGGCATCTTTCCGAGCATTCCAAGACATTCCATCCTTGCACTAATGAGAAAAGGAACTGTGGAAATGGCAACCATTCTAGTAATGTCAATACTCAATAAAAAGAACCTGTAAGGATACATATGAACTATGGCACAGGTAAATAGAACTTGTGTGGCTACTAATTAAACATGCCAATTTTCAAACTTGATCCTTGAAATATGGAAAACACACTGACTTAGGCTACGAAGGGACCCCATGTACCATGAGTAAGGAGAAACATACATTCTCTCCAGCATTTCTACACTACTCTCAGCAATCTCAGGGTTTGGGAGGCTAACCTCGTCTCTGGGCCAGAAAATCTATAAAAGAAAAGGCGAGGGAAACTACTGACTCCCTAACAAGAAAACATTTGGGTCCAACATTGATGGCTAGGATTCAATCATTATTAACCCAAAACTTGATGTTACTGGCTAGGGTCAACTGATAGAAACCATGATGATCCACCATACAATGTTGTCCTCTACTCATCGTTGCCAAATGTTTCCCACCATGTGTTTATTCCTAGTCCACTACATTTGTGGTGCACTATTTTCTGTATTAAATGCACATGCATAAGGGGTCAACTCAACTGATTGATTCCAATGTTATTGGGTATTTGGATATGCAAGCAAGTCCTTATTTAAATTCCCCCTAGGTAAGTTGCAATATTCTATCAACAGGTTTACTATGGATGTCATCCATAAGTGTTGAGAAGCATCTTGTGGGTTTCCTCATCAAGTTTTCCTTCACAAAAAGGAAAAAATAATATATATATATATATATGAAAGGAATCAATACATAAATTTCATTTTATTGTCACTCCATGATGATATACAATACTAAATGACAGCTTTCCCACACACTTAGTTTTCTCACATAAACAGGGACATGAACAAGGTAGTTAATGGCCTTTAAAAGTGGGATTGGGGCTGGAGTGGGGTGTTTGGACCATTTCGGTTTCTCAAAATGGGCATACAAATGATTTCATTCATGAACCTTATCTATAAAATTCTCTATAGACAGATACTCTCACTTCTACAATGACGTATTTTTGTTTTTTAAAGCCATGAAAATTTTGTTTTCTATTGTTGATATAGATCATAGGTTTTGTGATAGTTGAAAACTTTCAGAGCCTGCTTTTGAAAGGTCTAATATATGTCCTTTTAAATCAATAAATAGATTTTTATTTTTTTAATTAGCTCACTGATATTTAAGCCATGTATGCAAAGCTGTCATGAGCCAAATGCGAGACCTCTCACCCAAAGTTGGGGAGGTTACAAATTAAAATCTCTTTATCCCCTAGTATTTAAGCACCCTATTTAGGGCCACTCCTCTACCGAATTTACCATCCATGGATCGTGGAAAATTACTTGAAGGGTTTTCCACGAGGTTTTATCCTAAGAAAAAAATACTCATGAGTTTTCTTTGGAAAAGAAAACAAATATGTGTATATGTATCTAGATAGGTATACAGGTAGGTAGGTACATAAATAACATTTTTTTGTATCCCTGATGGTTAGTTCAAGTGATTTATCATGCCATGCCAAAGCCATAATGACCATAAATATCACAAGGTATAATCCACATTGGTCCCTTGAGGGTTGGCACATGTCTACCAATAGCAGAGCACTTTTCACATTAACTTGGGTCACATGAGGGTTGGCACATGTCTACCAACAATAGAGCACCATTCACAGAATGTGAAGAAACTTTTGGAGGGTTTCCCTGAGGAATTTTTGTACAGGAAAAATGATATTATCATCGTTTATATCAATGCTTATAGAATAGTTTTATCAAAAAAAGTAATGGGGGGAATAAAAATCTACCATTCTCTTAATTAGGCTTATATTGGAGAACCTACAGGAAAATTTTCACATGCTTGGAACATTTTGTTACATTTGGGAGTGTCAAAGTAAGGCTTCTATTTATTGTTATTTGTCTTGTATTTTGATAATACAAGTAGTACAGCTCCAATGCTCTGGCTAGTTATCACTAGAATAGTCCCAAGTGGTTCTTTATGAGGAGAGGATGAAATGTACAATGCCCTCCACTAAGGTTTAATGTCAAAATATGGAGCATTTCTCAGCTTGTATTCATCTATAGTACTATAATCTATCTCAGAGTTCTTGTATTTTTGAAGGCATTTCAGAGTCTTATTCTTATTATCAGGATCCTGACTTGCAACCAATAGAATGCAATATTACGACATGTTTTCATTATGCATTTAAAAAACATGGTTGCAAATTTTTCATAAGACTCATTCCTTTTAAAATATTTGGAAATGGATTTTCCAAATAAACACACCATAAATTCCATTCATGAACTAATGAGCATAAAATGTTTTTATTTTATATAATTTTATAACTGTGAAATCAAATTAAAAATAGAAAATCAATTCATGCATTAATCACATCATAACATTTTACATATACCAGCAACCTCATTACCTCAGTCCATTGGGTAATGTTTCCCTTGGCTACCGGGAAGAGAGCCAAGGCATCTTTCCAATCATTCCAAGGCATTCAATCCATGCACTAATGAACAAAGGCATTGTGGCAATGACAACCATCCTAGTAATAATAATCAATACAAAGAACCTCTAAGGGTACATGTGAACTATTTCGTAGGTAAATATATATGCATCACTATATACAACAATTTCATTGAACAACAAATTAATTGGCCAAACCTTATTGAATTTGTGTGGCTACTAATTAAACACATCGATTTTCAAACTTGGTCCTTGAAATATGGAAAACACAGTGAAATAAGCTACAAAGGGACCCCTTGTACCATGAGTAAGGAGCAACCTACATCTTATCCAACATGTCCACA
Source organism: Pinus albicaulis (assembly GCA_034641835.2). Lineage (NCBI taxonomy): Eukaryota > Viridiplantae > Streptophyta > Pinopsida > Pinales > Pinaceae > Pinus > Pinus albicaulis. The sequence continues at coordinate 1,254,062,486 of CM076583.1, forward strand.
CTACTCTAAAAAATCTCAAGGTTTGGGAGGCTAACCTCGTCTCTAGGCTAGAAAAACTATAAAAGAAAAGTGACGGGAAACCACTGGCTCCATAACAAGAAACCATTTGGGTCCAACATTTATGGCTAGGAGTAAATAATTATTAACCCAAATATTGATGTTACTAGCTAGGGCCAACTAATAGAAACCATCAATGTTGTCCTCTACTCCTCGCTGCCAAATGTTTCCTGTCATGTGTCTATATCTAGGCCACTGCATTTATGGTGCACTATTTTTTGTATTAAATACACACACAAAAGGGGTTAGATTAACCAATTGCTTCCATTGTCATTGGGTATTTGGCTATTAAATCGAGTCCCTAATTCGACTCACCATAAGTAAGATGCACTAGTCTGTCAACAGGTTTGCTATGGATGTTATCCATAAGTGTTGCACAACATCCTGTGGGGTTCCTCGTGATGTTTTCCTTGAAAAAAAGGAAAAAATTATATATATATATATATATATATATAGGAATCAACACAGAAATTTCATTTTATAGCCACTCCATGATGATATACAACACTAAATGCTAGCCTTCCCACACACTTAGTTGTCTCACATATACAGGGATAGGAACTAGGGTTTGATGGCCTAAAGAAACGTGGAGTAGGGTGTTTGGACCATTTCAATTTCTCAGTGTGGGCATACAAATGATATCATTCATGAAACTTCTCTATAAAATTCTCTACATATAGATACTCTGACTTCTACAATGATGTATTTTTTTTTATAGCCATGAAAAGTATGTTTTTTGTTGTTGATATAGCTCACAGGTTATGTGATAGTCAACAACTTTCAGAGCCTACTTTTGAAAGGTCTAATACATGTCCTTTTAATTCAAGAAAAATTTTTACTTTCTTAATTAGCTCACTGATATGTAAGCCATGTATGCAAAGCTGTCATGAGCCAAATGTGAGACCTCTCACCCAAAGTTAGGGAGGTTACAGATTCAACTCTCTTCATCCCCTAGAAATTAAGCACCCTAATTAGGGCCACTGCTTTACCAAATTTACCATCCATGGATCGTGGAAAAGTACTTGAAGGGTTTTCCACGAGGTGTTCTCCTAAGAAAAAAAATACTCATGAGGTTTCTTTGGAAAATTAAAAAAATATGTGTATATATATCTAGATAGGTAGAAATCTAGGTATGCAGATAGGTAACATTGTTTCATTGGCCGAATCGTTAGTTCAAGTGATTTGGCATGCCATTCCAAAGCCATAATGACCACAAAGATCACAAGGTATAATCCAATTGGGTCCCTTGAGGGTTGGCACATGTATACCAACAAAAGAGCACCATTCACATTAAATTGGGTCACTTCAGGGTTGGCACATGTCTATCAATAATAGAGCACCATTCACAGAATGTGAAGAAACTGTTCGAGGGTTTCCCCGAGGAATTTTTGTATGGGAAAAACGATATTATCATTGTTTATATCAATACTTAAAGAAGATTTTTATCAAAAAAATCAAAGGGGGCAATAACACTCTATCGTTCTCTTAATTAGGCATATATTGGAAAACCTAGAGGCAATGTTGCACATTCTTGGAACCTGTTATTACATTTGGCCTTGAATTAAATCCTTGGGTGCTACAACACTTTAAGACATGTCAATTTTGTTGGCCCTCTGTGGCCGATTTTGTTTGGAAAAACTGTTTGCATCATAATTGTCACTTATTGTGGCTGTCTTGCAACATTTTGTAGTGTAAAATGCAAGTATATATTTTGTATTTTAAATATGAAGAATTTTATGAAAGAGATAGCATGTGTGTCTCAAATCAGGCTCTGTAATGAACTCGGTTCATATTAGTTCCACAATAACAGCTTTTAATTTCGATGTTTGAAAATCGTGATTAGTCTAATCACAACACATGCCATTTTGGGTAAAGCATTTATGTTATGTATTTGAAATATAGAAATTCTCAGAACCATTCTTTATTGATGCAGGTTTTCATTTAACAAAAAAATGCAATATTTTGGCTCTGATATTCCTAGTGTCCTACAATGCATTGGCTCACTAGTGAGGCTCGTGAGGTATTAAATAGTAGGTAGGTAAATAGTAGCTAAAATCAAGTTCGTATAAATAATATTAAGGAAACATATTGTCTTCTTTGGACCATAATATCACTTGACCTAAGGCCTGTATCCAAAGAAAAATCAAGACAACTAAAAACAAGATACATCAATGAAACTTAAGGAGTTCATAAGGTACTAAAGATTTGCAATTCTTGAATTAATACTTGAAAATTTCTTTGAAAGGACCACTTTATACTAAAGGGGAAATGCTAAAAAGGTATCAAGGAAATAGTTGCAGACTTGACAATAAAAAATCAATAAGTTGTAGAAATAAGGATGTAATCAATAATTAAAATTTTCCAAATTTTCCAACCTCTGGTGCAGTGAATTAAAATCCTGTGAGTCTCAAGTTGATGGCAAGTAAAAACTAGGCCATTTTATGTTAGAATCTCAAATCTCAAGTGTTATATTTTTACCTTGTTTTCTCAGTAGTTGATTCTCCTTGCTCATAGCGCTGTAACATCATATCCATGCCTCGATATATGTTTTCAGCATTGATAACAAATGAATCTAGGCATAGAAATAGTTTTCTTTGGGAGTGTTGTTTTTATGTAGATAAGTTTGTAGGGGGCAGAATAATGCATGCATGCACCATCATTATTTAATTTCATGTTTTAGATTTAGATAAGGCCCAATTATCTATGATAAAAGTGCATGTTGAAGTGCACAGATCCCAAGAATTTTGTGCGTTATTTTGTCTTCATTTCATAGGTTCGGTGTCTGCATGCAATGACCTATTCTTCTCCAGTTGATCACACTATTTCTGGAACAAATATTTATGCATGGGGGTGCAATCACCTAGGATATTAGAGTTAGGTTATAACAGCATCATCTAAGGTGCATCACTAGATGTCTATAACAACCCCCAGCCACCCAACGGAGGGGACATTACCCCTGAAATCTGCCTCCGATTCCATAATTTTAACATTTCTTTAGCCTTTGTGGGAATATATTTCAATGTCTTCTCTAAATCCATGTTCAACTATATTTTCCTAGGAAATACTTTGTTATCTTTGGCACAGGAGAACCAGTCACCTGCATTAAGACAATAGTGAGTTGAAAAATGAAATTTGATGAGAAGGCTTGGTCCTCAAAGTCTTAGGGGCATCTTGGGAAGGTTGAGGAGGCAGAGACAGTTGTTCCAAATGCTTCTCCACAAATTTGAGGGAAATCAGATTCAGATCAGGAAAGTCTACATGAAAACACAAAGCATGCATGGCACACCCACACATTGCACAATACACAGGAGCAAGTTGGAGCTCCAATGACTTCTTTTCATGTGAGTCATCCTCCTCATGAAAAAACACAAGATCTGAAAGGGAATTACTAGAAACAATGAATGAACCTCGGTGGTCTTAGAAGATGAAGCATGTGGCTAACAAGAGAAGATATAAGTATAATTCCATATTCATTGGATTAAGATTATCAGAAAGAGAGGTTACCTCTGGTATTTGGTGAATAACCAACTTCATATTTTTTTTTTCTTTGTAATAAATAAATTGAGCTAGTTCAATGAAAATTCACTCAACTACTGAAAATAATTTGCTTCACTATTTGAAGGGCACATTTCATTATCAGTTAAGGTATGTTGAGGATGGAAAATTGATGTTGCATGGATTTTTGGATTAAAAATATCAAGGTGCTGCTAGAGCTACGAAAATATATCCTAATTTGGTACCATTTCCTAGAAGATAATCTCAAGAGGAAAGCAATGGTTATTAAGTATGTTCCCTTAAATTTGAAAGTTGTACACATTTTGACTAAGCCCTTGTCAAAGGGGAATATTGAGATGTTAAGGGAGAGTATAAGCTTAGTGGAGAACACCTTCTCACAAAGCAGTGGTGTTACACATTTTTACCTTGTTTCCTCAGTAGTTAATTCTCTATCCTCATAGCATGAGAATGATAGTATGTCGATACCTGGGAGCAGAAAATCCCTACCATTAGATGTGACCGAAGCATTGATGGCCAATGGAGTTAGGCACAACACTATTTTACTGTGGGACAAGTGTTGCTGTCTAATTTGCATGGTATAGAGAAACAGAAATGCATGCATCGAAAACAAGAAAGTGCTAGAAACATGACCCCCCAAAAAAGCAGGAAACAGGGATATATATATATATATATATAAATTTGAAATTATTTAGAATACAAATAAAAATTCATAAATAATTGAGCAAGTGTTAAGAGACCCAAGGCACAACAAAAACATGCTACAACAAATACCTACATATCACCGCATTAAAATAAGATAAAAAAAATTATGTCAAATCCAAAAAAAAATTAAGTTATAGGTACACTTTTACTAGGGTCATGATTAAATGCTAGTTCCATATCCTCATACATGACATAAACATTGCAACCACCCAAATCCTGAAATCCCAAAAACTATTAAGTCTACTAAATTTTGAATGGAATATAATTTTTTATTTTCTTCATATGAAAATGAGGTTGTAACCACTCTCCAACACCATGAAAAAAAAAATATTTAAGTATTTACCATTCCTTATGATCAGGAGGATGTGTTTGGGGCATCCATACACCATCCTTCTATCATTCCCCATTGTATGAATCCTGGGGATAATCAGCCTATATTGATTTCCCTTTCTAAATATGATCCCTATAATGAAAAAATTAGATGTTGTTACTTTCCATGCCAGTAATATCCTTTCTTATGCCCATCCCAACATGTCCCCATGGGTGTTGAGAAGAATCACATGCCTAAGGAAGTCCCTAAGAAAGTAAGAAGAAATGTTTTTCCTTTCATCATATAAATAATAATTCTCTATAGCCAATCTAGAAGGCATGATCCAGTGGTATTCAAGTCTTGGGTGAGTGCTTCTCTTATGACATACTTTACAAAAAAAATTGAGGAGTGAGAGACAGTTGTTCCAAATGCTTCTCCATGGATTTGGGGGAAATCAGATTCAGATCAGCAAAGTTCCAATGAAAACACATAACATGCATGGCACACCCACACATTTCACAAGACACGGGAGCAAGTTGGAGCTCCAAAAACTTGTTTTCAAGTGATTCATCCTCATGAAAAACCACAAGATCTAAAATGGAATGAATGGAAACAATGATTGAGCCCAGGTGGTTTTAGAAGATGAAGCATGTGGCTAACAAGACTATATGGGAGTAAAATGCCACATTCATTGGATGAAAATTCTCAGAAAGAGAGGTAGCCTCTAGTATTTGGTGAATAACCAACCTCACATTTGCTTTTTTCTTTGTAATAAATAAATTGATCTAATTCGTGGAAAACTCACTCAACTACTACAAATCATTTTTTTCACTATTTGAAGGGCACATTTCATTATCAATTAAGGTATATTGAGGATGGAAATGATGTTGCATAGTCGTGATTGATTCAAAATAGCAAGGTGATGCTAGTGGTAGGAAGAGAATATGTATGAATAATTTAAAAGCTCTAATTGCTGTTGGATCATGCTCCACTTATGCCCAAAAGCTGCCCTACATTGAGGTCCTGAGAAATTTCCAAGGTCATGAGAAATTTTTCTGTAATGATTTTTTACTGAGGTAGGAAGTATAAGCAGCCAAGAAACTACAGGGAATAACAAGCTTAGGAAGTACAAGCATCCAAGAAATTACAGGGAATAAGAAGCCTACTCCATTTAATCACATCAAGCGTTCATAAGGAAGATCAAAGCTCTCTCTCTACTTTGACATTGACAAAGACCTAGTGGCATCCAATACATTTGTGACTTGTTCATTTTGCAGTAACAAGTTCTCCTGTAATGCAGGTGATTATTTAAGAGTGTCTTTGCTACTGGCTATCAAATATTGAGATGCACGGGATTGCATAAATCCTTCTTACTTCTATCTAATGGCTATATAATTATTATTATTCAATTTTTTGGTCACGGCCAAGCCAAACACCAAATTGGTGTATGATACCCCCTCGGCGATTTGAGTGCTATGAAGGCATACATACTCTACCCCCTTTTCGCTTTGAACCTGTGAGCTATTAGGAGGAAACACATGCTCTTATCTATTAGGCCCACTCAAGACTATCTCATAATGAATGGAGATTTGACAACATGGATAATTTAGAGCATTTTCCAGTTATCTTGATGGAACAATAGTCATTACTTTGCACCTTCAACTTTGTCACAAGGCTAGTCCTGTGATAAGGACCCATCATATAACTTCACTCAAAAAGGCTCTGCCTTAGAAAATTCCTCCGGAATGAATATATGCCAAAAAATTATGTCTAAAAGGCTCAAAGAAATGGGGTGTATATAATTTGGTACACCAGAAAACAATAGACTGGTATTTTGAACCTCATCAACTACCTTAACTAGTGGATAGTTGTAAGGAATATTCCACCATAACTTATGGTTGATACACATACTTTTTTGAGGTATAATTTTAAACAAAAGGAGCAAGCTAAGGTAGGCCCTTACACTATTGGTGCCAAGGCAATGTTTGCTTTAAGGGATAATTTTGAACAGTGGGAAGAGAGTGCAAGACCCAACTAACATATTACTACACGTTATATCAATCTCACCTAAGTCTGAAACACATATTAAATAATCCAGGAATAATTATAGGCCCAACTAACCTAAAAGACCAACACACAATAACACCAACATTAATACATATTTAGACATTATTTAATATAGGCACTCATATTCATTCACAAGGAACACAGAGTTCCACACTAAGATACCAAAGTATCATTTATAATATTGATGAGGCCTTAGGATTCCATCATAATAGCTAGAAGTAATAGCACAAATTCAGAACAACATCAAGAACGCAGTTCTTATATCACTTTTCTTACTTGTCTAATATCTTTAGCATGTTGTGTGTATGAAAAAGAAAGAAATTCAATGTTTTTGTGAGATCCCCAAGTTGCAATAAACTACAAACTATAGTAAGAAATAAAATTACAAACATAGTCAGAATCAAGTCACAACAAGCATAATAAAACTTAACTCGAAAATACACTAGTGCCCTTAATTTTGAAAAGTAGAAATAGCCCCATGAGATCCAATCTTGTACTATCTAATAATTAAAGCCACTTTCAAGAGGCAAGGTTAGCAAAATAAATAGTAAATGCACAAATTAGTTTATTTGTCACTTTAAATTCATGTCATCTACAGACTGCATACTTTCATTTTATTAGGTTTATCCTAAGGTCCTCAAAAAAATCCAATATTCTCTCCTTAGTCATGCCACATATTAATGACTCCATACGCCCATGTTTAAGACAATCACCACCTTCCCCACCCCCAACACCACCCCCACCCCCCACCTAGTTCCAAGCAACATTTAAATGATTACATCCTTTTTTCAGTTCTACCAGCTAATAGGAACATTAGCAGGACATCATTCAACAACACTATTCCAGTAGAGGGGTCTCCTGTGGCCCCCTTCCCCAACAAGACCCTCATAGAGCTGCCAACACAGATCCCAGGATAGATATTACCCTTCCAAAAGGCATCCCTCCACCCTCAAACAACAATATCAAGCCATCCCACTCATATGGAGAGACACACCATGGATTGGCTCTTCATCTAGTATTTATCCTCTATCATAAGTTTCTTCCCTTTGGCCTCGAATGGCAGGAGAGGCACACATTAAGAATTTGATTGCCCACAAAAATGTAGTGCTTCCTCCACATCTTCAGCAGACAGATCTAGTGGGAACTAAGGCACCTTCAACCAAGATGTTCAAAAGGCTTTCGGAGCCAACCAAATAGAATCATTTTCTAATATACGTTGATGTACATAAAACAGATTTTAACAACTCCTAACAGATTACACATTATTTTAGCCACTATGGGAAAATAAATTATAAATCTAACTTAAAGACACTAAATAAATTACATGAATAATATATATATGTGTGTGTGTGTGTGTGTTTATACTATCATGGGTGGGTTGACTGGCCAGTTTCTTCCAAGTCACTAGTCAAGTTTCACTAGTGGGCCAAAATGTGTATGGAGTTTAATTCAGCCCACATAATTCCATCTTGTCATGGTTGAATACTAAATGTACTCAACCATTTGGAAACGGTTCTATGTAGTGGATCTTCTTTTTCGAGGCTATCAGAAGGCCTCTAATAGTGAAATTATATCTGCAAATGAAAAATATCCTTTAATTCCCGACAAAGAATGTAACAACCCTCTCACATTATTACTATAATGTATATGCATCTCTCCCTTTTTTTTGAATAGCATATATATATATATATATATATATATATATGAAATGACCACTAAAAGGCCTTCGAGTGAGTTCATTCAACAATAGAGGAATCTAATCCAAACCCATTGGTACCTCCCATAATTTAACTCCTATATCAAGGATCCTAAATATTTATAAGTCATGGAATCGAGTGTTCTCTAGTAAGCCCTCATATATTCGTTCAGTTGTTTTAATAAAATTGCATCAACCTCAAGCATCCAATCCCTTCTCATGGGATTATGAAGCATGGAAATGTTTTGGGGACATATAATATCCAATCCAAAAGGAATTACAATAGAAAAGGGATAGAGGGAGCATGTTATGTATGGGAAAGGGTGTGGGCACATTACCCTTATCATAATTCCCCATTAGTACCCTTATATTGAAGAGTGGAAACACTTAACTAGGAGATTGATGATAACTGCAAAGGTAAAAGAAAGAAGAGGGCATAAATTCCAAGCACCATGATTCATTATCTAATTCAATCGGCAATCCCTAATTTCATGTCAAATACATTTGGCATAAACACTTGATATTAAAAAATGGAAAAATGTACCACATGTGCGTTGAGCTAAGAGGCATATTTGGGCAGCTGCCTGGAGAATTTTTAATGTCATCATGACCACCATTGTCTGTGATGCAGATTATCAAAGAAAATCTCCTCTAGTTGTCCTTGTAAGAGAGGTGGTAACAAAAGGAACTTGGGTTATGCTTGTGAAGAACAAAATTTGAGTGTGCATTGGCTGTTTAAGTTTCCCTCACAATGCAATAAATAAAAATGAAAATAAGAAACTAAAAAAATTGGAAAAAGATTGGAAGTCTGTCAGACTTCACTAGAAGAGATCCAATTTAAATAGACATTTGACAGAATATTCATAGATATTGATTTTTCCAAAATTCAAACAACACATAATACAAGCAATGGGACTACTATACAACTACCCATTCCAAAATTATTTTCTGGTGAATCTTACACAAACCCAACTCTAATAATTTGGCTTCCTAGAAATGTAATAGCCAAGGTCTGCCATATTGAAGAGGAATCATGTGCCCTACTCAATTTTTAGTGTTGGGTGCACATGAAAGTATTCAAGTGTACTGCAAGTAGAAGGATCTAGTTGTGGAATGAAATGCTTCTTCCATGATAGAATATCCCTTTGTGAGCCTAACCTAACATGACAAGCTCTCTCTGGTGATAAACAAAACTTGAACCTTCTTTTTATATGGTAACAATTACCAAGGCTAATGTGACCACTGGCTTATGTCTATTGCAGGAAACGATTATGGATTCCAACCTCTTGCAAATTGGATGCTCTTGATGTTTCTCTCATGTTTGGAGAGCGCAATGCGGCTCTTTGCATTTTATGGAAGAAGGCTGTTTTTTCCCCTACACCGCTACATGAAAAGGGAAGAAATGCCATCCATCTAGGTTAGCATCGGAACAACCCTTCCAACAAATTTATTGGGTGAGTATGAGATCGTTGTGTCCATGGGTCAGTGTTGGCAATAGTGATTACAAGAGCCATAGTTTTGAGATTATGGAAGTTTACCTCCAAGTTAATTGACCCAATTTCGGCAACGCGAGTAAGAAGATGAATTTGGCCATTATGAAGTTCATCTAAGTTGTGCTCCATGTGCCATGATAGGGCTACTTTTCTCAGTCCGCTTCCAATCCTTCCTATGGAAATCATTTTGGTATGTACTCGTAGTTTTTTCATGATTTATATTCATGGGAATTTGTGGGGTTATTTTTTTTTTATTTATTGCTTGGCACTATCCGAACTATTTCCTCAATTCTCTTATGCGTAAAGTTTTGTTGTGTTTTGTATATTTCCCAACTTTAGTAGATTTCTAATGAGGTCGTTAATGCATAAATTAGTTCAATAAATATTTAAGCCTTCCCCTACACTTCTATTCTCACTATCATGCACTATTACCATAATTTTCTATTTGACAGCGTGAAAATATAATTTTTTGTGTTTTTGGGATTTTCCCCTTTTTCCGATGTTTCCAAAATTTTCAGATATTTTTCCAATAGCAAGGAGCATTGATAGGTTGGTCAAACAAGGTTGGTGATAACAGTGTTTGATTCCCCTAACAACAGGGAACCTTGATAGATTGGTCAAGCAAGGGCTCCCCTCAAAGTGTGATATGTTCACCCCTGTGAAACAACAGGGCCATCATGACCTTTGAGTCTGACAAGACACAGAATTTTCCATTGCAATGATGAATAGTATCCCACCTATTGATATGTGTTGGGTTCTTAACACTTCCAGTATTCATTAAGCATCTCTAATAGTTTCCTTTTTCCCCAATTCTATTGGCAGTCAAACTAATATTCTATAGTTGTTTTACTAAAACTGCTTAATGTCACAGATACCTGAAAGCCCTTTTACTATTTCCCTTTTGAAATTTTTCTACTATATTGGCAAGCATGTGTTATGTTTATATTCTTATTTTCCTAATACGATACGATCATTTTTTAAAACAAAAATAAAACTAATATGTAGAGTAGTGTTTTTATATCGAATGGAGCCTAATGACATGAAATTTTATCCAAATTATTTTATAACTGAAATTGATTTGTTGTGATCCAATTAATTTTCTGTAACAGGTACAAATTCCACAAAATATACCACACAAATAGAGAAATTCATAAATTATAGAACAAGAAGCATGGAGAGAGAAAATATCATGCTTTTGAAGAGAGAACATACAGATATTAAACAAAACAAATGAATTCAATGGGGCAAAAACCAATACTCAAACCCCCGGCACCGCGGAAAAGAATAAATAAATAAGATAATAATAATAAAATCGTGCTAAAATTGAGTGAAATTAATGAAAAAAAATATCTTTACATACACGTATGATTGTCTATAACAACATCTTCGAACAACCCTGTAAAATTGTGCTCTCCCACCTTCTCTTCCACCTTCGAGGTAGGCTTATGCTGCACACTTCATTTTTCCCTCCTCTTTCTTGGTTTAGCTATGATTTTACTTTTGGTTTTTATTAGTGCATAGGAAAATAATCAGAACCCTTGAAACCCTTGATTAGCACATATGAAATAAACCTTAAAACCTAAAGGTGTAATGAATATAAAATAAATTTCTTAATCCAAAGATGTACTATATAAATTATAAATAGATATTCCTTAACACAAAGGTGCAATAATTCTTCTCATATATAACCTTACATTTTCATAGTAAGATCACCACCCACTTGTGCAAGAATGCTTCTCATATATAACCTTACATCTACATACTAAGATCACCACCCACTGCATACATTCGACGTCTAGGAATCCATTGTTATTCATGAGTTTAATTGTTTCTTTGACGGTTGAAATAACATCATATGTTATAAACAACATTTTCATACTAAGATCACCACCCACTTCTTATATTCCACATCCAGGATTCCATTGTTATCCATGATTTTAATTGTTTCTTTGATGATTGAAATAACATCGTGTGTTATAAATATGCTATGGAAAGGATAAATTCCTTGGACGCATTCTTAAACCCAAATAGAACTCAAGACACATGTTATGTTTCAAAGTTTCATCATTGCCCCTTGGCATGTTATATTTCAAAGTTTCCTCATTTCCCCTTGGCATCACATTTGCATGGTTCTCATTGCTACTTTTTATGATCACATAATACAATTAGAATAAAAAAAAAATGTCTTACATTTGGCATCATACAGTTCTATTATAATGGTTCTTGAACGTTGAAGTGGTTTCATTATCTCAAGCAATTGTATTGGCAGTTCTCAGTATTGTTATTTCTTGACTTAGTCTAAAGCTTTACAGTGTTATATTTGCTATAGTAATATTTTGTATCCTGGTCTTTTAATGTTTATTATTGGATCAATGCAAATTTTAACATTATAATCTTGTTAACTAGATCTATGGGTGAATTTTAGAGTGTTATCCATGATGCATTTGTTAACCAAGCCACATAATTAGGAAATCTGCAAAGTTAAATACCAAAAACATAAGAGAATCGTGAGAAGTTAGCTATCAATGGTGAAATGATTTCCTATCAAAGAACGTATCAGTGAAAGGGAAGCTAGTGTGCGCTTCACTCTTGGTTTTGGAATGTTTATCCATTCCAAAAAATCCACCATAAAACAACCTTGGCATAGTAAGAATGCTCCACATTGTACTACAAAGTGACACATTTTTTATTTTTTATAGACTACATTTGTCAAACATGCAAGGGAGGGACGCCATGTCACAACTCCCCCTTTGCACTCTAAATATGTGTTGCTCACAAAATCACATCATGTGGCCTTATGATCCTAGATTCGTCTCTAGATTTATTAACGTGAGCATTCACGTTGACATCCACCAAATTTTCCATCATGTTAGAAGTGCACTTTGTTTCAAGGAGGGGTTGAATTCTCTAAGAGATCTCGTAATGATAATTGAGCCTATTATGTACCAAATTGAGCAGTATTGTCGACCATTGAATAGGTTGAGAGGAATTCCCATTTCAGCTCAAAGCAATAGTAATATGAAGGATTCAGTTATCAATGATTGGCTAAAAAGGTTGGACAACTTCTCTGAAAAGAAAGAAAAATAGCGCATGAGTGCACGATACATAATCATGACTTCATTTATCACTATCAAACTAGTAGAAGAATCACCCTCCTCAATAGAGAAATCACCTAGCATCTCGAATCGGTTAATTTGATGGGTTGGGAAAGTGTCCTAGAGTCATTGAGGGTGAGAATCACACGCATGTGGAAAGAAATTGCAGGAGAGAAACTATATGTGGTGTAACAACGATATGAGGTGCATCATTCGTCTCCAATGTCAGTGTTGCAAGCCTCCTTGGAAGGGGGATTCCTTCCTTGCAGAGGCATGCTCAACTTGCAGGTGCCCATTCTGGAGCCACCGACAGTGCCAGAATAAATGTGAGTGCTCACATTTGGATCGTATGTGCATTTACCACCGATGGAGATTAAATAGCCTTGGACCTCCAAATACTTTTTTTAAAGTGAGTCATCCTCATGAAAAACCACAACATCTAAAAGGGAATGACTTCTTTGTCACTACTTAAATAAGTATTTATTATAAATTTGTTTAATTTTGTATTTACTAAACTCGAGACCTATTAAATTTTTCAAAAATATAAATTTTATTTTGAGTATAAAACATCACATTTACGTATTACATCAAATACATTATAAATACAGAGATTTACTTTAAGAGAATTTATCAACCACACTGAAAACAGGAAAGTTGGAGCTAACATTGTTTGGAGGTCGAAGGTTTCTTGGCTCGTTGCAGACTTTGCCTCTTACAATACAGTCTTTACACCACTTTGGCTCTCATACCATTTACTTATTACAACCTTTTCTCAGAGGTGTGGATCGACCTTAACAAAGTCACAAACAAATCCAATACTCCCTTGGAGTCCTACCACTTTAGTTTCACATATGCATCAAAATTCACATGTTCAAGCTTATCGAAATCATCTAAAAGACATAATGACACAAAGATTTAGAGAGAGAGAGAGAGCTAAGAATAACAACATGGACTCGAATGCCCAAATGGCGATACATTTTCCTTATTTATAGGATTTCAAGAGAGCTTCAAGGATCTTCTTGAAATATGACATGTTTTCATAAATTGTGGAAACCACATATCTAACATCTAAATTTTTCTGTATATTCTCTGAAATGTGGGTCAAATCCCTCCAAAAGTTGGAGAAGTGCTCTGAGTTTCATAAATTCATCTGGAAAGTTAACCTGAGATTTTACTTTGGAGGACAAACCCCTCCACTTAGTCATTTAAATTGTCCTAAAAATCTCTCCTAAGATTTACATAGTGGATATTTTATCGAAATCCCATTGTACCAGTCACAGTAATTTTCAAGTGACTAGACATGAAATAAAACCCACCATGCTTCCTTACAAATATTTTGGATATCCATAATTATCACTATCAATTGAGTAATACAAATATTGTGGGTTTGGTGACAAATGGGATTTTGTATGAGGTGTCTTGATATTATAGCATGGAAAGAAAGGAGGGCCATACATGCCAGGTACTCTCTTACCTTCAAGATTACAAATAAATCCAAGGAATTGAGGTATTTCTTTATAGATGGCTTTCTCTGGTGGTTGAATACTATGTACTTTAAGTGTGTTGAAAAAATTTTCTATCTAAAAGAAAAACCATGTCTCGTACTGAGTTGTTGTTCTGATATCTTCTAGGAGATAATCAATAAAATAATTTTTTCTGATGGTCCAAAATATTCCTCCCCTCGGGCACCAATCATGTAGTAGTATTTTGAACCAAGGTGACCAATGATTGTAGGGATTGCACATAGAGCTACATTCAAACATCAGCCAGACTCTCTTTGCATATTTGGTGTACATCATGATATTACAATAGTCTCGTATCTTAAGGCATTGGTGAGATATTTTTTAAGCTACTTAGTACTACATGCCCTATTCATATCCAAATGGGAAAAGGAGCCACAACAAGGCACCCTGTAGTCCTTACTGCAAATGATGGTTAATTTCCTAAGAATTTGGTCATTTTCTCCCTATCAAATTTCTTAGTTAGTTACTGTGAAGAACCATTGTATACAACACTTTATGCGGCAGAGGCACCCATCCCTATTGGAGGATGGAAATCTAGGAAGAATCAAGTTATGATGAGAAATTTCCATCACTCTTTTCCTCGAAAAGTGCATCAAGAAGCCATAGTGGGAAATTGGGCTTAGGATACCTTGTGTTGCTAAACCTCATGAGGTGTCAACAATATGTACAATTAATAACCATAATTTCTATGAATTACAATTACAAGGAAAAATATCTTGGTTATTTTTTGTACAATATTCAAGGTGTCGTGATGCAAATGGCCAAGTAATTTGTGCCAATTCACCGACATTGTGACCCTGCACTTTCCCTGCCTTAGTTCTTAATGCATCACAATCTTCCACATCTAGCTTATACAGGTTCTTAACACAAACCTTGATCTACTTCACATTCCCCGTGGCTATGTGTCTGAAGAATGCTTTTCCTTTTCCAAAGATGAAATCAAACCACGGTCTTCTAAAACTGCAACAAAGATGAGATTTTTCTTTAGGCCTATAATAAACATGACATCCTTGAGCCTGAGAGGGGAGCTTGAATCCATCTAAAAGGTGACTATACCAATACCATTCATGTTGTAACTTTCTTCGTTCCCTAGGTTGATGTGCATCCAGAGATATTTCTCCTCCGGGTCACTTAAAAAATCTCTACAACTTGTCATGTGGAACGATGCACCTAAGTCCAAGTACCACATCGTTCCCATCATTGTGATCAACATGCATGTGATAATGGTAAAATCACACTTGAACTGTAAAGCCAAGACTTTACCTATTGCTCCTCATAAGGTATTATTGCTTTCCTTTTTATGTGGACTCTTTGTGGCATAGTGCTCGTATTCATGACAATGGAAGCATTAAAATTTTAACAAATCTTTCATCGTTCCCCTTTGGATGAATTCTAGTTGGCCTGAGATTTCTTCTCTTTTCCCTTCTTTCCCTTTCCAAGCAATGCAATTTTTTCTTCATCCTTGCCCTTGGATGAGATCCCATATCTGGTATTTCGCTTTATTCCCACTGCATAATTGGCCCTCCACTAGTTCTTCCAACAATTATAAGTAGCTTAACTGAAAACAACTTGAGATAGGTCGCTTTGATTGCTAAAAATTAGAAATAACACATGGTTAATTTAAATTTAACTCCTCCAGCTCAAATTTACTGAGTAAATTGGCTAACACGAGCCATGTCACACAAGTTAACTACCTCCAAGTTGTCTGTTGATGTGGAAATTCAAATTTTCTCAATTTAATCAAGGCAAAATCAAATTGATAATTTCTTACTGCACTTTTCAAAAATATTTCAAGTGAATATAATCCATGTTTTCAATGATATTTAGGGGTTTCAATATAACAATGTGTTGATAACAACAACCAAAAGATATAAGTAGTGAAAATAAGAAAACAGTCAAAAAACACATATTGAAACACAATCAATGGATACCTTAAAAGTACTCCAACTATGTTACTGTCTATCCAAGTTCATTGAAAGTGCCTCCATCGCTCCTCTCCTGAAGCACACCTCTATTATCGGTCTCCATCACCCTAAATCCCATCAGTTGTTGTCGGCCTCCATTGCTCTGCTTCCTGAAGAACCCATAAATAATGTAGAGACGTGTTGAAGAATGTAACTAGGTTTGGTCTTCATTATTAATGTATTTGACAAAATAATTTATTATTAAATACTTACTAAAACATGGGTTTCATGATTGGGTCATATTTACATTAAGGTCCCAATTGTGGACTTCTAAGTTAGTTGTTACAGATTTAAATTGATCCAATTCTTGGTATTTTAAATCATGTAGCATTAGGCTGTCAAAAAGGCTTCTCCATCAAGTCAAATTCTTCAAGGTCATCATCCTCGGCTTCAGAAAATTATTCTTCATCAAGTTGCCTTCAATTTAAGTAATAAAATTCCTCAAGTGATATACAACTCAGCCTCCATAAATCTCCTACAAGTCGGCTTCACTAAAAGTCATGTTGGCCTATTATATGGGCACATATTTTCATCCAACACAGGTTAGCGTATTAATATGGGACAACCACTATAAGTAACCCACTGATTTCACATTTTAGGACATATAATTTCGGAAAAGTATAATTTAGGACATATAATTTTTTGTTGGGTAAGTAGAGAGAAAGAGTTCAGACTTCTCTACAATTAAATCTCAGTTTAAGGCTTACGAAGGAACAACAGTCCATAGTTTCAGTGAAGTTAAAGTATCCTTGTTTCAGTGAAGTTACAATGACTATGGCTCGGTGTAGTTGCAATGATCTTTATCTCTATATTTCATTTCTATACTTGGAGAAGGTATAGTACAATGGCTCAATGACATAGTGTTCGATGTTACATTGACTACACATAGACTCGATGCTCCAAGTTTGGTGTTATATCCTTCATGAAGTTTGATGCCACAAATGATGCATGATGATGATTAGTGATGCTCATATGATGCTCAAGTGATTTTATGCTCTATGTTATGATGTTATCTTAACCTTAATCAAGATGATAAGGATGAATTTTGGGTGCAAGCAAGAGAGATCTCGGTGTCGTGGAGATCTTGGTGCTTACACGGTGAAGGGATGAATTGATGGAGGAAGCCTATAATTTAAATGCCTCACCTTCAACCTATAGAAGAAAGAAAATTGACTCAGTTTTTTTATCTCTCAATAATTTCTCAAGGTTAAAGAAAGAAATAGTCTGTGGTAACCACAGACCAACTTTTAAACTCTACGATCTAGCCTTCTTAGGGTTCATAAAGGGCTCTCTCTATTAGATTTAACTTTGTTTTACTAATATGATATTAGGCTAGTTATGATGTGCAAACTGATTTTGGTTTGGTTTTGTTTGGTTTGGTGAGAAAAAATCACTTAATGAGATGGATAGTGAGAAATTTGTTTGTCCATTGGGCTAGGGAGTCAAATGTTAAGAAGACAGGACTAGGATCAAGGTCGAAAAGTCAAATTTTTTCAAGGCAAGGTAGATAAGTCATTGAAGATCTTGGAAGGCTGATTTGGTGAAGTGATTTGATCGGGATAAAGAAAAATGAAGGATTCTTTAATCTGGATAAGGAATGAAAATACAGGGTTCATTCGAAAGTGGGAGAAATTAAGGATTCCCTACTCTGGAAATCAATAGAAAACATAAAAATGATAAACAGTTAAAGATAGGGTGCTTTTAACAAATCCTGTAATAATACTCCTAATTTATCATTCAAATTTAGAGAACATATATGGATGCATGTAAACATAAGAAGATAAACAAAGACAGTAGAAAGTACTTCACTTCAATGGCTCATCACATGAATCCTGAAATATGATGCTAGATGATTTGATCCAGTCTGCTACTCAAACTTTCAACAAAAAGCCTTCAGGCACAACAAAAATCACTATAGAAATATTCAGTAATTTATTCCACAATAATACTTCAAAAGATGAAGTATTTATACAAATTTTAAACTAGAATATCTTGAAAAAATATCAAGTTTGGTTTACAAATATCTCAAACTGTATTACATAAATAGAACTTAAATAAAGGACACTCAAAAGTAATGAATCTATTTGGCACTACACTTATGGATGGATGGTTACAAAGAAGAGAATGTGAATTTGATATCAACTCTTAATTGATGATGAGGCATCCAAGTCACTAACTGTCTCCTTCCTTTGTGCATTTTTCTCCAAAAATTCTGCAAAGTTGGGGTTCAATGATACCTTTGTATATCTCAATCCGAAATATATATGTAAAATTTGAAAGAGGTTTTTGTATATATATATATATATATATATATGTGTGTGTGTGTGTGTGTTACTAAGATAAACCTCTCTCAGTTTCCCAAAATTCAGTTCCAACTGCTCACCATATTCTTTGCAAAAGGATGTGTAAAACAGAACTTTACACAATATGAAAAATAGGTTGTAACGATGTGCATGGATCTCTCATTCTATAGAACCTGTGCATAAAGTGAGATACGTTTTTGTAGCCTGGAATCGTAGGAACATAAAACTCCTTCAGTTTTGCAAAATTATTCTTTGATTAGACACAATAGTTTCTGCAATACTAGGACTTAAACAGGAAATTTCTGCAAAAATGTCCCTTCATGCTCTGTTTTCATCTTTTAACCTTACTTTTCTTTTAACTGTTTTTAATTTCACTTTGGATAAACTTCATTGTTGTTGGTGAAAGTATTTTCATATATTTTTAACTATTACTGCCTCTGTATTTACTTTTACTCTTTTACCTTGACTACATTTGTTCACCTGTTTTCACTTTAATAGTAAACCTTTCAACTACTCATGCTTCTATGTTTATAGTAAAAAATGATTTTTTTACTAAATACACGTGTAAAATACAAAATGTTCCTTTGGAGGGAAATTTCAAAGAATATTTCACTGTGCTAGTGAAAATGTTTCATCCTTTTTTCTGACCATCATTGTGTAAATTTCTTCATTCTGCTCTGCTATTATATGAAATCTTCTTGTTTTAGGAAAACCATTCAAACTCATTTCCTTGTGAATTCTTGGAGTAAAACTGATCTTTAACTATTATTTAGATTGTTTTATCCAATTTCTCCTTTTGCTAAAAACCTGCAACAGTAAAATAATTTGTTAAATGAAAACGGAGGTCTGCGGGGAGGTGAGCAAGGGTTTTATTGAACTGAGAAGTCTTTGGAAGAAATTTGGACTATGTATGGATCATTTTTTCATTGGAAATGGTATTATAGTGGTTTTTCGCAATGCAGCGTGAATAAGAAATGTATCGCATAGTCTATTGCACAGTGAAGGTGGAATGGTGGCTTACAATGTATTGCAGGAAAGGTAAGTGATTTTAACATACGCGAAGATGAGTTTGGAAGTTTAATATTGGAAGATGCAATGAAACGGGGTGATGCAGCATGTCAGGAGAAAGGTGCTTTGTGAATGGTCCATTGCATAGAAGAGGAGTGGTTTTGATAAATGGGCGGAAATACCGCTTAGTGGTTTTCGCACTAGCAAAGGCGGTCAGGTGGTATGATTTTTGATAATGTGATCGAACTAAATAGCGCTAAGTATACGAGGAGCGAAGTGCGAAAACTTCTCTTTTCACAAGGGTCGAGGTGAGTTAACCTTCACGCAATGAAATTTGCGATATCGTTTTGTGGTCATCAGATATGGGGATATGGATGCGAACAACTGTGATTGAATGGGGAAGTTGCTCGGTGGTGGGACGTGGGGCACGGATCTTGTGTTGCAGCGGGATATTTTTAACATTAAAAAACCTTTTTTCTTTAATATAAAACCAATGTATTATTTTATTTGCGAGGTGATATTTATATGGTGAATAAAACATTTAAGAATGTCTTATAACCAATGGTGTGGGAAAGGGCAGGGTTTATTTTGGCACATGGGGTAATTAAAACCATAGGTTTAAAATAAAATAATGGGTTTTTCGACATTTTATATAAAAATGAATTAATAAAATATACGGGAAGGGGTTTTGTAGGGAATTAATACTTTATGTTAAAAATTAATATGTAATGAAATGTAAATGAAATGAAAATACATAGAATTAACCTAAGTAAAGTGTGTAAAATAGGCATTTTAGCATAGAAATTATCCCATTTTTATATGTACACATAAACTTAGGATAACATGTATTTTATGGTTTTTGAGTGTTTCTGGAAGAAATGAAATTACTTAAGAGGGGATTTTACTTTCACTAAGCAAAAAAGGTGTTTTACTTAGGAAAAGGGATTATAGTTTTGGAAAAGGTTTAATATGCAGAGGAAAATGGATTTTATGAATGGAATCCAATACTTATTACCAATCAGTTATTAAGCCTTGGGTCTGGTCCCAACAGAACTCAGAGAAATGCTCTTAACCTCTTTAACTGAAAGTTTTGAATACTAGATCATTGTGGGGGAAGGGAAATTAGTAATTTGTTCGATGATGCTTTATTACATGCCTTTCACAACTGATTTCTACCTACCCATCATTATTCTAACACTTTAACTTCATTTGCATGGGTGCATTTAAGCTTGCAAACCCTTATTCAATTTTCTTTTAGAACAAGAAACTATCTAATTCTAGCCTTATTTCATCTAATGGCTCAGATTAAACTGTTGAGCTCATTATTTATTCTCTACCTAACTACTGATCTGTCAAGTTTAAACTGTTTGAAAATATATTTATTCTCTATCTATCAACATGAAATTTAAAGCATGAGAGGTCAAATTTAAGTTGTTTGACCCTCATGGATTGTGACAGCTAGGACAAGCTACACACAATATTATTTGCAAAAGTAAGCTAAAGTAGTGGCATTTAAACTTGCAACACTTTCATGATCTATTTTTGATGGGGTTCATATTTAATATTCTTTTGATCTTTGTTTCTTTTTGTCCTTTGATTGTTCTTTTAGGACATACCCTCTTTTCATTTTTTAATTTGGGAATACATTTACATAAAGCAAAGTTATGTACAATATTTCAAGTTTTTAATAGAGTCAATTCAAAATTATGAATCCTATATGTATAGGACCCTAACAGCGGCTTCACATGGGGATGGCATCTCCTTGTGAGATGTCAAGAACACTGTTGTCTAGTATCCTGATCCTTTGAGCCAACCCCAAACATGCATTTTCTTTGTTATAAAATCTCTGTGACTGAAACTCTTGGACTGAATTTACACCTTTTTCTGCAAACTAAAATTTGATCTGAGACTAAAAGGTGTTGCAACCTTCAAACCAAACTAATAAATCATCAATATCTTAGGGCCTTTTCCTTGGCTTCAAATCTTAATGAATTATTTCAAACGTAGTTGAAAACAGAAAAACTTAAATAAATTGAAATCCTACCTACTTACTCTAATCAGTTTTCCAATTGTTGGTTAGCTAAAATGAAATAGCCAATGCAACCATTCAAGCATTATGTACTTTGATATATTTTGCTTATTTTCTTGCTGATTATAAAAATTGTTATTTTTCAACCTATTAGAAACTTGTCAACAAAGGAGAGGATAAGGAAATACTTGATTTCCTTTGTCGACTCTAGAAAATTTTCAAAAGGATCTTCCAATATATATACACCAATGTTTAACTTATCTAAAAAACCCTACATCTATTCTGAATGGCCTCCATGCCACGAAAATGAAATGTTATTTTCATCTTTATCTCCCTGCAAACTTTCAGATTAGTTTTGTGATGATATTCTTACTGATTTTAAAGTTTGACTACTAAAACCTTTATCATCTTGATTTTGAAACTCATAGTTACTTAATAGGGGTAGGCTTTAAATGCATTCAATATCCAACATATCTGCTATTAGATCATTAAAATCTTGGGAAAATTATTGCAACCTATGGCATATAGGATTCCATGGGACTTCATAAACTTCAACAAGTTGCTCATCCTTTTCTTTAAATATGTTATACCACATCTCCTTTAAAATCTGAAATGATTCAAAACATAGTGGTAGAGAATTCTCATGTATCATTTGAACAAGTATTTCAATGGAATTTGATAACTGTAATTGTGAAACTGAAAATCCTGATTAAGAGTTTCATTGTCTTTTTTTTTTTCAATCACAATTCGTAAATACTGTTGATTATTGATGGCATGAAAGTTCTATAATGAACTGAAATTAAGCAAAAGAAAGAGGTAAAGAACCTTCACTTATTTCCAAATTTTGTGCTTTTTCTTCCTCACTCTCATAGCTGATTTGTTTTGGCTGATCACTGTATTCTGGCTGCTGAAACTAATTTTCCTCATCCCACAAACTAGATTTTGATCACTCTATAAAATTAACCTGAGTTTGGAGAACATAACTATCATCATAATGATCATACTTAGGCAAATCATCAAAAGAAGGAATGTCATCAAACATACACATTAGATCAACATATTGCTTCTCCTCATATTGATCTATAAATCAATTATATGATTTATGATAATTGCAATTAGTAGGAATTTTTCCATGGCTATCGACCTCTTCTATTTCTTCATGGTGATTTTCAATAAAAAATTCATCTTCCGTAGTCATCTTCTGTATGATTTCATCTAGTTTTCTTACCAAAAGTATGAGTTTTACCTCTGCAATGTTCTTCTTCTCTTCTCCTTATTTCAAATTTTCCTTTCTTATTTGCAAATTAACTTCTAAATCAATTGCAATATTTTTCATCTGTACACCTGTTTTTGGATCTCATTCTCTTAACTAAAATTCTATTTCTGGATCAAAGGAACTTGGATAATGTAAGAGATTTGAATCATGAGGAGGTCTAATATTTTCTGGCATTGAATAGTAAATTTGATTAAATATGTCAGAAAATTGTTGTATTTTTTCATTTGGATATCTTTTTAACTGATTATATTCTTCTATGATCACAAAAAGATTGACTTTAATTATCCATCTGTCAAGAAAAAGTTTGACAAACTACTGGAAATTTGAGATGCTTACATTAGGCAGATTCTTGAACCAACTCTTTATTCTATTTTGCAAAGAAAGAGAAAAAAGTCTGATTATAACATCATCTTCATCAATCTCAAATAGTTCTATATAATTCTCAAAACCTTGAATATGTTTTTGGGAAGTGATGTTATTATTTTCTCCATCAAACCTAGGAAGAAATTTCTAATAGTTATGAGGGAAATCATGGAGTATAGGAGGTAAAATGAGGGGCTTATATCTATTAGGAACTTTACAAGGTACAGGAATATGCACAGGAATTGTAAGATCGGTCTTGAATATTTGAGGCTTATTTATTAGAAAATGATAATCATAAGATTCATAAGGAAGTCGCTCGAAGGGATTAGGAGAATCAGTGTTTACAATAGTTAAAAGAAAATAATTAAAAACTAATCTAAGATCTTCTCTAAAATACAATATACATTGAAAAAATTTCTTAATGAGAAAGAACATAATGTCTTGGATTAATATCCAAGTTGAAAGCCCGATCTTTCTATATTTTTCTTTTAGGTTCATTCCTCCAATGGAGTCTTGATGGTGAAATTTATTTGGAGTCGCCAGGTGGATTATTTTAACCTTTGTGTGTCTGATCACTATCCACCATCATATATCAGATCTGAACCTATAAAATAGTTCTGAAGAAAATGTTAGCTTCCCTAGTGGAGTTGCCAATATGTTATCACTCAGTAATTTCTCAAGGTTAAAGAAATAAATAGTCTGAGGTAACCAAAAAAAAACTTTTAAACTCTAATATCTAGCCTTCTTAGGGTTCAGAGAGGGCTCTCTCTATAAGATTTAACTTTTTTTTTAATTATATGATATTAGGCTAGTTATAATGTGAAAATCTATTTTGGTTAGGTTTCGTTTGGTGAGAAAAAATCACTTAATGAGATGGATAGTGAGAAATTTGTTTGTCCATTGGGCTAGGGAGTCAAATGTCAAGCAGACAGGACTAGGATCAAGGTAAAAAAGTCAAATTTTTTCAGGGAAAGATAGATAAGTCATTGAAGATCTTGGAAGGCTGATTTTGTGAAGTGGTTTGATCAAGATAAAGAGCAATGAAGGATTATTTAATCCGGATAAGGAAGGAAAAGATAGGGTTCATTCGACAGAGGGAGAAATTAAGGATTCCCTACTCTGGAAATCAACAGAAAACATAGAAATGATAAACAGTTAAAGACAGGGTGCTTTTAAAAAATCTTGTAATAATACTCTTGATTTATCATTCAAATTTAGAGAACATATATGGATGCATGTAAACATAATAATATAAAAAAAGACAGTAGAAATTACTTCACTTGAATGGTGCATCACATGAATCCTAAAATATGATGCTAGATGATTTGATCCAGTCTGCTACTTGAACTTGCAACAAAAAGCCTTCAAGTACAACAAAAATGACTATAGAAATATTCAACAATTTATTCCACAATAATACTTCAAAGGATTAAGTATTTATACAAATTCTAAACTAAAATATCTTGAAAAAATATCAAGATTAGTTTGCAAATATCTCAAACTGTCTTACATAATTAGAACTTAAATAAAGGACACTAAAAAATAATGAATCTATTTGGCACTATAATTATGGATTGATGGTGAAAAAGAAGAGAATTCGAATTTGATATCAACTCTTAGTTGATGATGAGGCATCCAACTCACTAACTGTCTCCTTCCTTTGTGCATTTTGCTCCAGAAATTCTGCAAATGTGGGGTCCAATGATACCTTTGTATATCTCAATCCGAAATAGATGTGTAAAAATTGAAAAAGGTTTTTGTCGATAAATATGTTACTCAGTTAAACCTCTCTCAGTCTCCCAAAATTCTGTTCTCTCTGTTCACCATATGCTCTGCAAAACGATGTGTAAAAAAACTTTTCACAGTCTGAAAAATAGGTTGCAAAGATGTGCAAGTATCTCTCATTATGTAATACTTGTGCATAAACTGAGATAGGTTTTTTTAGCTTGGCATCTTAGGATAAAAATCCTTCAGTTTTGAAAAATTCATCTTGGATTGGACACAATATTTTCTGCAAAAATTTCCCTTCATGCTTTGTTTTCATCTTTTAACCTTACTGTTCTTTTAATTTTTTTTACTTTCACTTTGGATAAACTTTATTGTTGTTGGTGAAAGTATTTTCATCTATTTTTAACTATTATTGCCTCTGTATTTACTTTTACTCTTTTACCTTGACTACATTTTCTCACCTGTTTTCACTTTCATAGTAAACCTTCCAACTACTCATGCTTATGTGTTTTCAGTAAAAAATAATTTTTTTACTAAAGACACATGTAAAATAGAAAATGTTCCTTTGGAGAGTAGTTTCAAAAAATATTTCACTATGCTGGTGAAAATGTTTCATCCTTTTTTCTGACCATCATTGTGTAAATTTCTTCATTCTGCTCTGCTACTGTATGAAATCTTGTTGTTTTAGGAAAAACATTCAAACTCATTTCCTTGTGAATTCTTGGAGTAAAACCAATCTTTAACTATTATTTAGATTGTTTTATCCAATTTCTCCTTTTGCTAAAAACCTACAACAGTAAAATAATTTGTTAAATGAAAACGCAGGTTTGCGGGGAGGTGAGCAAGGGTTTTATTGAACTGAGAAGTCTTTGGAAGAAATATGGATTGTGTATGAATCATTTTTGCATTGGAAATGGTATTATAGTGGTATTTTGCAACGTAGGGTGAATAAGCAATGTATCACATAGTCTAATGCACAGTGAAGGTGCAATGGTGGCTTACAGTGTATTGCAGGAAAGGTAAGTGATTTTAACATACGCGAAGACGGGTTTGGAAGTTTAAGATTGGAAGATGCAATGAAATGAGGTGATGTCACGTGGCAGGAGAAAGGTGTTTTGCGGATGTTCCATTGCATAAAAAAGGAGCAATTTTGGTGGTTTTTATAAATGGGTGGTAATACTGCTCAGCGGTTTTCACACTGGAAAAGGTGGTCAGGTGGTATGATTTTTGATAATGCGATCGAATTAAATAGCGCCACATATTCGGGGAGAGGAGTGCGAAAACTGCTCTTTTCGCAAGGGTCGGGGTGAGTTAACCTTCGCGCAATGAAATTTGCGATATCACTTTGTGGTCCTCAGATCTAGGGATAGGGATGAAAATGGATGTGATTGAATGGGGAAGTTGATCCGCGGTGGGACGTGGGGCACAAGTCTTTTGTTGCGACGGGATAGTTTAACGTTAAAAAACCTTTGTTTTTTAATACAAAACCAATGTATTATTTGATTGGCGGGGCAATATTTATATGGTGAATAAAACATTTAAGAATGTCGTATAACCAATGGCGTGGGATATAATTTTTTAACCTATGGGGAAAGGGCGGGGTTTATTTTGGCACATGGGGTAATTAAAACCATAGGTTTAAAATAAAATAATGGGTTTTGGGATATTTTATATAAAAATGAATTAATAAAATATACGCAAAGGGGTTTTATAGGGAATTAATACTTTATGTTAAAAATTAATATATAATTAAATGTAAATGAAATGAAAATACATAGAATTAACCTAAGTAAAGTGTGTAAAATAGGCATTTTAGCATAGAAATTATCCCATTTTTATATTTACACATAAACTTAGGATAACATGTATTTTATGGTTTTTGAGTGTTTTTGGATGAAATGAAATGACTTAAGAGGGGATTTTACTTTTCAATAATCAAAAAGGGTGTTTTAATTAGGAAAAAGGATTACAGTTTTGGAAAAGGGTGAATATGCTGAGGAAAATGGATTTTATGAAGGCAATCCAATACTTATTCCCAATCAATTATTAAGCCTTGGGTCTAGCCCCAACAGAAGTTAGAGAAATGCTCTGAGCCTCTTTAACTGAAATTTTTGAATACTGGATCATTGTGGGGGAAGGTAAATTAGTAATTTGTGTGATGATGCTTTATTACATGCCTTGCACAACTGCTTTCTACCTACCCATCATTATTCTAACATTTTGACTTCATTTGCATGGGTGCATTTAAGCTTGCAAACCCTTATTCATTTCTCTTTTAAAACATGAAACTATCTAATTCTAACCTTATTTCATCCAAGGACTCAGATTAAACTGTTGAGCTCCTTATTTATTATTTATCTAACTACTGATTTGTCAAGTTTAAAATGTTTGACAAGATATTTATTCTCTATCTATCAACATGAAATTTAAATCATGAGAATTCAAATTGAAGTTGTTTGACCCTCATGGATTGTGACATTTAGGACAAGTTGCACACAATCTTATTTGCAAAAGTAAGCTAAAGTAGTGGCATTTAAACTTGCAACACTATCATGATCTATTTTTGATGGGGTTCGTATTTAATATTCCTTTCATCTTTGTTTATTTTTTTCCTTTGATTGTTCATTTAGGACATACCCTCTTTTCATTTTTTAATTTGGGAATGCATTTTCAGAAAGCAAAGGTATGTACAATATTTCAAGATTTTATCAGAGTCAATTCAAAATTATGAATCCTATATTTATAGGACCCTAACATGTTTTCCCCAAAGAGTGGAGTTTTTCATGGTAGTGTGCCTACATATTGTGTCGTCTTCTAATTTTTTGGCACTAGTCTTGATGATGAAAAATAAAACAAAAGGACACATAATAATAATCAAAAGATAATGTCATGATAAGAGAAACTAATTGACTTTCATTTCTCTAACACTGTTTGAGCAAGGTTGTGATCAAAGGAAGTTTTAAGATTAGTTGAGTACATTTGTATTGAAGATTAGTGAAGGATTCAAAGGCATCATTAGGACTAACTTAAGAAAGTGAAAATTCAGAGAAAACGCGATCTCGGTAGAGTGCTTCAACTTTCAAAGACTACACAAATCCTCGGAACTACCTCAGTTCAGTTCTATTACATACTCACAACAACTACTTTTGGCGATACGACAGTAGTATAAGTCTCAGTGTTATAATTGTGATGCTTTAAATAATATATACATTTTAGTGTCACAACCAAATCTCATAATCTCGATAATTTGACAAGGTCTCAAATAATACCACACCTTTGATGATATATCACAGTAACAGAAATTAAGATTTTTCACAAGGAGGATTACAGTGAGAAGAGGTAAGTTGCATCACAGTAATGATCACAGTGAAGATTCTCACTGATTCAGTGTCATCACAGTTCATTGAGAATAATGCCATTTAAGTTTATCAAATTGATCTTAGTACATAGATAAGGTCTTAGTAAGATGGAGGAAGTCTCGATTTCTCCACAGAAGGTCACAATAAATTACATAAATTCAGAAATTACAGTTATATGGATATGTGATATACCTCAGTACAAAGGATTCGGTGCTACAGCCTAAACACTCCAAGTTATGCCACCTATATCTCAATATCAACATTGTCTCAGTGCTTCCATAATACAATGAACTCAATTTTGTGTATTCCATCACTGAAGAAATTTGAATTCTATCCTATGAAGTTTACAGTGCTAGGAATTTAATAAGAAGAAAGGTCTCCCTAAAGATTTGAAATACAAGAAACCAAGTAAGTATTGATGAAAAAAACTAAAGGTATGAAATCACAAGGTATCTATATAAGAATCATCCTTGTTTCTATATATTCTAAGGTCAAAAATATACTATTATAATCCTAATCCTCTCCCTCTAGTATTTACAAATTAATATAGATATAAAATAAATATCTTTTTGTCAAAATAATTTAATCCTAGATATCTTAGAATTTCATATCTCATGATTGTATAAAAGATCTAACTTGAGAAAATTAAGTTATTCTCTTTTCACATGGTCTTGCTTGAGAATATGTATTGCAAGTATATCATGACTTACATTATTAATGACCAAGAAGGGAATCACAAGAGGGTTTGTCGAGAAACAAAGGTATCTCTTAAGTTATCATAGGAGAATTTTGAGGTCTAAAATGGGCCTCCTAAGAAAAATGCACAACTAAAATAAACTTTATTAGAACCAATATGATTCAAGATGATGATGTCAACCATGGGAGATGATTCGCCATTTTTTAAGTAAAAGGATGAAAAGATTAAAAAATAATAAAATAATAAAACTACTTGTTAAACTCGTATTTTCAACTTATATCCCAAAGGTTTTACTCAAATTTCAAACGGGAGAACTTTTTTGATGAAAATTTGATTTCTTTATCTAAGGAGTACCCATGTTGCATACTTTTTATGGACCCTGCTATGCGAAAAATGAGAAGTACATGAAAAAACGTGATTGAAATCACGTTTTTCCATGTACTTCTCATTTTTCACATAGCAGGGTCCATCAAAAGTATGCAACATGGGCACTCCTTAGATGAGGAATAAAAATTTTCATCCAAAGAGTACTCTCGCTCGAAATTTGAGTAAAAAATTTGGGAGATAAGCTAAAAATATGAGTTGAGAAAGTACGTTTTTCTTTTTTCCCTCTAAAATTTGATGATGTAATCAAATCTTATTTAATTATGTCCACTATTATTTTATAATTTCATTAGGAGGCCCATTTTAGACCTCAAAATTCTCCTAATTTGAAAGCTTTGTTAATTATCATTGATCTACACTACTAACTTTTGTTATGCTTAGATCTCTTGAATCTTAAAAGATTCTTGCTTGGGGTGGTTCATCATCTCGTGAATCTACCCACCTTATACATATGTAATTTTTTGCATAAAAGGAACCCTAAAGGGTTCTCTAGAAACCCTAACCTAGGGTATGTTGGTAATGTATGAAACCCTAAAACCTATTTAGGGTTACTAATGAATAAATTGCTATATTGATTGAAATATTGATAATGTCGAGTTTGGGATACTGATAAGATCATGGAAACTCTAAAATTGTTGGAGTTAAGATGATGTTGTTCAAAATATCGAACTTTGAATTTTGATATCATAAGGGTGTGCCAGTGGATTGAAACCTTAGATTTTGGTGAGCTCTATAGGCAAAATCCCTATTATGGAAAGTCCTGGGAGTGAAAGGTTGGGTATATGTCCTCTTAATCAAATCTCTAGCCTAGTCTAGGATGGCATGTGTCTAATGTATAAATTTTGACTAACATGTGATGTTATTATAATGGTGATCTCTTAGATATGTGTGTTCACCTATTTTTCTAATGGTCCTAAAAATATAGGGTTTCCCTAGTTAAAGCTTGAAATATCTAGGACGATGATTAAATTCTCTAGTATGTATGTTGATTTGAATCTATATGATGTGTGTTGAGAATTTATAAATGGTGAATCTAGGGTTTACATCGAATCCTAGTGGAAGTTACTTATGATGTGTTATGGGATCTATATTAAACACTAGTGGAAGCTCTTTATGATATGTTTTGATAATTGGTTTGAAATATAGAGTCTGCAACTAAATCTAGTGAAATATTATCATGTATGAGTTGTGATTAATCTTGATTTACTACGTTGTATGAAATATAGGACTTCTATGAATTCCTAGTGGAAAGTCTAACATGTGAAACTTAAAGGTCGTTAAATATCTTGATTGGTTCTAGGTTTTTCTATATGTTGTAGAAAGGTATGTTATACCTTTAAAGAAACATTGAAACCCTATATATAATAAAAGACGTTGTGAGGTAATCTAGGGTTAATGATAAAAGTCCCTAGAAAAATGTTACAGAGTATATGTCTCTTGTTTGAAAATGCTTTCGCGATTCTGATATGGCTAACTTTATGATTCTATAGTTTTGGTTGTGCTTGTTGTCTAAAGTTATGCAGGTACATGATGAAGTTGAGAATATAATAAGTATGATGAAAAGAATGGAATCCATAAAATATTATCCAACACCGGATAGAAGAAATCTCCCTACACTAAGAGGGAGCCTAGATAGAAGAACTATCCCTAGTTAAGAGGGAGAGCATAACAAATTTTCTAGTTGGAGAATATATTTTGGAAAGATATGTTGCCACATGTGAAGTAGTAAGAGGAATCTTTTCATAAGCGATTCTATTGATAGTCCTACTAAATCTAGTTGAAATTCAACACTAAAACCCCAATGTTTGTTTATACATTTGAAATTATTGATGATTGTGATTCTTGTTTGCATAGGTGAATCTCTCGAAGGACTTGATAGCATGCTAATTACCAATCAGTTTTATTGAGAGACATTGGTTATTCTTGATCTGCTGGATCATGGTGTGTTGAGGCTTTGTGAGTGAAGCATCGCCTGAGGCTTTGTGAGTGAATCATTGCCTGAGGCTTTGTGAGTGAAGCATTTCCTGAAAATATTTTCTTGAGGCTTTATGAGTGAATCATTTCTTGAAAATTTTGTTTTGGGGCTTTGTGAGTGAAGCATTGCCTAGAAATACCTCAGGTCGACACTTTGTATTGATGTCTAGTTGGGAGGGTGGCATTGGGTGGATGTACACGTAGTTATATGGGTTGATGGTACCTATAGAGTTTGAAAGCCTTATTCCATATTAGTCCCACTTAGATAGATTACCTTGGTCAGGAATCTAGTCGATGTCATTGTGGTGCTTAAACTGTTGAGTGACTAACAGATAGAGTTCCCTGGTCAATAATCTAGTCCATGGCATTTTCATGGCTAAACTTCTTCATAGATAAAGTAAGATCTTCCATGTACTTCTTTTGTATATGAAAACATACCTAGTGAATAGGGAGTGTTGAAGAATGTAACTAGGTTCGGTCTTCATTATTAATGTACTTGTCAAAAGAATTTATTATTAAATGACTTATTAAAGCATGGGTTCATGCTTGGGTCATATTTAGATTAATGTCCCAATTGTGGAATTCTAGGTTAGTTGTTATAGATTTAAATTGATCCAATTCTTCGGATTTTAAATCATGTAACATTAGGTTGTCAAAAATTTTCTCCATGAAGTAATCTTCTTCATGGTCATTATCCTTGGCTTCAACAAAATATTCTTCATCAATTAGCCTTCAAATTAAGTAATAAAAGTCCTCAAGTGATATAAAATTAGACCTCCATCAATCTCCTACAAGTAGGCTTCACTAAAAGGAATGTTGATATATTATATGGATGCATCTTTTCATCCAAGTTGATCCAACATAGGTTGGTTTATTAATATGGGACAACAACTATAAATACCCCACTTATTTCACATTTCAGGATAGATAATTTCAGACAAGTATCTCTGGGTTTTTCGGTGCGTGTTGGCTTTAGGGGTCTTGACCCAGTTCGGTTTTGAGGTTTTCCAAAAAAACCTTGATAGTACTGGCCCTTTCGGAAATGGCCTGCTTGCGCAAGTCAAGGTCTCACCTGAAGTAGTATGGAAGGGTGCTATAACCATGTTTCTGCACCCTCAGAGAGAGGGAGAGTTAATAAAAGGGGGTCCCTGCAGATCTAACAGTCTCGCGTAGGAGGAACCAAACACGAAACCAATTTAACAATATATTGGTTACGTACAGATCATAATTAACCGATAACTTAAGCAAAGTGTCTTAATCATAGCTACACATTCATCATATCACATCCACGTTTGCATCATTTTATATATTAGTATTCAGTAAGCAACAAAAGCTCAACAAATAAATGTAACCAATAATTAGAACACAGGAATACTAAGATATCATCAACAAATTTCCCATTCATTCATATCTAGATCTTGCTTACAGACTCTACGACCAGCCCGCACACACAGCCAATGGGGTCCGCACATATGAGGACTTCAGGGTCTCCATGCACACAGCCATCTAGAGCCCTTCCCCAGACTATCGACACAAAATATCACAAGTTCTCATCCAATATTAACTTATCTCTTCCTCCTCCTCTCTAGACTCGATTTATCTATCTATTTATATCATCTTAGCCTACGCTACTCTATGGTCTAAAAATCGTGGTTTGCGGGATCCTGGTCTACCCTTTGACCCATACAATACATTAGGGCTTTGACCCACCCCAAAGCCCCTACGCTAAACCAAGTATTACAAAATATTAAAATAATGTACCAAAAGCACGCTTAGGGGACCTCGTTCCAATAGTCCCCCAACACAATCTTATTAATTGCTCTGAGTCATAGCACTGACTGGTTCTTCATCATTTCCTTGAGCTGCTCAATAGCGGCGGCCAACATGGCCAGAACACATATGCTCTGCATGGTTGCGGTCTACGCAATTTCAACCAAATTCTCTGAATTTGGGCCTTCAGTTGCGGTGGTGATATTATTCAAGGTTTGATTCAACTGGTGCACAACCCTTTCTAATTCCTGGGAAAGCTTGAGAGCTTCATCAGCCCAGGGCATCATATGGTCACTAAGTACCTGTTTCTTATGTTGGAGCCCCACAATTTCACTTCTAAGCGCGTGGATGGTCTGAAGGTGTGCTAGTCACTGGGCTGGAACAACGGTGGTCATAATGGCTTCCATCTGCTCATAATATTATTCCTTTATTTTATCTAATAAATTTGGTGAACCAAGACCATTAAACCTATGATTGATTGTGTTATGGTTTTGCAATGACATAGCTCATTGGGCACACTTGGGGGTCTTAGGTTGTAGCTTGGCTTGTGGGGTGCTATATAAAGTTCAAAATCGGCCTGCTGCTTTGTACCTCGGTCTGAGATGCCTTCAGGTAGCGACCGAAGCCTAAACCATGACTAATTTGCCTCTCTCAATGTTGAATTCCTTGAGTTTAAAGGTTTGGAAACATCAATCGCTTGCATCAACAGACCTGCAACAACACATTATCCTTCTAACTCTGCGATAGTGATATTCCCGGGATCCTCATCTTAGTCTTCTATTGACAAATTTCTGCAGTTTACAATGCCCTGTATCTGTGTGTCCTAGGTTGGCGCAGTACACTCTTGCCTAGGGAGGGACTCAGTGAAGACCATAGCATCTATTTCTTGCAGGGCTTCATCGAGTTGCTTAGTTCCTTCGATTAATCCAAATGTCATTATAAAATCCTCATTCATTTTACCCCTGTGTCAGGTACATTGGTGTAGTTTTGCATCCAAATACCAAGTGGTATGGATTGGTACCAACATGTGAATAAACATATGGAGCCATTCATTCTAGGAATTTCACTTCCATACTTCCATCCAGAGGGCCAAGTGCTTACACGAATCCCCTCGTCCAGAGAAGAGCTCCCTTGGAAGTTTGAATAGAGGTTCAAATCATAGGTTCATCATCTTTCTGCACTCCCCCCAGTCCTGAAAAGCTTCCTTATGGGTTTCCCACCAGTGCGCAGGGGTGGCGCACATGGCCATGTGAAGGGCCCAAAATCTTCATTCTTCAGTGATGTTTGCTTCAATTTCTTTAAGGAAATCGGTAATATTACCAGAGCCATTGAAGTAGGGTAGTTATCTTACCTCTGAGGAGATGCATCGGAATATTTTTGTGACCTTAAGACGCCTTAGCGCAGATACATCATGCAGTCGGTTCTGCCAATTTTCTATCTCTCCATCCGAGTCAGATAAGCATTCATTGTCTTTTTCCTAGCATAACATGCCATCAGCCATGGGGTTGATCAAGTCATCATCTCGGGTGATCAACTTGTATATGTGATCAACATCATATTCCTCTCGTACATATTCAGTGTATCACTCCCCTTCTGCTAGATCGAACATAAATATCACCCTTGTGCCTTAAATTTCAAAGATCATGCTCCTTCTTTCTAAATTAATGATACCTCCCATGTCAATAGCCCAATCGATGCCTAAGAGCGCGGGGTAGGGGTCCGTGTCATCCAATATCTGATTACCTCAAAATCAACGTAAAATTTAACACCTGCAATAGCTACCACAACTTTTATCAGTCATCCCATTGGGATAATCTTTTGTTGATTAGCCATTCGTAGTTGAATAATCGACCATTCCATTTTAGGTTCTCCCATTATTTTCCAGGTCTACTTGGGTAGGACGTTTGAGTCTGATCCTAAATCAAGGATGACTTGATCCATTTCATAGTCTCCAATCTACGCAGTCATGCACATTTCCCATCCTGTCATGTTTTTGTTTTTGTATAGCTTGTTCACAATTTTAACCTCTAGATGTAAAAAAACCTTTTCTGTACAACTATCTATTAGTTTTTGGATATTATCTACAACCTTCTCATCGCGTAGCAACTTCATACATGCCTGGAGGAATGGTTTAACTGCTTTTTCTGCTTTTGGTTCTACCATACTCTTTGCAGTAGGTGCTCCACCTTTGAAAATCTCCCTCTGAACTTATATGAATATTTCTTTCTCCTTTTTCAGATCTAAGGTTTCTATTTTTTCCCCAGCTTTTCGAATCAGTGATTTAGTTGCAACCTTTTCTTCAACTCCCCTAGTGCCAATGCCATTGCACGTGATCACATTGATACATGGTCCATCGTCTCATGGTTCTGACTTAACCCTTTGCACATTCTGCATGGGCGTCTACTATTTCTCCTGCATTTATTCTATTAATATTAGGAAATATTCAATGACGTGATCGAACCGCCTTCAATATCTATAGGACTGGCGTGCAAGGTTTGGAAAATCTCATGAAAAATGCCCCACATCTCCACAGTTGTAACATATCATATTTCCTCGCCCTTGACCTTCTCTCCCCCCTCTCCCTCCTCCCCTTCCTCTTGCAGGAGATCCTTCCCATCTAGAAGGAGATACTGGGGATGAGGGGTCCACTTGCACCCTATATAAGTTTCCCTTATCTACCATGAGGTTGAGTGTTTAGCAGTTTTTCTCATCATGGCCAACAGACAAGCAGAATCTGCGCCACTGTTGTTTCAGTTCTAGAACATAAGCACCTAACCGTGGGCAGTGATATGTATCCTGTCTTCCTGCTACCCAACAGTTAGCACACTATAGCATAGGACTGTTAGGGCCAACCATTACCCTAGGTCGTAGAGGGCTCGACCCCACAGTCTACATGTAATCCAATAATAAGGGGCATTGATCCTTATTATGACTCGACACCCTACAATGTATGCACTAGATATCCTGAGTAGCTTCCTTATCGTGATCCTTTCACAAGTTCTGAATTTCTAAGTGCATTTCCTCTAGCTGGCTCTAGATCCGTAGAGCTGCGAACTGCGTATCATCGCTTGGCGCAGCTTCTAATTTCATGGAAATCCCCATAGCTTCTTCTTGGGTGTCGATATTTTGTTGTCCTATGGGTCCATGTAAGTGTAGTAATAGCATAGTGATAAACCATTCATTGTGATGCTTATCCTCGTATACAAACCCCCCATCGTTGATTTCCTTCTTTAATCGTTGGTCAAATTTCCAGACGGACTCTGTAGGTCCCTACTTAAAGTCCTTTAATTCAACTACACATTGAAATTATGACTTAGGCTTCTAGAATTGTTTCTTTAGGGCAGTTTTAATATCTTGTATTGTTGCGTTCACATGTTGACCAATGTATCCCATAATACAATCTAGAGCCCTTCCCTCTAAAGCTATGGATTGCTGCGCTCATTTGATAGCATCATTGTTAACATTCTGCGCAGTCCACACAGACTCTGCTACAAACCAGAATCGATCCATATCCTCATCCCCTACACCCTTAAAGGTAGGTAGTTTCATGTGCGTGGCCATGTCGTCCTTTGGTGGTGGCAGAGGAGGTGTAGGAGAATTATTACCCTTATGTGGGTTTGATGCAAGTGTGGCCAGGGGGCTGGTTCTAATTTGCGCAACCCCTCCTTGGTTAAAATCAAGTGATTCCCTTAAGGGGTTGTATACTGATTTGTCTCCTTCTTGATTAACCCGATAGTATTTACCACTTCGTGTCGTGCTCTCGCTTTGGTCAGAGGTCATTCACATGGCTTGGCCACCACAAGGCACCCTTTTCACTCAATAGCATCTTAATCAACAACGACAAGGTTTTTAGGAACTTACCTCTGAATCCCTTGAAGAACCTTCGCTCTGCTTCCGAATATGACACAAATTGATCAACGGAAAATTCTATCACGAATCCTCCCAATATACTGTCGACCCAGTGATCTACATTTATGGTAATCTTGTTATCGACCCTTTCCAAATGTCGGATCAATTCGCGAGTCCACTGCGTGACCTAATCGTCCTTCCAATAAGTGTGGAACTCCACCAGTCGTGCCAACCACTCCTGCAATTCGTGTGCAAAGGATACAAAGAATATTTCGTGTAATTCCGTAAAAATATACTTGCCTTTCCACTCTTCAACAGATAGCTTCTTACTTCTATTCTCTTTTTGGGAAAATTCTTGAATCTCTTTTTCGAACCAGTCTTCTAACTCAGACTTTACTGGCTGCCAATAACCCCATGGCATTACCTAGTGTCTCTCTCAAAATGCTCCAAGTCCTAGCAAGGAAACCAATTTTTGGCTTTAGGGGTCTTGGCCTAGGTTCGGTTTTAAGGTTTGCCAACAAAACCCGATACTACAGGCCCTTTCGGCAATGGCCTACTTGTGCAGGTCAAGGTCTCAATCGAAGTAGTATGGGAGGGTGTTGGAACCAGGATTCTGCACCCTGAGAGAGAGGGAGAGTTAATAAAAGGGGGTCCCTGCAGATCTAATAGTCTTGCGCAGGAGGAGCCAAACACGAAACCCTTTTAACAGTATATTGGTTACGCATAAATCTTAATTAACAGATAAATTAAGTAGAGCGTCTTAGTCAGAGCTACACATTCATCATATCGCATCCACATGCGCATCAGTTTATCTATCTGAATTCAGTAAGCAACCCAATCTCAGCACATAAACATAACCAATAATCAGAACACAGGAATACTAAGATATCATCAACAGCTTTCCCATTCATTCATATACAAATCTGACTTACAGACTCTATGACCATCCCGCGCACACAATGATCAGGGTCTGCACACAACAGGACTTCAGGGTCTTTGTGCACATAGCCAGCAGGACCCCTTCCCCAAACTATCGACACAAAAGATCACAAGTTTGTATCCAAGCTTAACTTGTCTCTTCCTCCTCCTCTCTAGACTCAATTTATCTATCTATTTATAGCATCTTAGCCTGCGCTACTCTACGCTTCGCAAATTGTGGTTTGCGGACTCCTGGCCTACCATTTTACCCATTACAATACATCGGGGCTTTGACCCCGCCCGAAAGCCCCTGCGCTAGACCAAGTGTTACAAAATATTATAAAATTGGACAAAAAAACAGTTAGGGGATCTTATTCCAACAGTGGGTAAGTATAGTGAAAGAGTTCAGACTTCTCTGTAATTAAGGCTCCGATTACAGGCTTATGAAGTAACAAGAATCCACAGTTTCGGTGAAGTTACAATCTCCTTCTTTCGGTGAAGTTATAGTGAATATGGCTCTTTGTAGTTATAGTCATCTTTATCTCTTTGGTTCATTTCTATACTTGGAGAAGGTACAGTACATTGGCTCGGTGACGTAACGTTGTATGTTACATTGACTACACATAGAATCAGTGGTACAAGTTCGGTGTTATATCAGTCATGAAGTTCGATGCCACAAGTGATGTAGGATGATGATAAATGATGCTCGTATGGCATTCAAGTGTTGTGATGCTCGGTTTTATGTTTCTATCTTAACCTTAGTTAAGACGATAACGATGAAGTTTGGGTGCAAACAAGAGAGATCTAGGTGTCGTGGAGATCTTGGTGCATATACGGTGAAGGGATGACTTGAGGGAGGAATCCTATAGTCTAAAGGTCTTGGTCATCTCATATTGAACCTATTGAAGAAAGAATTTTAACTGGGATTTCCCCAAAGAGTGGGGTTTTTCCCTGGCAGCGTGCCTACATCTTTTGTCCTCTTCAATTTTTTTGGCATTAGTCTTGATGATGAAATATAAAACACAAGAACACATAATAATAATCATGAGGTAATGTCATGATAAGAGAAACTAGTTAATCGTTGTTTCTCTAACAAGACGAGCCCCTAATCCTTTACCTTTAACTTTTTTACTAGTGCCTCGTATTGAAAATTTTAAGAAAAAAAATATTTCTTTTGTCTTAAAATCCCCCACCATGTATTAGTGTCGAATGCAATGACAAACAAGTTGTCTCTGATTGTATCAGCGAAAATCAAAGGGACAAAAGAGAAATTGATGTCCGGGAAATCATGTCTAGAAAATTGTCGCGTTCTTAAGAGTCGACTACCACCGCAAAACGAAGAACCCTACAAATCGTTGTTTTTAGATCAGAAAACATGAATGGAAAGTTAAATAAAAACATTGTTATAGGTGCAAAATAGTAGTAGCTTGCAAGCTAGCGGACTTGGGGCGCACTATTAAAGTCAATTTTAAAGTTTTTAGATAATATTTTCTTAAATTGATATGTTTTTTTCTTAATTGTTAATTGTCTTAAACGAGTTTCATCTTAAGTGGTTGTTGTCTTAAATATAAGGTTTTGTCTTAAAATATTTTTGTCTTAAATATAAAGTTGTCTTAAAATAATTATCTTAATCTGTTTTTGTCTTAAAATATGTTTGTCTCAAACTTTTTTTCTCTTAAATTTAAAGTTGTCTTAAAATAGTTGTCTTAAATATAAAGTTTCGTCTTGAAATATTTTTGTCTAAAACTATTTTGTCTTAAATTTTATATTTAAGACAATTTAATTGATATTATTTTTTTAATGTAAAATAACTAAAAATAAAAAGTAACTTTTTAAGACAAAAGATTTCTTTTTTCTTAAAGAAATGTCTTAAAAAACCTTTGGTGTATTAGTGAATGGAAAATTTATGCAATGATTACAATGATGGGCATGACAGCGATGGCATTGTTGCTCATTTTGCAAGTATGGTTGAAGTAGGTCCATTGTTGACATCGCTAACATTGCTCACGTCACACTCTCCAATATTACTGTTAGCCGCATTTGGTTTCTCCACCTATGAGAAAACAGATGGATAGAATGGCCTCATAAATAAGACATCCACTCAAACTGACATAGGATACACACCTTTCAAACAATAAATTCCATTGAATCACCTCTCCTCTTCATATTTCTAGACCCGCAGTAGTTTTATGACTTGAATTTTCTTGATCTCAACTCTCTTTTATTCGTAACTTATTGATTCTTGTATAGGAAGGAAACATGCCCGTGAATAGTCAAGTTCTTCTGTGTCATTATCAAAAAATGTTCTCACGTGTAGGTTTGTCCTTAGTCAAGCAACATCGTTACAAGAGCATCATCATGAGCGATCATCAAATAACATCTTGAATTGTTTTTGCAGGTTGATCCTCTTGATCTATTTCTATAGTCCTTGACCATCATCGTGAGCGAACATCAAGTAACATCTTGAATTATTTTTGCAGGTTAATCCTCTTGATCTATTTCTGTAGTCCTTGACTCAAGTATTAACGGTAGTAAAAGTATATTCTTATATTTACATTTAGTGGTTATTATATGGATTTACTCATACTAATACATAGATTTACTCATACTAAGTGTGATGACTATTACATAGGCATAAGGTACCTCTAAATTATAGTTACAAATTTTAAACATTCATGTTTTTAGAAGCCATATACCATTGAAT
This sequence comes from Pinus albicaulis, assembly GCA_034641835.2. NCBI lineage: Eukaryota > Viridiplantae > Streptophyta > Pinopsida > Pinales > Pinaceae > Pinus > Pinus albicaulis. Next base: position 1,254,103,271 of record CM076583.1, read on the forward strand.
GTTGCTATGTTTAATTATTTTTCAATCTTACAATTTTTTAATTCATATTTTTTTTCTCAACTTTTTTCTTGAAAAAATTTACCAAACATTTTGTATGCAAACATACAACTTTCTTTTTTGCATATTTGTTTCTAGCCCATAAAATCCCATCGTTGTAACCTTCACTCTGAAAGTACATTACAAAAATACCCATATCAATACTAAACCAGGTTACTAAAATTCTCACTTTGTACACATTAAAACATTAAATTTTTTTCAACACCAATAGTATTCTCCATAAACTACTCATTCTGATACCAAATAATATATATCCAATATATAATATAATTATGCATTCTTAATCACTTGCAACCAATGTGCATACATTTATAATGTCAATTTAAACATAGAAAAAAAATGCATGGATGATAAAAAAACACGTATCTTTAATGAAAGGACCAACGGGCTATAAACCCCAAATATTCGAGCCCAAATATAAACACTAACACTCGAACTCTTTATGCTGGATATAAAAGATCTTTCCACAAAAATAAATGCATTTCATTCTGATTTCTATTACATTCTGAATCAACACTTGCTTTTCATTATGGTTTCAGTTACATTCGTAATCAACGCACATTGAACAGCGGAATGACAGCTGCAGTATCGGAGAGACCCATCAAAAACTTGTTCAGAATAAATCAACGCACATTGAACAGAAGAATGTTGGCTATAGTACGCGGAGCGAGATTCACCAAAACATTATTCAGACTAATTAACATAAAACAACTAGACTTCAAGAGCTGAAACTGATCAGCTGAATAGAAAGACAATGACTACGAATAACACTCATCTTAAATATAATCTCTCTGCTTGCCCATGGTTTATAAGGCAGGCATGGTTTGCCCTAATTAGTAGTAGGTGGTGATATGATACTGGCTCTCCTGGCGGACATAAATTCAAACTGCTTGGCCAGATCGGGCATCACTTCTTTCACTCCATCGGATTTACAGAATCGATCCATCCATGCGCTCAACAACGGCATTTTCTCCGTATCTATTAGAACTGTATCGGTGGCCTTCTCGAGGCCTTTGATAAACGCCGAAAGACCACCCAATGTGATGTCAATCAAGCCGATCTCATCGCCTCCAAAATACGCTTTTCCTGCGAAGCACTGGTTGGTTCGCAGAGCTTCTTCTATCAAAAGAAAGTTTGTAACGCTATCTTCCACTGCTTTCTGTAGCTGCTCGCCTTGGCCAGTGAAAACTGCTCGCAGAGATGGAAAGATCTGAGGGCACATATAACAACCATGATCAGCATATTGGTTAAGGAATAGAAAAACTTAATTGGAACTTTCGAAGCCACAAATAGCAGATAAGAAAAGGGCGGATGAGATATGACTGCAGGCGATTAGTAATGAATGAATTAAATTACCTTGTCGTCTACAAAGGCGGCCCAGAAGCGAGCAATGGCTCGGTCATATGGATCGTTAGGCATAAGATTGGGGGCCTTATTTGCCCATGCCTCCTCAATGTATTGCACAATAACCATGGATTCACAAACAGGGTTTCCATTGTGGATAAGCACTGGAATTTTCTTGTGAACAGGGTTTGATTTCAGCAGCAACTCGCTCTTAGGTTTCATAGTCTCTTGGATGAATTCGTAATCGATACCTTTAAGAGCAAGTGCTATGCGAACCCGCACCACGAAGGGACTCAGAGAGACACCTAACAACTTAACTTGCCCGTTTTCTCCCTCTGTCGCCATTGCACTGAAAATATATTGCGAATTTTATGTGTCTGCCTCTTCAATCTCGGATATGCTATGCTAATTGTCCCCGACTACTATATATAGGCATCGGCCTACCAAGACTCCCGACCTTGCACGATAACTAGTTAGCGAAACACCGACGAAAATCCCATTAAAAATAAAAAGTTCAGACCGTAGACGTAATGCATGATTTCACTTGAATGGTCAAATCAATTTTTCAAATTCTAGCTTAATTCTCAAGCAATTTTGAATCCACTTTTTTGTCTTTTTACTTTAAATTGTGGGTCAGATTTGGTTGCCTGTCATTGCCAATATTGTGTCATAGCTTGCGTCACAGCGTCACAATGTCTACGGGCTGTCGCCAGTATTGTGTCATAGCTTGCGTCACCAATCAGTGCTGGGGCCAGTGTGAGACCATGTCACAATGTCCGGTCAGAGTCCATTAAATCGAGGGTTGTGGAAGCGTGATCATCTCAAAACCACGAGGAACATCCGATTAATGGGAGATGAATGACCCACGAAGCAAGTCAAAACCACGAGGAACATCCGAATGATCCGATTAATGGGAGATGAATGACCAACGAAGCAAGTCAATTCTGAGCAAAGGTTGGATCTCTGTCTTTCATTCATTCTTAGTTATTGGGTTTCTTCCGTTAGTCTTTTTCTCTTCTCTTCCTATTTTACTTTTCTCTTTTTTATTTTTTATTTTTTATTTTTTATTTTTTATTATTTATTATTGTTTATTGTTTATTTATTTATTCATTTATTTTTTATTATTTAATTACTCATTATTTATTTATTTATTATTATTATTTTTATTATTTATTTTTAATTTCATTTTTATTTATTTATATTTAATCAATTAATTGATTTATCTATTTAAATTAAATTAAAAGTATATTAATTAATTAATTAATTATTTTAATTTCAAATAATATATTGAATTACATTCAAATAATATATATTTATTATTTTTAATATATTTATTTTATTATTACTATTTTCATTTATTTTTATATTTTTTATATTTTTATTTTTTATATATATTTTATATTTTTATAGTCAAACTAGCTGTTATTCTACAATGGCTAATTGGAGCTTCATTATCTATTTAAGCTGAGTCCTAGATCATATTTCACATCTTGTCCTAATGATGAAACACACTAACTGGTTCGAGACACAAATTTTTCGAAAGATTTGATACATAATTTATGAATCACAAAAGTCAAATTCCTAATATAAAACAAGTCAATGTTTAGCCTCCCTAGGTCACCTAAGACTATAAAACGTAAAATACATTTTATGTACTCACCACCAAAACAGACCCACCCTCAAACTTCACGGTTTTTACACCTCCTTCCCCTGGCTTTATAGTTTCAAAGAAAGATTTTGACGATGTTGCAAAATTTAACGTGTAAATCATACAAGAAATTTGCCCCGTTATCATTTCATCTGTTTTAAAAAAGCAAAATTATATATATATATATATATATATATATATATATATATATATATAATTTTTTATTTATTTAACAAAATTAATATATCTTTTTTAAATTTAAATTTTTGAAAATTTGATTATTTGTTAAAATTTTTATAAAAATACAAAAATATAATTTTATATATTTTTAAAAATACAAATAAAAATATTTAAAATTGTTAACTCAGTTATTGTTATGAGATTATATATATATATATATAATTTCTCTAAAAGTTTGTTGTGAATCGATTAAAACGTGTCTTTATTTCGTTGTGACATGTGACCATCACATGATCCTCTTCAAAAAAAATTATTAACTAAGATGAGAATGAGCCTCCCCTTGATTATTTCAAGGAAATCGTAACATTCAATTTCTTTGGTGGGAAAATCATCAATACGTGTATTCGGACGATATCAACCGACTAATATCCTACTTGAATTGAATTAAGGTTGTGTTTTGAAGATTTTAGAAAACAAGGACTGCGCACAGTGGTAGGCCCTGCCGGATAGCAAAGTGAATGCAGATGCCGGTAAAACATGAATGTAAGATGCATTTATATCATTCAAAAGGATCAAGGCTCGAAATTTTCCCTGTGCAAGAGAGGCCAAGGATTGCGGGAGGATATCAGTGTGTGACAGTGATGTTCATAATCGTCCCCAGAGGGATTTGGAATGCACAGAATATGAAGTTCGGTTTCTTTCAATTAAAATAATAAAAAAAAAAATTGAAGGTTCTAAAAACATTACGTTTAAACAACATGCCTCTCAAACATTTGAATCCAGATCTATTTCTAACTTAATCACATCATTTTCCCATAATGCTCTGCCTTAATCGATATGTAACCTTTGTGGTTTTCTTTGAAGGTTATTAAAATTCCTTAACCCATATGTAACCTTTGTGGTTTTCTTTGACGGTGATTAAAATATGCAACCTTTGTGGTTTTCGTCAACCGTGACTAAAAGTTATAATTTTTAGGAATATTTTTTGTTATGACATTTTTATGGCTGAGAAGTTTAAACAATTTTAAACATTTGATAAATTAAATGAATATTTTTATAACTTTCCTTTCCCTCTTCCTGTAGGAAGGAAAGGGGAAGGGAGACGAGGTTATGAGTTACTTTTCATATGCTTATATTTTTTTATTATTAAAATAGATGAATTATAATAACATTTATGTTTGTTTTTATATTTTCGTTGCCATGTTTTTATATTTTAGTTGCCATGAAAAAAAATTCTCTTCTTATTAAGTTAATCATTCTGCTTAAATCAATTATTTTGTATATCTTTTTATTCAACATCCATGAAAGATTTAAAAATGTTGTCTTTTAAGATTAAATCAATCATTTTGTGTATGTTTTTATTCAACATCCATGAAAATTGATTATGAATGCAAACGATGACATATTTATTTATAATTGTCTAGGGAACTCAGAAGACTATATACTCTTTCCAAAAAAAATGATAGCATATGTCCTCTTCACATAAAATGATAAGATATGTCCAACTGGTAGAGGATTCCTCGAAGTTAAGAAAGAGCAGAAACAAAAACTAAAATATGAAGTATTGGGTTTTATTTCTATGAATAATTTTGCTATGACGATCCCTGTTTGAGCATGACCTATACCTTCAAAAGAAGGAAACAAAACTACACGTAAACATTATGTTGAACAATTGCGCTATAAAACCAAGTTTAAAAGTAACATGTTGCCGTTGCCAAAAACCCTTCCCTCAGGTCCATGTTTTCTATCAATACTGCTCCAACATGCTGGAGCAATCCAACTTTCTAACCAAAATGAGCTCTACCATCCCCACCAACATTTACACTGTTGCTGAATACCGACTCCTTTATTCAGATTCAGATAATTACATTTACTTGCCTGTCAGACATGATCCATTTTGGTATTCTTTCATTTCCCTTGTGTTAGACTCCATGAACATACCTCCTTTTAATGGAGCATCTGCTACAAGATTTACCTCTAAACTTCTAAAGACACGATGGAAGGATTACATCACTGTTATCCATTCTAAATACAAATTTGCATTCAATCGATTGCAACTAACGAATCTCCATACACTTGTAGCTTTAATAAACCATTTTCTGCTTTCAGCTTCAATAATTCGTATAACTATTCGAACCAAACCTCAACCCTACATTGAAATTAATAGTAAGTTTCATCGAAATATAACAAACTTCTTGCATCATACGGCTAATGCTATTAAAATATAATTTATAATATATATTTCTTCCAACTTTTCCATGAGCCAATAAATTACCTTACCAATTGGTTTTCTGAGGCAGGGGTTGCTCTCAAATATGTCCTTTAAAACATCTTAACCATGTCCACAAACTAGGTCTAATCAAAGTCTCTAAAGTAATGACGAGTCTAGGCTTTTCTCTTCCACTTATTCCTCTTGAGCATATCACTCATAATAGCTCTGGATTTTTTCACATAGATCTATAGCAAACAAAAGCAAAATATGTTTCTCTAAATCTTCTCAAAGTTAAACATGCGCAGGAAATGGAGGCATCGAGGGTTCAAAATAGCACTAACTTTAGAGAAAGATATTTTCCTGCGAAATGGGCGAAAATATATAATTTTAAAGGGATCAAAAGTTTTGAAAAAGTCCATCTGCACTTTAAGAATGCATCTCAAGTGGAGCAAACTTGCAAAAGCCACAAAAACGCGCTTCCAACAACTAAAATGCAATCTCGGCACTTCATAGGCCTTCCAAATAAATTTCGAAGCCATAAAAACACATATGGACACCTCTAAAGCTACATCAATAAAAAAGAAAATAAAACCAAAAGCAAGAGTCATACCTTTCTCTAGATAGGCGGAAAACTAGCTGAAACATTGTTGAGCGGTAGCTCCTTATCTTTAATAGGGAAGTATCCAAAAAAGCACCCCTTTTTAGCTCCTAGAAAATTAACGTTTAAGCACAAGCTCTCCAGAAAAGCCATTCTTTTGTCCTATGGAAAGAAGAAATCACCGCACTAAAGGAAATAAAAATGAAGCCAATGCTCCCCTTCCTTTGTGGTGGCAATGCCATCTCCTGCAAACACCATACTGAAACAAGAATGGCAACAACAAGAATGAAATAGATGAGGGTTTGATAAAATTATGAAACCTGAAGGAAATAAAAAAATTGGGTCTAGACATCAGCATTATCGCCTGTTGCAGAAAGCAGGGCAGAAGGCGATGAGCTTTGAAGAGTTGAAGGTGGTGAGATTCTAAGGTCCTATATTGACAAGTGGGTAAACCATAGGTACGCGTTGTCCATGAGGTGTCAGAATTTGTTTTAGGAAAACTTTTCAGACTTTGGTTTAAAAAAATTGGTTAAAAAGAAATTCCCATCTTTCAAACCTTGGCTATGCTTAAAATAGCATTGGGTGTTCGTAATAAAAAGTCGATTGGTAAAGTTTGGTTAAAATTAAGGTGAACAATGAAACCTTGGCTATGCTTAAAATAGCATTGGACGTTCGCAATAAGAGGTCGATTGGTCAAGTTTGGTTAAAATTGAGGTGAACACAAATTGCTAATTGAAACTTTGGTTAAAGACCAAAAAATAAGAAAAATTTAAGTCAACAGATAGATTAATAGTTAGTCAGTGATCAATCGATTGCTATAGTCCTGCTAAGGTAGGGACTAATATGGGTGATTATTTTTTCACTTTAATGGAATATAATAATGGGTAGATTATTATTTTTTTAAATTGAATTTTATTACTTACAAATATTATATTATTAGATTATATTGTTCTTTCCATCTTTAATAAGCACAATACATAATGATACATTTACAACTTTCTTGGTTTCATATGATTGTTTATGGTTTTCTTTTTCTTTTTCCTTTTTTTTTACATACATTTTCTTAGGAATTATCAATAGAAGATGTAGATGATTCAATGACAATATTTCCTTGAGACATTTTCAGTGATGAAGGTTCCGGCATATTTGTAGTTTCTTTATCACTCTCCAAGTGATCTAATTCATGGATGTGTTTTTTCCTGCTCATTGTTGGGGTCGGACTTATGGCTAAGTCTCTTTCCTTTTTGATCGAAAGTTGAGTTTCCTTTGTTGTGAGTTGAGAAGGCTCAACATGACATTGAATTGAGTTTAATGGGGCTAGATGGGCAGTAGAAACCTTTTGTTTTTGTGTGTTCTCTTACTTGTGAGTTCCAATGGTCTTGGATCCTTTGGTTCCCTTTGAATAAGGGATATTGATAATTCCTACAACAAAGACTAGTGTTTTCATAATCGACTGGTTCTGGATAAATCCTACCCCTCCATTGGAGAATTATTTTATTAGGAAACCCCTTACTGAGCTCCACTTTGACACTCATGCGAAAAAATGTGACAAGTCCTTTTGAAATCCTTTCATTGTCTACTTTGATGAAGAGACCTAGTAAATTCCTCACATCTTCTCATACATTTGGATGTGAAAAATGAATGGGAAATTTCATGACCCTTACCCAAATTGGGTTCGGAAGAGTTTTTATTTTAAGAGGATTAAAGTTAAGAAACCATGGTTAGAAAGAGAGACTAGATCAACCCCAAAACCAGGGTCCTTGATAAAAAAGCCTTCTGTTAGCCCTCTAAATTTTCAAAGAACACAAAAAAGAATCATTTTGAGCAAAATTGCACCATTGTATTCTTATACCAATTCTAGTTCACCCATTCTCGAAGTGCAGATGTTGAGGGATACATGTCATTAAAATGGAAAATATTTTTTTTTTTTCATATTTGTAGCCAAGAGTCTAGATGTAACATTATCAACTTCAATAGATGATGATTTTGTCACTTGTTCAACCATGAATATTGGTCGTGAGAGATTTTCAGGGTTTGGAGTTGTAGTTCATGGATTTGTGAAATATTTAAAGGATTTGGGTTGGGATGACGAGGGTGAACCCAAGCCTTTATCTCCTCCTCTTATTCTTGATAAAAGATAAATCAAGACATCTTCGATTCTTCCATACTTGTCGAGTGATTTTTTATCCTAAAGCTTTTATCCTCCGTGTAGGAGCCATAAATTGTCGTATGGGATTCTCACCCATTCCTGAATCCTTTCTCTGAGTAAGGAGATGAGATCTGAGGCTTTGATCAACACATAAAGGGAGCACGTTGATATTGATCTCACAAAGACCTTGAAAGTTTCCATATTTTTGTTTAAAGGACCCACTTGCGGATGAGAATTTTTAAACCGTACATGTTCATAAAAATATGGAGCCCGTCCCTAGATCTAAAAACCCCAACATCAAGATATTTATTGCCAAAATAAAATTTCCTACCACAATGAGCAAGACAAATTAAATACCACATGAATCGCACAACATGGGACCCCATAACTTTTCCATGGCTAACTAGGAGATTGTCCATAATCCATCCCATCGTTGATTTCTATTCTTGAAAAAATATTCGCTAAGTGGGTTCTTCCTCTCTAGATAAAGGAGGCTTCCTACCACACTCATCCCCGTCTTCAATTCTATTACGACTAATCATTGTTGAAAATAGTAGCTACTTCCACATGAATATCTATCAAGTTCGAAGTCGAGTGATGCATGAAGAGATAAGTTGAGTTAAGTGAAGTCCATATTTAGAGTTTGAGTTAATTAAGTTAAGCGCGAGTCAAGTTGAGTTCAGTCTATATTTGGATAATTCCAAATTTAGTGTGTGTGTGCGCATGTCAAGTTATTTTGGGCAAGTCACTAGTTGAAAAATTTAAATACCCTTCACTGAGTTCATTTCAATCAAGTCAAGTGAAATCTATTTTGTGTGATCAATAGAAGAGTTGCAGTTCGTGTTATTAATTGTGTGTGAATTTTGTGTTACTTTTTTGTTTCTCCGTGTGTTTCTTAAAGATCATATTTTTTTGGGAGGTGATATGGAGAGAAGCCTCATGCAATAAGGAAGAAACCATAAGTCAGAAAAAAGACAACAGTCATGGGTCGCAAAGCGCGATTGAAGAAGATTAAGAAAATGAATCACAACAAAGAGGTAGAGATCGTTGCCATGTTTAGACAAGTTCAGGCCGCAGCGGAGGAACTGAGAGGTATAGTAGAAAAAAAAGAAGAAATCGAGGGTGATTGGTGTAGTTTTGATTTGCTACCACCTCCTATGTTTACTGGTAAATACTTTGATCATTGTGTTATCAAGATGCTAACTTTTCTTTGAGATAAAGAGTTAATTGAGTACAAGTATAATAACCGAGATGATGAGTATGTGATGTTTTAGCATTTAATTTTATAAAAAAAACATTGGGTGAGAAGTTTATGTGAAAGATAGAAAAGATACAACTTCCAATGAAGCATGGAAGATCCTGGAAGAATAATTTGGAGCAAGGGGGAGTGACATGCAACAACAAGATGTGTTACAATTTGTTGAGTCAGCGGAATATCTAAGAGTAGATGAGAAATACTTTGAGAAGACACCAGAGCTTGGAGAATCCCACTCAAAAGTGGATGATGGTCGTGAAGACTATAAAAGTGAAACCCATTATGAAGACGCGCATATGGAAGAAGAATATGCAACAAATATTGTGGATAAAGACACAAAAGAATCTATGTGTGAAGTAGAGAAAAAGCATATTCATGTGGATGGTGCAGATGATGGTGAATCCCACAATGAAAAAAAACATGCGGATGATGACTGCAAAGTGAGATATGAATTGGTGAATCCAGTCATATCTGATGAATTTGGTGAAGTTGAAATTGTTAATGAGCACATGCATGCTCGAATATCCAAAAATAGAGTATATGAAAGATATGTTGATGTTAAATATGATGAAGAACCATTAACTGATGATGAGTGGTTGCACATGATGCAAAACAAATCTCTTATTGATATGTTGTTATTTGATGAGAGAAGCCAAGTGTAAGATGACATGTTAGCAACAACTAATATTTTAAAAGAAGAAGATGATAAATTGATTGAAGAGTTTTTTGTGAGAATATCCATTAACTATATAAAAGTGGAAGATAACCTCCATGTAGTGGAAAATAAGGAAGAGAAGGAAGAGGAAGAGGAGAAAGCTCTCACTATAGAGCATAATGAAGATGTTTTTAACATTGTTTTTGACTGTGCAGGTGATTTGAATGGGAAAATTAGTGTTTTCTATGCTAAATTACAATTCAAAATATGAACAAAGTGCTTGAGGATTATGAGGTAACTTAGAAGTTAACTATGAGTTTTTATCTGTTTTTGTGTAAATTTCTTGAGAAAATTAACATTAACAAAACATTGAACAAAAGCATATAACATACATGAACATCACCATAAATAGTAACACAATAGCACATGATGAAGGATTTCACCCCTCTTGAGCTATGTATCCTTGGTCCAACTTCCAATGGCTTGGCCCTCTTCTATTATGTTCAAAAGTGTGATTACATATGTTTACAATGCTCAAACAACTTTGAAACCTATTCCAATGGCTCCATAATACCAAAAAATTCTTGTGTATCCTCTTTTTGCTTCGAACTTGGTCAAAAACTAAATTAGTTATGGCTTCACAAATTTTTTTCACTAACCGCTCCACAAATTCCTCCAGATCAGATACCATCCTACAATTTTGCCCCGAAATTTGGTAACGGAGCGCCATAATGCCCAATTTCCAAGTGAATTTATTGGCACGCTAATTTTCCCAATAATGCCTTGTTTCCAAAAAACATGGCCATATGGGTGGCCACATTATGGCCATATGTCCAGGGGCTAGGACCTTAACTCCAGGCCCCATAAATTATCATGCATTTTTTAAACCCACGCAAATAATAAACTGCCTTCTCTGCGATTTGGGTGGACATATGGCGTCATCGGTAGACAGTTTGTTGTTACGGTTAATGAAGTGTGGGGAGGGGGGGGGGTGGAGCATGGGGCTAGCCTCCCTCTCATGGTACCGCACCAAGGCGTGGTGACCAGGACTGGGGCTAGACCCTGGTCCCCACCCCCAAACTCAAACTTAACACATAAAAAAATTATGCCAAAACATTATATGGTAAGAAAAAAATGGTATGGCACAGTGGTAAGGGCTCTATGCTAGTACTTGGAGGTCACAAGTTTGACCCTGCCTGCTCTATTTGGACCTTGACAAAAATTTGGTGGCCCTCAAGATGTCATGTGGTGGCCCCTGGCCGGTCCACGTGGTAGCTTATGATTATCCATCATGAAACCCAATCAAAACATGCCAATTCAAACAAATGAATACGTGCCACTTGGCACAGCTTAACTCGTCGGAGGAAATTCGTTGGCCGAGTCAACCTGCCACATCCGCATGCACAGTCTGTTGTACGGACTACTAACTGGGTTGTCCTGATTTTTTTTTTTTTTTAATTTTCCTGTTTGGAAAACATTAAGGGAATTTTATGGTCTTAAATAGGCCTCCTAAGGAAATTATAAAATAATAGTGGAAATAATAAAATAAGATTATATTTCATCATCAAACTTTAGAGGTAAAAAAGAAAAAACTACTTTTTCAACTCGTATTTTCAACTTATCTCCTTATAGCTTACTCTAATTTTGGGTAGGAACACTCATTGGATGCAGAGTTTGATTCCTCATCTAAGGAGTACCCATGTTGCATACTTTCGATAGACCTTGCTACATGAAATATGAGAAATATATGAAAAACATGATTTCAATCATGTTTTTCATGTATTTCTCATTTTTCGTGTAGCAGCGTCTATCGTAAGTATGCAACATGCGTACTCCTTGGCTGAGGAATAAATTTTTCATCTAACGAGTACTCCCACTCAAAATTTGAGTAAAAAATTAGGGAGATAAGTTGAAAAAGTAGTTTTTTTATTTTATTATTTTTTAATCTTTCTACTTTTTTACCCCAAAAATGGTGAATCATCCTCCATGGTTGACATCATCATCTTGAATCCTATTGGTTCTTATAAAGTTTATTTTGGTTGTATATTTTTCTTAGGAGGCCCAATTTAGACCTCAAAAGTTCTCTAATGGTGGACATAACACGTTTCTGGGAGCATATGGTGTCGGTTTTCCACGAAACGAGTTGCGTCGGATTGAGAACAACAAGATCTATGCTGACATTCAGGTTCCATACCATTCTAAAAATTTTCATTTTTAAGCACAATTTTGAGCATCTTATCACTCCTCCCCACTGGAAGCTTTTGGACCCCAAAAGATCACTTTCAATTGTCTAGTAGATGAGTATACCATTCCCTCAAATTTCTAATCTTGACCCATTTAGCCTTGCTTGGATTTGTGCCTTTGAGCCCCACACGAAGGTAGTCTACACTCCCTCATTTTTATTTCCTTGTTCTTCTATCAAGAATGGTATCTTGCTAAAGCTCATCAAGATATTTTGGAGAAAAGTCTTCAATAGTTGGAATATGAACATTTTCTCCTTGATCTTCAATTAAAGGAGGCGCATACAACCTTAAGTTATCAACATTAATAGCTTAGTAAAATTTTCATGTATGAAGGAAAATATAACTTGAAGGCATTTTCACCAATATTTTCCAAAATTATGAAAGGACCATAACATATTGGTTTCGGTCTTTTTCCTTCCCTTGAAGCCTCTCTTTGCTAATGTGAAGCCAAACTTCATCACCAACTTGGAACTTGTGATCTACACAATGCTTGTCGTGCCTTGATTTGTACTTGCTTTGGCTCTTTTCAAGTTGATCTTGAACTATTTTATGTATCAATTGGATTTGTTCCATGAACTTCTTGGCTTTTTCTATGTCGCTATAGCCATCAATAGCAACATCCTTCCCAAAAATTAAATGCAATAGCGATCTAGGCAAGTATCCAAGACATGTCTCAAATGGTGATGCTTGTGTAGAGGAGTGTTTTGCATAGTTGTAAGCATGTTGAATGTAATGAAAGTTTTCATCCCACAACTTAGGATGCTTGTTGCAGTATCCTCGAAGAATATGTATGACTATTCGATTGACCACTTCAGTTTGACTATTTGTTTGTGGATGAAAGGTTGTACTCTTTTTCAACTTGGTATCCATCAAATACCACAAAATTGACCAAAAATTCCCAACAAATCAAGAATCTCGATCACTAAAAATGGATGTGGGTAACCCAAAATGAACCCAAACATGCTGAAAGAATAGTTGAGTTGTTTGTTCAGCTACGGTTTTCTTTTTAAATGGAATTAATATACACATATTTCTCAACCTATCCACAACTACATACAAATAATCATGACCTCTTTTTGGCAATGGAAGACCTCCTACAAAATTCATAGAAACATTATCCCATGGACGTGAAGGTATGGGAAGTGGTGTGTACAATCCTAACTTCCTATTGCTAGGCTTACTGACTGCACACAGTGAACAATCTTTAACCAAACATTACACACTTCCAAGCATATGAGGCCAATAACAATACCTATGAATATGTGACACTATATTTCTTACTCCAAAATGTCTAGCAATAAGAGAAGTGTGTTCTTCCCTTATGACATTCACTCTCTCTGCTTGTGGAATACAAATATTTCCCAAATTATGCAACAAGTTATTATGTAAATGGTAATCTAATTCTTCTACTTGGCTGCCTTCAGTAAATTTTTGCTTAAACATCTTGAAATTCATTATCAAATGCATATTTCTCAACATAAATTTCATGAAAAACATAATTTTTCTTGAGTAAATTAGTTGCACTAACAATAGGCCTAGAAATCATATCAACAACCATGTTGTATATACCTTTCTTAAACTTGATGACCAAGTGGAATTGTTGTAGTAAACCCATCCATCAAAATTTCCTTGACTGTTGCAACTTAGTTTGCAATTGCAAGTATTGCAATGGCTAGTGGTCAGTGTGTATGATGGCTTCCTTTCCCATCAAGTAGCATTTCCACTTTTTCACACTTTGAACCAACGCATAAAGCTCCTTGTCATAAGTAGGATAGTTAATCATGACACCATTGAAAGTTTTTGAATGAAATGAAATGGGCTTACCATGTTTCATAAGGACTGTGCCCATGGCATATTCACTTCCATTAGTTTGAATCTCAAAGGGTTGTCTCAAGTCTAGTAGTGCAAGTATTGGGGCTGAACTGATATTCTCTTTCAGAGAATCGAATACTTTTTGCTGCTTGCCTCCCCACTGGGATATTTTTTCACACTATTCAATGCATGCAATGGAGTTGTGATAGAAGAGAAGTTAGCAATAAAATCCCTCCAATATTGGGATGCTCCCAAAAAACTTCTTACCTCAATGACTGTCTTAGGCATTGGGAAATTCACAATGACCTCAACCTTAGAGGGTTCTATCTTCAACTCACCTCCTCCAACAATATGCCCCAAGTACACCAAAGAAGTTTTACCAAACTCACATTTTGAAATCTGTAAAAAAAATTCTTCTTTCCTTAATATATGAAGTATTTTTCTTACATGGGTGACATTTTCATCAAGTGATTTACTGAAAATAAAGATATCATATAAGTAGACTATGACAAACTTATCAAGAAATGGCCTCATCAAATCATTCATTACACACATAAAGGTAGCAGGAGCATTACATAAACCAAAAGGCACAATAAGTCATTCAAACAAACCTTTCTTTGTCTTGAATGTTATCTTCCAAATGTCACCTTTAGCAATTATAATATGATGGTAGCCACTCCTTAAGTCCAAATTAGTAAAATAATTTGCATATTTCAATTGATCAAGTAAATAATCTATTCTAGGAAGTGGATAACGATCCTTTACCTTAATTTTGTTCAATGCACGGAAATCCACACACATGTTCCATGTCCATCCTTCTTTGGCACCAACACAATAGGTGACCTGCATGGCGAAGTACTTGGTCGAATGATCCCTTTGTCCAAAAAAATTTGAATTTTCTTTTCGATTTCAGTAATGTCCATCACCGGCATCCTATACATGCCAATGTTAGTAAGAGGACAATCCTTATATAACTGTATTTCAAGTTGGATTCCCATCTTGGGAGGTAATCACTTTGGTTGCTAAAAGATATTATTATTCTGATTAACCACTTCAATGAAATTAGATTTCAAATTTGGACCACAACCTTGAAAAGTTTCGTAATAAACATCATTTTTTGGTTTAATCATAAGAAGCACAAAATAATTGCTTGAATTCACTAGTATTTTCATTTGTCCTGCATTACCTAATGAAATATTTAGTTTCTTGCGATGAGCTCTCACCATTACACTCCACACCATCTTTGAACAAGTGGTACTTGTTTTCACGACAATAGAAGATGTCTTTTCTATTATAGATGTGAGGATTGCCCAAAACATTTCCTGAAATAGGAAGTGTGAAATTTTTTTAATTCACTTAACAGAAATTCTACTACAGAAATATGATTTACTTCTCCTACTTGTGTTTTCAATTAACAAGTTATTTTCAGAAATATTCATAAAAAATTGAAGTAAACACACTAAATCCTAGACAAATATACAGATCAAATACTGAAGAATTAAGCACATTCGACAAAGGACACACAAGATATTTTTGACAAATGTCCCCAGAAAAACCCAATGCGAGCAAATCGGTGCAACAACTCTCGAGGGTTTTAATATTATGCAGTTTCTGAATACAAAATAGGGTACTAACAGTGGTTTACCCAACAAAGGAAAACCCGACAGAAGCACCTCTATCTTCGGAGATATATAATATGGTTGATTCAACTGAGGATGAATAACACCACAGGTTACTACGCAGTCACTGTGTCACCCTTCAGTGTGGTTGCATCACCCTTTCAGATCTGATGAATACGAACCTTATCTGGCCCACTAAAACCCCAACATTGCCTATGATGGCTTTACGTCATCTTATCTTTCTCCATGTCACACCTTTGGGCCTGCATGAGCCTCTGCACTAGCTCTGTGTGAGGTTGGCTAGGCATGTGTCACCCCTCATAGGCCTGTGTTGCTCCTCTGGTACTAATATGCACCATTTATAATGTATTCTGGCCTTGGATTTGAAATCCTACTATCGATATTTCCCTCACTACACTGCAATCTCACTCAAAAATTCTCATCAAATCGTGCCCCAGAATTTCGACTTAGCTCAAGTGTTGCCACTTTGTGTGTGAACTCCTACTAACCCCAAGCCTTCCTTTAATACTTTTTCTGTTGAACATTCAAAGACTATGATTCAATATCTAATCAACGGCTAAGATTGGAAAATAATTGATCCTCTTCAATTAGAACATTCTCACCCACATGTCTAAATTAATTCACTTTAATTATTTAATTTTCCTAGGTTAGACATAGGGTCTCCATTAAAATAAGTAATTGTTTGAATAACTTAAGCTCCAGGTTGAATTTCTCCAAATGATTTCTTGGTCTTGGATATCTCATGTGTTCTATCCCCTCCACAAAGTTTCGGAGCTAGAGTACACCTGATGCTACCCAAAAATCAACATTCCCTCTTAGCGAGGAATGTGCTCTAGCAACAATTAAACCTAAAGCATCACCCTGATCCATGACATCGGTCCTATGCGCTACTGATGCTTGGCCTGCTGCCTCTCATCCTCTGCATTTCTACCTTTTGTACGGATTTCCGTGACTCAGCCACAGTCACTACCTCATCTATACTGCAACTCCCTCTCGAAATGCTACAACATGCTACCCATAGCATCGCCACTGCTAATTGCTGCACTGTAACTCAGTTGCTAAGAGTTAAGGAAGTGAAGGAAATCACCCAAAATATTGACAAACAAGTCAGTCTAGCTACATCTCGATACTGAAGCACTCTCTACTGCTAATCTAGGCTAACCCTTTGGTGCCTCCGCACTGATGCTGCTTTGCACTTCGTAAGCACTACCTCTCTACTGTCGAAATCCCATCAGCCTCTCCATTGTTGATTCTACGTTGCTGGTGCCTCTTCTCTCCACTACTCCAGTTTTCAGTGTCTTAGCACTGCCAATTTTCCTCCACAATCCTCTGCACCAACTGACTCCATTCATCCTGCTATTGTCATTAAGGGCTCCCATAGCTCATATGTGATCCAAGAGTTTGGGCGCCTCAAGGATCCTACCCTTCAGCGTTATCCATAGATCAATCTATAGATCTATTTCACCTCACCTCTTCTCTATAGGCACATGGGCACTCATAGCCGCATCATCACCACTCTCAACATCACCCTTTGTTGTTGCATCCTTTTAATCTGAGTCTTCCTTCCCCTTCTTCTTCTGAGGACAAGTAGTAGCGAAATTTCCTATTTCACCACATCTAAAGCACCTGGCCTTTGAAAGGTATCTCTTTTTCTTCCCTTGGTACCCCTGTTGTCCCTTAGATGCGAGAGCTACATCTTCCTCCTCCTCCTTGATCTTGATTCCACCACTAGTGATGCCCACGTCGATAAACCTCCTAATCTCTTCTTGGAAAATAGCTGACCACATGTCTTCCCAATTTGGAAGTGTCGCTTTTCCCAAAATTCCTTGGACAAAGGTCTCCTAATCTTCAGAAATTTCATTCAGGGAAATCCTGACCAATAAACCCTCATGAGGAGAGACCCCCATAGCTTCCACCTAATCACGAATCACCTTCAATCTAATGATGAAAGGGTCGATTTCCTCTCCCTTATGCATCTGAAATAGTCGAAGTTGATTCTCCAAAATCATTCTTCTTTGGACAAAAGTCCCTTGATACATTGAGGTCAACATTGTATGCATCTCATTTTCTTTATTCTTTTCAGAAATGTGTGGGACCACATGATCCTTGACTCCATCCATAATCAAGCACTTAGCCCTTGTTTGCACTTCCTCATACTTCTTCAACGGATCAACATAAACAGGAACATCACAAACTTTCTTGGCATGATATTTGATGTGATATTCATCCATAACTCATAGCATTCTAGCCTTCCAAATGAATTTGGATGCTCCATCCAACCTACCTTGATCCCTCAATCCATGTGTAGCCATCTCTGCTCAAAAGATGTCGAATTTGAAAAACTCATCTGCCTACTTCTGCTGCTACCCTCGGAAAAATACATGGATCTAGGTTTCTTGGTGCTAGAAACCCTCTAGAGAATAGACTCCCTTTGAAAAGTGATTTCCCTCCCAGAAATCCTATACCAACAGTTGTCGAATCAACATTCTCCAATCACTCTACTAATCAGATATCAAAATTCTTGGCGAGAAATTCTGATGAGGAACTACTTCCCCTTAATTTTTCAACCCTGTTAGACATTTTTCTGCATCGATAGAACAATGCCCGACCATCAACTTCCGAAGAGCAAAACTACACTTCTAGCCACAACAACCAGCACAACGTTACCTCCTCTCGGACTTTGTCACCTTTCTAGGCTTGCTTGAGACTTTGCGTCAGTTTTGTGTGAGCTAGACTGGCTCTGTGTCACCCCTATGGATCTGCATGACCCTCTACTTTAGCTCTTCACAAGCTAGAAAAAATATGTGTCACCACTCCTGGTGTTGCGTTGTCCCTTCGGTGTTGCATTGCCTCTTCCTGGATTTTTGCTATCACAGTTTCCTTCTTGCAACAAAAAATTCGCCTCTTCGTTGATGGCTTAATATCTCCGTCATCTACAATAACTATGATACCATGTGAAAATTTAAGAATTCACTTAACAAAAATTCTACCGCAGAAAAATGGTTTACTTCTCCTACATGTGTTTTTAAATTAACAAGTTATTTTCAGAAATATTCAGAAAACATTGAAGTAAACACACTGCAACCTACACAAATATACAAATCAAGTACTGAAGAATTAATAACATTCGACAAAGGACACACAAGCTTTTTCAGATAAATGTCCCTAGAAAAACCCAATGTGGGAAAAACGGTGCAGAAGCTCTTGAGGGTTTTATTATTAGGATGTTTCTGAATACAAACTAGGGTACCAGTAGTGGTTTACCCAACAAAGAAAAAATTGGCAGAAGTACCTCTATCTATGGAGACAGATAATATGGATGATTTAGTTGAGGATGAGAACCCCACAAATGCCTATTTAGTCACTGCATTGCCCTTCAGTGTGGCTGCATCACCCTTTCAGATCTGTTGAATATGAGCCCTATCTGGCCCAATGGAACCCCAGTGCTACCTTTGATGGCTCTGCGTCAACTCCTCTTGCTCTGTGTCACCCTTTTGGGCCTACGTGAGCCTCTGTGCGGGCTCTACGCGAGCTTGGTTGGGCCTGTGTCACCCCGGATGGGCCTGCGTCACCCCTCATAGGCCTGTGTTTCTCCTCTGGTACATATCTTCCTCTCTGCTAATGTATTCTCGACCTTGGATATGAAATCCCACAACCAAACTACCCCTCACTGCACTACAAGCTCACTTGAAAATTCTCAGCAAACCGCACCTCATAATTTCGACTTAGCTCAAGTGCTACCACTCGGTGTCTCTATTCCAACTGAACCCAAACCATCCTTTAATTCTTATCCTGTTGAACATTCAATGGTCGTGATATATTCTCTAATCAACCGCTAATTTAGAAAATACTTGATCCTCGTCACTTAGAACATTCTTGCCCACATGTCTAAATTAATTCACTTTGATTATTTAATTTCCCTGAGTTAGACTTAGGGTCTCCATTAAAATAATTAATTACTTCAATAAATTAAGCTCCCGCTGGAATTTCTCCAAATCATTTCTAGGTCTTGGAGATCTCATGTGTTCTAGCCCCTCCACAAGTTTTCAGAGCTAGAGCACATCCGATGCTACCCAAAAATCAACATCAAGTGGTACATCATTTAATTCAACTTCGTCAATGAAGTTTTTTGTGACTTCAAACCGAAGAATACACTTTCTTGTAACCTGTAAATTTGTCTTCTTTCATATCCAACCCAATGGATATGGTTTGGGATGTGGAATGGTTTTAAGATTATTTTTCTTGACTAAGTCTTCAGATATCAAGGTTACTTGAGGCCCACTATCAAATAGTGTATCGATTTTGTATGTTTTGAAATAACCCCCACATGAAATAATTCAATCCTTGTTTCTTCATTTGGAGTACTAGTGTGACAATTTGATTAACTAGTGCTAGCAATGGATTCTTTTCCTTTCATACCCTAACTAGTGCTAGCAATTTGATTAACTAGTGCTTGCCTTCTCCTCTCTTAAGCTTCAACCTTGTAAGCATTTAAACACTTGCAAAAAAATGAAATCATCCTTGCACAAGTAAATCTTGTGCTCTGATACCAATTTTATATGAATGGTAAAATTAGTGTTTATTGTGCTGAATTCCAATTCATAATATGAAAAAAGTGATTGAGGATTATGAAGTAAATTGCAAGTTAACTATGATTTTTATGTGTTTTTTATGTAAATTCCTTGAGAAAATTAACATAAACAAACATTGAATAACAACATCTAACAGACATGAAGATCACCATAAACAGTAACACAACAACACATGATTAAGGAGTTCACCCCTCCTCGGTGATGTCTCCATAGTTTAGTTTCCAATGGCTTGGCCCTCTTCTATTATGCTCAAACGTGTGATTACATATGTTTACAATGCTCAAATAGCTCTGAAACCTGTTCCAATGACTCTAAAATGCCCAAAAATTCCTGTGTAGCCTCTTTCTGCTTCGAATTTGGCCAAAAATTGAATTATTTATGGCTTCCCCAAGTTTTTTCACTAATCGCTCCACAAATTCATCCAAATCCTGCACCACCCTACAATTTTGCCCCGAAATTTTCTCATGGAGCACCAAATTGCCCAATTTCTGGGAAAATTTATCAAACCGCTAATTTTCCCAATAATGCCTTGTTTCTGAAAACATGGTTATATGGTCGGCCACATTATGGCCATATGTCCTGGGGTCGGGGCCTTAACACCCGCCCCCGAAATTCTCATGCATGTTTCAAACCCACACGGTTAATATATCACCTTCTTCGTGGTTTGAGTGGACATATGTCTCATCTTGGACCAAATTGTGACAAGACTCCTTACAAATTATGGCATGGTAAACCAACATCAATCAAGCACTTTAGAGTCTTTGGAAGCAAATGTTACATAAAAAATAATGATGAAAAACTGGGAAAGTTTGATGCAAGAGTTGATGAAGGAATATTTTTAGGATATGCATCCAAGAGTAAGGGTTACAGGTGCTACAACAATAGACTGCACAAAATTGTGGAAAGCATTGATGTAAAATTTGATGAAGATCTACCAAACAGAACAAGAAGCACAAGCTACGCCAATCCTCCAGATGATCATGAAGCTGAGAACCAAGATAATGAAGAACATAGCAAGACAACATAAGATATTGCATTAAACTCAAAAGGTCCCTCAAGACACACTCAAAAGAACCATCCAGAAGATCGAATCATTGGGGACAAGAGTGTGGGATTCCAGACAAGAAGGAAACTTGCTGAATAGACAGAAGAAGTATACCTAGCCATGCTATCTCAAATAGAGCCAAAGAAGTTCGAAGAAGCCAACAAAAACAAAAACTGGGTAAATGTTATGAATGAAGAACTAGAACAAATTGAGAAGAAAAGTACCTGGGAGTTAATTCCAAGACCCATTGGGAAAAATTTCATTCGCACAAAATGGATATTGAAGAATAAGATGAATGAACAAAGGCAGGTAATCAGAAATAAAGCCAGACTTGTATGCAGGGGGTATTCTCAAATTGAAGGACTTGACTATGTTGAAACCTTTTCCCCTGTAGCCAGAATGGAAGCAATCAGAATGTTTTTAGCCTTTGCATGCTATCATGATTTCAAGGTATATCAAATGGATGTGAAGTCTGCCTTCCTGAATGGAGATTTAGAGGAAGAAGTCTACATGGAACAACCCGAAGGATTCTCCTTAACAGATAAACATGACTATGTGTGCAGATTAAAGAAAGCCTTATATGGGCTGAAACAAGCCCCTCGTGCATGGTATTCAAGGTTGGACAAATACTTGCAAAAACAAGGTTTTAAGAAAGGAGGAGTAGACAACAATTTGTACATAAAGGCTAATGATAATGAACTCTTGGTTTTAGTAGTGTATGTGGATGACATCATGTTTGGTAGCAACAAAGATGAGTTAGAAAAAGGATTTGCTGAAGAAATGAAATCAAAATTTGAGATGCCTATGATTGGAGAGCTCACCTTCTATTTAGGACTTCAAATTCAACAAAAGAACACAAGAATATTCATTTCACAAGAAAAATACTTAAGAGAAATGTTGAAAAGGTTTCAAATGGAAGACTGCAAACCTGTGTCAACTCCCATGATCACTGGATGAAAAATATGTGATAATGATGGATCAATAGATGTAGATCAAAAACTCTACAAATCCATGATAGGAAGTCTGCTATACCTAACTGATTCTAGACCAAACATTATGTTGGCAGTAGGACTTGTGGCAAGATATCAAGCAGCACCAAAACAAAATCATTTACTTGCAATCAAGAGAATATTTAGATATCTACAAGGAACTTCACATTATGGCCTATGGTATCCAAAAGGAAAAAGCTTCACATTGACAGCATACACAGATGCATATTGGGCCAGATGTGTGGATGACAGGAAAAGCACAAGTGGAGATGCATTTTATTTGGGAAAAAGTCTAGTGGCATGGCTAAGCAAGAAGAAAACTTCTATCTCTCTATCTACAGCAGAAGCAGAATACATAGCAGCAACTGCATGTTGCACACAAGTAATGTGGATGAAATAAACTCTCCAAGACATGAAGGTAAGCATTGATGAACCCATTTCTATCAAATGTGACAATACAAGTGAAATAAGTATATCAAAAAATCCTGTACTTCATTCAAAAACAAAGCACATCCCAATAAAGTACCACTTCCTTAGAGAACAAGTAGCACAGAAATTAGTGAAGTTGGAATATGTACCAACTAAGGAACAAACAACAGACATATTCCCAAAACCTCTTGCTAAATAACCATTCGAATATCTACAAAGCTCATTGAGGTGGGTTCTCAACAAAGCCCCGATTGCGATATGTGATCATCGCATCGGCCTTTAATCTCGTCCATTTGTTTATTCCCGCTTTGTGACATTGGTCCCACACCTTGTCTACATGGAATTCCTCCTTAGATCCCACCTTGCCTACTATCGACAAAGATGTCGCATCACATTTACCTCAAACTGAAGAAGCAGCTCTCCATATTGCGTTAAAATATGACCTGACCTACGCTCAGTTGGGTTATGTTTATATCGTCTTACCTGATCTCTCTGGACCCATTGGTGACATTGAACTAGGGGCATCCCATGCCACTGACGATATCATTGGAGCTCTTGCTCATCCACACTCTCAACCTCCCATGGGCTATGGTTTCCCTCAAGGAGGGGCCAACACCTCCAGCACTTTTCCCCCTCTCGGTAGCATGTATCCAGGATACGACGTGCCTCCTTATTTTTCCCAACATGTTTACCACAATGTTACTCAACCTCCTTATTATATGTATCCGTAGCTTGGTGCTCCCGCTCCTCAAGCATTAGCACCCCCACCTCCCTTCCCTTCTTAACCCCCGCAACAGTAACCACTGCCCCCTCAGGGGCAGGTGTATGCACATCAGGGCGTGAATAATCCTCCTACTTCCAAAAAGAACAGGAAAAGCACCCAAAATCAATCTACCCTAGGTAATCTAGTACCTAATCCCAAGGTAATGCACCTAACACTGCTAACAAGCAACAGGGCACTTTGCGCAAGCGGGACAGGCCTGTTTGCACGAATAATCCTTGTTTATGTTGTGGTGTCTATGGTCATTACACCCATGATTGTCCTCTTTTACCACAGATGGGGCAGATGTGGAAGACTCAAGAAACATTGCGAGGACAGCAAGCCTCCCCTTCCGTCCCTCCCAATGATGTGCCTAGTGTTGAACCTTGGTTAAACTAAGAGGGGGGGGTGAATCAGTTTAATGTAGTCATGGTTCTTTTAAAACTTTCTTTTACACTTATTTACATCTTCATTTCATGATCAAATTAATATAAAATGGAACAACAATCTTAATAATTGAGTGGTAGGTATTAAGCAGATTAAATATAGAATATCAACATATAATCATCATGCACATAGACAACAGATATAAGTGGAAACCCATAAGGGAGAAAACCACATCTTATTATTGTTGTGATGCAAAGGCAAGCTCCAACTCCCTCTCACCATTGATTTTCTGTAGGCACCAACCTACAGGAGGCTCCTACCTCAATTCTGCAAGCTACAACTTGCAAGGAAGCTCCAACTCCCATCTATTTTCTGCAGGCTACAACCTACAGGAGGCTCCTACCTCAGCCAGCTACAACTGGACTTCTATCAAGCTACAACTTGATATGGAAGCACCAACTTCTTCACACTACAATGAAAACACATGCTGATTTACATGGATATCAACTCTGTTTTGTTCCTTCATCACTGCTATCCTCCAACCTTCATATCTGCCTTATATCATCTTTGAATCTTCATAGCTTCTCTATCTTCTCCTCATTCTTCTTACAATCTCTAAACTCCTGTAGCTCTCTTACATTATTCTTCCTCTCTCATTTATTCTGTAGTTCTCTAACTCTTTACGCATATGCTGGTAACATTATTTATAGAGTTCACCTCATAATTGTTTGCATTCCATAGGGAATTCAAAATGAACAGGTATGACTCTTTGCCTTCCGCCTTCTCTGCCCGATTGCGATATCGATCTCCTTCACATCTCCTTTAATCTCATCCATTTGTTTACGCTATCCCGCTCTGTGGCACTGGTCCCACACCTTTTATCATTCTGCTCTTTATATACTTTTTTCTTAAAAAAAAAAAAAATGTCAACAAAATGTATTGGCTCCTCAATATGCATAGCACCGGACCTCAAAAGGTGCTCGAATTATTAATTCAGATTCATGGTACTGCGAAGGCACTCCTCGGTATAGAAAGATCATTGGGCTTGTGCTACCATAGTGAATGACAACCATCGATCTGCGGTCAATGCCCGATGGGCGGGTCAACTGCAAAGGCACCCCCTTGGGTTAACCATCGGGCTGTTTGTGCCCCCGCGGTACTGTTGATCCCAGATCAACGTTGACTGTGCTCATTCCTCCTCTTAACTCACAATTTAGTTATGCCAAATAATTTTGAGTCTCCGTCGTTGATCCTAGAATGATCCAATGGTCATCGCGTTATCGCGTGCCAATTAGCCTGATGAATGATGTTTTTGAACTTATGTGAAATAGGCGGTTTCAGTATGCCACGCGTCGCCCTCCTAACTGTATCACGTCCATCTCACTTAAAACCACTTATCCTCCAAAAGTGGTGCGAAAACCCTCTGGTAGTTTTCGAAACCACTTTCACTGTTCCATCTTCACCTTCGACTCATGGTTTCCACTTTCAACTCATGGTTTCTCCACATATTTAAAACATTCAAGCATGACATCGACTTTATTTCCGCTTCTCGTCTACTCCAAGTCCTCCACGTCGCTCCTCTCCCGAGCTTCTTCTTCGCCTCCTAGCAATCACCGCCTCTCGCTTTTGTCGCTTCTCTCGCTCGTGTTGCTTAGCCGCATTCGCCGCATTTGGAACAGCAAAAGCACTCGTGCCGTTCCTTTGTACTCCTTTGCCTTGTTCGATGGTCTAATGCCGCTCCTTGCCTCCCTTATTTCTTTCATAATGCATTATTAATCCACTTCTTATTTTCATTATTGCTACCGCTTCTCTCGCTTCTCCTTTGCCTTAGTGATAATTCAAAGATGCTCCATTCTGTTCCTTTGCCATCAATGACAATATTTCCAACAATATCCCCCTTTTGCATTGATGGCAATACTCCAATGCTTCCTCTAGGACTTCCTCTGCTTGTTTTTTAGAAGTCCCTTTCTTCTTTTGCTTGCTTTCCGCACATCCGCCAATGTAGTTTGTATATTTTCATTTCCTCTCGATTCGAGGACATGTTCCATACACTGCACTACTCCATTGTTATAGCTCTTTTTGCAACAATTTATTGACTTCTCTCCTTGGAATGATGCTTCTTTCTTGTCCGATATTGTCTTCTGGCTCCGATCCTCGTTTCTTATATGTAGCCCCCACCCCCTCCCCCCCCCCCTTTTTTTAATTTCGATTTCTCTCGTTCATGTTGGTGAGTAAATATCTGCAGAAACCACCCCTAGATTGTCTCTTAGATATTCAAATGGTTCTTTTGTGAATATGTATGTTGTTTGTTCCTTAGTTGGTACATATTCCAATTTCACTAATTTTTGTGCTACTTGTTCTCTGAGGAAGTGGTACTTTATTGGGATGTGCTTTGTTTTTGAATGAAGTACATGATTTTTTGATATACTTATTGCACTTGTATTTTCACATTTGATAGAAATGGGTTCATCAATGCTTACCTTCATGTCTTGGAGATTTTTTTTCATCCACATTACTTGTGTGCAACATGATGCTTCTACTATGTATTATGCTTCTGCTGTAGATAGAGAGATAGAAGTTTTCTTCTTGATTACCCATGCAACTAGACTTTTTCCCAAATAAAATGCACCTCCACTTGTGATTTTCCTGTCATCCACACAGCTAGCCTAATCTGCATTTGTGTATGTTGTCAATGTGAAGCTTTTTCCTTTTGGATACCATAGGCCATAATGAGAAGTTCCTTGTAGATATCTAAATATTCTCTTGATTGCAAGTAAATGATTTTGTTTTGGTGTTGCTTGATATCTTGCCACAAGTCCTACTACCAACATAATGTCTGGTCTAGAAGCAGTTAGGTATAGTAGACTTCCTATCATGGATTTGTAAATTTTTTGATATACATCTGCAGATCCATCATTGGCACAAAGTTTGCATCCAGTGATCATGGGAGTTGACACGGGTTTGCAGTCTTCCATTTGAAACCTTTTCAACATTTCTCTTAAGTATTTTTCTTGCGAAATGAATATTCATGTGTTCTTTTGTTGAATTTGAAGACCTAAATAGAAGGTGAGGTCTCCAATCATAGAAATCTCAAATTCTAATTTCATTTCTTCAGAAAATCCTTTTTCCAACTCATCTTTCTTGCTACCAAACATGATGTCATCTACATACACTACTACAATCAAGAGTTCATTATCGTAAGCCTTTATGTACAAATTGTTGTCTACTCCTCCTTTCTTGAACCCTTTTTTTTGCAAGTATTTTTCCAGCCTTGAATACCATGCACAAGGAGCTTGTTTCAGACCATATAAGGCTTTCTTTAATCTGCACACATATTCATGTTTATCTGTTAAGGAGAATCCTTCAGGCTGTTCCATGTAGAATTCTTCCTCTAAGTCTCCATTCAAGAAGGCAGGCTTCACATCCATTTGGTATACCCTGAAATCATGATAGCATGCAAAGGCCAAAAACATTCTGATTTCTTCCATTCTGGCTACAAGGGAAAATGTTTCATCATAGTCAAGTCCTTCAATTTGAGAATACCCCTTGCATACAATTCTAGCTTTATTTCTGATTACCTGCCCTTGTTCATTCATCTTATTCTTGAATATCCATTTTGTGCCAATGATATTTTTCCCAATGGGTCTTGGAATTAACTCCTAGGTATTGTTCTTCTCATTTTGTTCTAGTTCTTCATTCATAGAATTTACACATTTTTTTGTCTTTGCTGGCTTCTTCGAACTTCTTTGGCTCTATTTGAGATAGCATGGCTAGGTATACTTCTTCTGTCTGTTTAGCAAGCTGTCTTCTTGTCTGGACCCCCACACTCTTGTCCCCAATGATTTGATCTTCTGGATGGTTCTTTTGAGTGTGTCTTGAGGGACCTTTTGAGTTTAATTCAATATCTTCTGTTGTCTTGCTATGTTAATCATTATCTTGGTTCTCAGCTTCATGATCATCTGGAGGATTGGCGCAGCTTGTGATTCTAATTCTGTTTGGTAGATCTAAATCAAATCTTACATCAATGCTTTCCACAATTTTGTGCAGTATTTTGTTGTAGCACCTGTAACCCTTACTCTTGGATGTATATCCTAAAAATATTCCTTCATCATCTCTTGCATTAAACGTTCCCAGTTTTTCATCATTATTTTTTATGTAACACTTGCTTCCAAAGACTCTAAAGTGCTTGATTGATGCTGGTTTACCATGCCATAATTTGTAAAGGGTCTTGTCATAATTTGGTCTTAGATGTCCTCAGACTCTCGAAATTAAAGTAACTACCTCATCTATACTATAGCTCCCTCTCAAAATGATACATCAGCATACCCAGAAGGCACCGCCATCATTAATTGCTGTGACCGCAAACTCGGGCTTGTCGTAGAGTTAGAGTTGAGGAAGTGAAGGACATCACCCAAAATCTTGACAGACAATTCAGTCTAGCTGCATCTCGATACTGAAGCACTCTCTGCTTCTAATCTAGGCTGACCCTTTTGTGCCTCTGCGTTGAATCTGCTCTGCATTGTGTAAGCACTGCCTC
Organism: Pinus albicaulis; assembly: GCA_034641835.2. Taxonomy (NCBI): domain Eukaryota; kingdom Viridiplantae; phylum Streptophyta; class Pinopsida; order Pinales; family Pinaceae; genus Pinus; species Pinus albicaulis. The sequence continues at coordinate 1,254,131,803 of CM076583.1, forward strand.
TCTACTGTCGAAATCCCATCAGCCTGTCTATTGTTGATTCTACGTTGCTGGTGCCTCTTCTCTGCACTGCTCCAGTCTTCAGTGTCCTATCACTACCAATGTGGCTCCACAATCCTCTGCACCAACTAACTCCAGTCATCCTGCTATTGTCATTAAGGGCTCCCATAGCTTGTATGTGATCCAAGAGTTTGGGTGCCTCAAGGATCCTACCCTTCACCGTTATCCGTAGATCAATCTACAGATCTATTTCACCTCACCTATTCTCTATAGGCACATGGGCACTCATAGCCACATCATCACCACTCTCATCATCACCCTTTGTTGTTGCATCCTTTTAATCCGAGTCTTCCTTTCCCTTCTTCTTGTGAGGACAAGTAGTAGTGAAATTTCCTAGTTCACGACATTTGAAGCACCTGACCTTTGAAAGGTATCTCTTCTTCTTCCCTCGTTACCCCTATTGTCCCTTAGATGCGAGATCCGTGTCCTAATCCTCCTCCTTGATCTTGATTCCACCACTAGTGATGTCCACGTTGGTAAACCTCCTAATCTCTTCTTGGCGAAGAGCTGACCACGTGTCTTCCCAATTTGGAAGTGTCACTTTGCCCAAAAATCCTTGGACAAAGTTCTCCTAATCTTCAGAAATTTCATTCATGGAAATCCTGACCAATAGACCCTCATGAGGAGTGACCCCCATAGCTTCCATATAATCACAAATCACCTTCAATATAATGATGAAAGGGTTGATTTTCTCTCCCTTATGCATCTGAAATAGTTGAAGTTGATTCTCCAAAATCTTTCTCCTTTGGACAGAAGTCCCTTGATACATTGAGGTTAACGTCGTCCACATCACATTTTATTTATTCTTTTCAGAAATGTGTGGGACCACATGACCCTTGACCCCATCCACAATCAAGCACTTAGCCCTTGTTTGAGCTTCCTCATACTTCTTCAACGGATCAACATAAACAGGAACATCGCAAACTTTCTCGGCATGATATTTGATGTGATATTCATCCATAACTCGTAGGATTCTAGCCTTCCAGACGAATTTGGATGCTCCATCAAACCTACCTTGATCCCTCAATCCATGTGTAGCCATCTCTCCTCAAAAGATGTCAAATTTTAAAAACTCATCTGCCTACTTCTGCTGCTACCCTCGGAAAAATACATGAATTTGGGTTTCTCGGTGCTAGAAACCCTCTAGAGAATACACTCCCTCTGAAAAGTGATTTCCCTCCTGGAAATCCTATACCAACAGTTGTCGAATCAACATTCTCTAATCACTCTGCTAATCAGATATCAGACTTCTTGGCGAGAAATTCTGCTGAGGAACTACTTCCCCTTAATTTTTCAACCCTGTTAGACATTTTTCTGCACCGATAGAACAATGCCCCACCATCAACTTCCGAAGAACAAAACTACACTTCTAGCCACGACAACCAGCACAAATTTACCTCCTCTCGGACTACGTCACCTTTATAGGCCTGCGTGAGACTTTGCGTCAGTTGTGTGTGAGCTAGACTGGCTCTACGTCACCCCTATGGATCTGCGTGAGCCTCTGTGTCATATTTGCACAAGCTAGAAAAAATATGTGTCACCACTCTTGGTGTTGCGTTGTCCCTTCGGTGTTTCATTGCCTCTTCCTGGATTTGTGCTATCACAGTTTCCTTCTTGCAGAAAAAACTTTGCCTCTTCACTAATGGCTTCAGATCTCTGTCATCTACAATAACTATGATACCATGTGAAAATTTAAGAGTTCACTTAACATAAATTCTACTGCAGAAATATGGTTTACTTCTCCTACATGTGTTTTTAAATTAACAAGTTATTTTCAGAAATATTCCGAAAACATTGAAGTAAACACACTGCAACCTACACAAATATACAGATCAAGTACTGAAGAATTAAGAACATTCGATAAAGGACACACAATGTTTTTCAGATAAATTTCCCTAGAAAAACCCAATGTGGGAAAATTGGTGCAGAAGCTCTTGAGGGTTTTATTATTAGGTTGTTTTTTAATACAAATTAGGGTACCAGTAGTGGTTTACCCAACAGAGAGAAACTTGGGATAAGTATCTCTATCTATGGAGACAGATAATATGGCTGATTTAGTTGAGGATGAAAAACCCCATAAGTGCCTACACAGTCACTGCATCACCCTTCAATGTGGTTGCATCACCCTTTCAGATCTGTTGAATATGAGCCCTATCTGGCCCAAATAAACCCCAGTGCTACCTTTTATGGCTCTGCGTCAACTCCTCTTGCTCTGTGTCACCCCTTTGGGCCTACGTGAGCCTCTGTGTTGGCTCTGCGCGATCTTGGCTGGGCCTGTGTCACCCCAGATGGGCCTGCATCACCCCTCATAGGCCTGCGTTTCTCCTTTGGTATAGATATTCCTCTTTGCTAATTTATTATCAGCCTTGGATATGAAATCCCACTACCAAACTGCCCCTCGCTGCACTGCAATATCACTCGAAAATTCTGAGCAAATCGCGCCTCAGAATTTCGACTTAGCTCAAGTGCTGCCACTCGGTGTCTGTATTCCAACTAACCCCAAACCATCCTTTAATACTTATCCTATTGAACATTCAACGTTCATGATCTAATATCTAATCAGTGGCTAATATTAGAAAATACTTGATCCTCGTCACTTAGAACATTCTTGCCCACATGTCTAAATTAATTCACTTTAATTATTTAATTTCCCTATGTTAGACTTAGGGTCTCCATTAAAATAATTAATTATTTGAATAAATTAAGCTCCCGCTCAAATTTCTCCAAATAATTTCTAGGTCTTGGAGATCTCATGTATTCTAGCCCCTGCACAAAGTTTCAGATCTAGAGCACATACCCGAAAATCAACATCAAGTGGTACATCATTTAATTCAAATTTGTCAATGAAGTTTGTTGTGACTTCAAACTGAAGAATACACTTCCTTGTAACCTATAAATTTGTCTTCTTTCATATCCAACCCAATGGATATGGTTTTGGATGTGGAATGGTTTTAAGATTAATTTTCTTGACTAAGTCTTCAGATATCAAGGTTACTTGAGGCCCACTATCAAATAGTGTGTCAAATTTGTATGTTTTGAAATAACCCTCAAATGAAATAATTCAATCCTTGTTTCTTCATTTGGAGTACTAGTGTGACAATTTGATTAACTAGTGCTAGCAATGGATTCTTTTCCTTTCATACCCTAACTAGTGCTAGCAATTTGATTAACTAGTGCTTGCCTTCTCCTCTCTTAAGCTTCAACCTTGTAAGCATTTAAACACTTGCAAAAAAATGAAATCATCCTTGCACAAGTAAATCTTGTGCTCTGATACCAATTTTATATGAATGGTAAAATTAGTGTTTGTTGTACGAAATTCCAATTCATAATATGAAAAAAGTGATTGAGGATTATGAAGTAAATTTCAAGTTAACTATGATTTTTATGTGTTTTTTATGTAAATTCCTTGAGAAAATTAACATAAACAAACATTGAATAACAACATCTAACAGACATGAACATCACCATAAACAATAACACAACAACACATGATTAAGGAGTTCACCCCTCCTCGGTTATGTCTCCATAGTCTAGTTTCCAATGGCTTGGCCCTCTTCTATTATGCTCAAACGTGTGATTACATATGTTTACAATGCTCAAATAGCTCTGAAACCTGTTCCAATGACTCTAAAATGCCCAAAAATTCCTGTGTAGCCTCTTTCTGCTTCGAATTTGGCCAAAAATTGAATTATTTATGGCTTCCCCAAGTTTTTTCACTAATCGCTCCACAAATTCATCCAAATCCTGCACCACCCTACAATTTTTCCCCGAAATTTTCTCATGGAGCACCAAATTGCCCAATTTCCGGAAAAATTTATCATAGTGCTAATTTTCCCAATAATGCCTTGTTTCTGAAAACATGGTTATATGGTCGGCCACATTATGGCCATATGTCCTGGGGTTGGGGCCTTAACGCCCGCCCCCGAAATTCTCATGCATGTTTCAAACCCACATGGTTAATAGATCACCTTATTTGTGGTTTGGGATGACATATGGCGCCATTGGAGGACAATTTAATGTTATCGTTAATGTAGTGGGGGGAGGGGGGACCAGGCTTGCCTTCCGCCCATGGTCCCTCCCCCAAGCGTGGTGAATAGGGCTGGGGCTAGATCCTGGCCCCCACCACCAAACCCAAACTTATCACATAAAAAAATTATGCTGAAACATTATATGGTAAGAAAAAAATGGTATGGTGCGGTGGTAAGGGCTTTGTGCTAGTGCTTGGAGGTCACGGGTTTAACCCCCGCCTGCTGCACTCAGACCTTGAAAAATTTGTGTGGCCCTTGGGCTACCACGTGGCAGCCTATGATTGGCCATCATGAAACCCAATCAAAACATGCCAATTCAAACAAATTAAAACATGCCACTTGGCACAACATAATTCATTGGAGGAAATCCATTGACCGAGTCAATCTGCCACATGGGCATTGACCATTCAGTTGTACAGACTTTTGCCTGGGTTGTCTTGCATTTTTTTTTAAGTTGTTTGTTTGAAAAAGTGGAAAGAATGTGTTTCTGGGAGCATACGGTGTCGGGTTTCCATGAAATGAGTTGCACCAGATTCATAATGACAAGATCTATGTGGTTGTTCAGGTTCCACACCATTCCGACAACTTTCATTTTTTAGCACAATTTTGAGCACCTGATCAACATGTAAACATGATAGTATTCTAGTGGAAAGAAAATATGAAGACAAATATTACATGAAAAAAACAACAGTACCTAATAATGAAAGTGAAGAGAAAGATATGGACGTTTCTGAAGACAAATGAAAGCATTGAAATAGTTTTTCATCAATGGAGTCAAGAAGAGATACATTTTTCTATCAAGAAATATGGCAAAATGAAAGTCAGGAATATGAAGCACAAGAAGAAAAGAAAAGAAGACAATTTGAGAATGAAGAGTTGTGGCAGTAGTCCATAGTTGAACGAATATTTGAAGAGGAAGGTATAGAAAAGATGATCAAATTACTTTTCAGCACAAATTCTAGACTAGTCAAAGAAACATTGAAATAGAAACAAGTATAGAAATATGGATCCCACCATAAGAACACACAACAGAGAATCAAGAAATTTTGCGAATACATAATCTAGAAGAAACGAAAAAGAAAATGAAAATTTGTAAAAGTTTTGATTCATTGTAAGCCTAGATGAGACTTAGACCAGGAGGCATGTTTGAGTGATGATTGAGTTAATTTCTATTGTAAACCTAACAGACATAGTTAAGTCATGTTTAGTCATCTTCGAGTTACGTTGAGTCATGTTATGTTCAGTCATACGTTTGTAATTAAGAGGGAGTGTTGGAAATAATAATTACTCTCGCATGAAGATCTAGCAAGATCCAAGTCTAGTGATGCATGAAGAGATAAGGTGAGTTAAGTGCAGTGTATATTTAAAGTGTGAGTTAACTGAGTTAAATGTGAGTCAGCTTGAGTTGAGTCTATATTTGGAGAAGTCCAAATTCAGTTCATCTGTGCATGTTAAGTTATTTTCGGCAAGTCGCTAATTGAAAAAGTTTAAATACTCTTCAGAAGGTTCATTTTAATCAAGTCAAGTCAAATCAAATTTGTGTGATCAATAAAAGAGTCTAGCTCATGTTATTGATTGTGTGAATTTTGTGTTACTTTTTTGTTTCTCCTCTCTGTGTTTCCATCAATCGTATGGTGCATAAGTATATTAGGCCTACAAAACCCCAACAAAGCACATGAAAGTGTTAATTTTAATATCAATGTGCAAATTCTTAGATAGTTAAGCTCGGGATTTTTTTTTTTAAACATATTAATAATTTTCAGCGGGTCCTATTAAATTCATCACGATTGTTAACCGGGTTCAAATTAATGATGCCTTAGGCTTTGGATTTTAAAAAAAATAAGGTTGGGTATGTTCCTATGGATTTATTATTCAAGAGTAGATTCAGAACACAAAATGCTCCTTAACGTGAACAAAATTTCTATGCAATTCACAAGATTTCCCTCACATAAAAAATGAGATAAATAAATAAGGGGAAACAGTAAATCGATTGCTTTAAATGATTTCGTTTGTGATAAACAAATGAATTTATTGAGAATTTTTCAAACAGAGATATAATTTTTAAATTCGTTTCGATCTATAACACCCATGTTTATAATTCAACATAAAGGTATTGAATTTTTTTACGGATTCAAATGGAAATATCAAATTTGGAAAATTTGCTGTAACATTCGCTAGAAATGTCGAGTAATAAAAAGATTCTAACTGCTCCCTAAAATCACAAGCGCTATACTTTTAATAAGGCCTTACTTTGGCTACATGTTACCAACAACTTCTAATCTCCATTCCATAGAAAATCTGTATCAAATACCATGTTTTGGCTAACAAAAAATGTTCATATAATTCTCTAGTTGGCTTGAATCGCAGGCATCTTCTTATAATGTGGATTGTTGACGGTTATCAGAATTTTCATCAAAGTGTTAGTTTTCCTCAAGTGATTTGATATATGGGTTCTCCGACAAACCATATGTTGTTCATTTGCAGATGGAAAAATTCCGTGCTTCAAGTCCATAACGTTGCTTCGGGAATGTCGATATCATCGTGCGAAGCCTCGGGGATGTTGAGACATTAATCTTACTATCTTACATTAAAGCCTTAGGTTCGCCATTTAATTTAATGTCTGCTAGGTGTCATAGGTAGTTTAGTTTTACTTCGCCTACTTACCATTTATTGCCGATGTTTCCAATGTATTCTATTTAACTATTTGGTAATATTGAGAGGAGAAATTCTCTCGCCTCCGCCTCCACGTTTAAGCTTAATTCTTTTATGGTATCGCAGCTAGTTGCATAAGCTTCCCCCGAGAGAAGCAATAGAACCATGAAGTAGTAGAAGAGAGAAGTTGATTGGCGTTAATGCAAGTTAATATACCCATAAACGCGCTAAAACAAGGACACAGAATACAAGCTGCTACCTGCGGCGCTTTTATGCCTTTGAAGAGCGTAGGCTGTACTTATTCCCCTTGGGATAGCGCTACCATAAGAAAAAAATTAACGCATTTGCGTTAAAGTCAATGTCAATTTTGTTACGCATGCATGAAGGTATGAAGCGTTCGTATTAATGATTTTAAAAAAAAACGATTTTCGAAAAGATACAAAGGTCAACGTATTCAAAGTTTTATATAAGGATTTTATTAAAGGTGATCCACATACCATTCAAAACTCGATTCATGTTTTAAAGGGAAAGCTCTTCTTTAGAGTATCCATTGGGAAAAAGGTGAAAGTCCTTTATTATATCGAGAAGATTTTTTTTAAGCCTTTTTTTTATTTTAAAAAAAAACTTAAAATTGTTTCAAAGGTTTTTATAAAGAGGGTTTGAAAAAACATATGGTGAATTTTAAAAAAAATAAAAAAATTTGAAGAGGAAGTCTTTAAAAGAGATTTAAAAAATTTAGAGGAGATTTACAAAAGGCGCATCTGAAGAAATAATGGCCTCTTCAAGTTCTTTGCCACAGACACCAAATTTGATTGGCAAAAATTATGAATTTTGGAATTTGAGAATGAAGATTTTTTTACAAGCACAAGACTGTTGGGACACACTTCTGATTGCTTATGTAGAGCCGACCCAAGAAGCATGGGCGGCCATGACCAATAACCAGAGAAATGAAGCTATTGAACTCTGAAAGAAGGAGAACAGAGCCAAATGCTGGATACAAAATTCAGTCGATGGTTCTATTTTTGTCAAAATAACTAGTGAGATAACAGCAAAAGAATGTTGGGATATTTTGCAAGCTGCATATCAAGGAAATGATACAATGAAGACGGTTAAAATGCAAACATTGAGAGCTCAGTTTGAAACTCTAAAGATGGCTAACACCGAGAATGTGGATTAGTTCATGACCAGAGTCATGGGAATAGTCAATCAAATCAAACTCATTGGCGAAACCATTATAGATCAGAAAGTTGTTGAAAAAGTTCTTCGAGGTCTACCAAAGAAATATGACATGATTGTGACAGCCATTTTGGAATCCAAAGATTTTAAAAATTTCTCAGTAGAACAGCTGACTGGATCACTTTTGGCACACGAATCAAGACTCAATCTGACCGAAGATTCCATGGAACAAGCCTTCAAAGCACATCTCTCATTTGACAGAGGCAGAGGGAAAGGATATAGAGGTGGCAACAAGCGAGGCAGAGGCCGAAGCAATGGCAGATCTGATCATCATCATGCAACAGAGCAGTGGAGACCTCTACAAAACAGAAATCAGAGAGGACGTTCGTGGAACAGATCGAGTGTTCAATGTTACTACTGTAAGAAGTTTGGCCACTATGAACACAACTGCAGAAAGAAACAATCAGACCAGCATAGAGGCTATATCAATCTCTCCAACAGTGAAGGAGAATGCTCAGAGACCATGTTTCTTTCATGCCATCTCTCGGAAGACAAACTGAGTGAAGATGTTTGGTTGCTCGACAACTGATGCAACAATCACATGAAAGGCAACAAGAACCTTCTTTCTTCTCTAGATGCTTCCATAACATCAGAGATAACGCTTGGAGATCGTACAAGCATTAAAGCTGAAGGAAAAGGTACTATTCCTATTCTTACGAAGAAAAATCAAAACAAATACTTCTCTGACATTTATTATGTTCCTCAGCTCAAACATAATCTCCTTAGTGTAGGACAATTAATGGAACATGGCTATGATGTATTGTTTCAAAAGAACACCTGCTATATATATGAAAAAGATCCTCATAAAATATTGATAGCAAAAGTTGAAAAGACCAAGAGTAGGATGTTTCCATTGACCCTTAGAAGCCAAAATACCAAACAATATTTAGTCCACAACATATCAAGAATAGATGAAACTCATCTATGGCATTCTAGGTATGGTCACATTCCAGTCAAGAGTCCTAGTCTTCTTCAAAAGAAATCTGTAGTCATTGGTCTACCTACTATCAATGAAAAAATCTGTAATTGTGAAGTTTGTGTCTTGTCCAAGCATAAAAGAGATAGTTTTCCCTCATCAACCTCAAGGGTGAAAGAGCCTTTGGCACTTGTCCATACCGACATCTGTGGTCCAATGCAGACATTGTCCATTGGTGGTAGTTTCTACTTTCTGACATTTATTGATGACTTTAGCAGGAATATATGGGTGTATTTTTTTAAAAACAAATCAGATACATTCTCTAGATTTCTTGAGTTCAAGGCAGAAGCAGAAAAACAGAGTGGAAAACTCTTGAAAGTACTCAGATCAGACGGATGAGGAGAATACACCTCAAATGAATTCAAAACATTTTGTCGACAACAAGGTATCCTAATTCAATACACAACCAGATACACTCCACAGCAAAATGGAGTAGCAGAAAGAAAGAATGATTCGATCATGAACATGGCTAGATGCATGCTACGGGAGAAGTAGTTGAAAAATATCTATTGGGCTAAAGCAGTGTCGACAGTAGTGTATGTTCTTAACAGATCTCCAACATTAAGCCTACAAGATAAAATACCTCAAGAAGCATGGGATGGAAACAAGGTAAATGTGTCACACTTTAGGATCTTTGGATCAGTAGCTTTTTCTCATGTTCCTAAAAAAATAAGAAAAAATATTGATGATAGAAGTGAGAAATGCATATTTGAAGGTTACAGTGAGCAGTCAAAAGCCTACATACTTTATAACCCCATTACCAAAAAGTTCATTATAAGCAGAGATGTGAAATTTTTCGAAAATAAATCTTGGCTTGACCATGTAGATGAAACTTCAAATCAGCCTTTTTATCTACCACAAACTCCAAGATTGTAGGTTCAAGAACAGCCAGAACATTCTGAAAATGGAACATCATCAAGCATTGATTCAGCCAATGATCAAACATCTTCAGAAGAGGGACATAAAAAAAAGTATCAGAGAGATATATGAACATGAGCATGAATCTGAACAACAAAATATGTTTGCATTCATTTCAACTCAACTGAATCATTTTGAAGAAGCAGTCAAAGAAAAGCATTGGGTCAAAGCAATGAGCCAAGAAATTGCTTCCATAGAGAAAAATCAAACTTGGGAATTAGTTAATCTCCCAAGAGACAAAACAAAAATTGGTGTAAAATGGGTATATAAGACCAAGCTAAATGAAAAAGGAAAAGTTGAGAAACATAAGGCAAGGTTGGTTGCCAAAGGATTCTCACAACAGTTTGGTGTCGACTATGGGGAAAAATTTGCTCCAGTAGCAAGGTTAGACACTGTTAGAACCATTTTGTCCACAGAAGCTCAACACAAATGGAAAGTCTATCAGCTTGATGTAAAATCTGCCTTCCTAAATGGTGTATTACAGGAAGAAGTTTATGTAGAGCAGCCTCCGGGTTTTGAAGTAAAAGGACAAGAGTATAAAGTATATAGATTGAAGAAAGCTTTATATGGTTTGAAACAAGCTCCAAGAGCTTGGTACAGTCGCATCGAAACCTATCTCATCAAAAGTGGTTTTTCTAGAAGCAACCATGAACCCACTTTGTATACAAAATCTCATGAAGGTAAAATTCTTATTGTATGCCTTTATGTAGATGCTCTTCTTTATACAGGAAATATGATGTTAGAAGATTTCAAAGCAGCAATGCAAACAGAGTTTGATATGACAGATCTAGGAGTCATGAAATATTTCCTAGGAATTGAAATTCACCAATCTGATAATGGCATTTTTGTTGGTCAACAAAAATATGCCACTGATATCATTCAGAAGTTCAGAATGACCAATTGCAAACCAGCTGATGCACCAATTGCTCAAGGTACCAAACTCAGCAAAGAAGATGTAGCACCATCTGTTGATCCCACATTGTATAAAAGCCTAGTTGGTAGTTTGTTGTATCTAACTGCAACTAGACCAGATATTATGTTTGCAGCAAGTTTTGTCTCCAGGTTTATGCAGTCTCCAAAGCTTACTCATTGGCAGGTTGCAAAAAGGATCTTAAGGTATATTGCAGGGACCATAGACTATGGTTTGTTTTATACACACTCTGAAAATTGTTCACTTTCAGGTTATACAGACAGCGATTATGCAGGGAGTTTAGATGATCGCAAAAGTACCTCCGGGTATATTTTTCATCTTGGAACAAATCTGATTTCATGGGCATCCAAAAAACAGTCAATCGTTTCAATATCTTCTGCAGAGGCAAAATATGTAGCAGCAAATTCAGCAGCTTGTCAAGCATGGAAAATTTTAGGGGCTAATATTCGCAGGTGGGCTAATTTTCCATGGTTTTTCCAAAAAAAAGATTCGCCAATTTCCATTTTTTTATAAAAATGATTCGCCCAAATTTTACAATATAAAAGTATTTTACCTTAAAAATCGGCAACATTATATATACAATATATATAATATCATTATAAATTTGAATAATTTTACAAATACATCAATAAAAATTTTATATTTTTCGCATTAGGGACTAGTGAGATTAGCCAATTTTTTAAACTTCAAAATAATTTTCCATCCTTAAAATTTTCCCTGTTGTCAAGCAGTGTGGTTGAGAAGATTATTGAAAGACATATCAGATATTCAGAAGGAGCCAACTCCAATTTACTGTGATAATAATCCAGCAATTTCTTTATCAAAAAATCATGTTTTTCACAAAAAGAGCAAGCACATTGACACACGTTTTCATTTCATTCGTGAACTTGTCAATGATGGGGACATCACACTTTCTTTTTGTGGTTCCAAAGATCAGCTTGCAGATATTTTCACAAAGCCATTGGGAAATAATGTATTTGAATTTCAAAGAGAGAAATTAGGCATTGTTAGTGCCTCCACTTGTAACAGTTGAGATTAGGAGGGGATGTTGAGATATTAATCTCACTGTCTGTTAGGTTCACTTAATTTAATTTATTGGCTGCTAGGTGTCATAGGTAGCTTAATTTTACTTTAGTTTACTTCATTCATTTATTACTGATGTTTCCAATGTGTTCCTATTTAACTATTTGGTAATATTCAGATGAGCAACTCTCTACTCCAGTTCACGTTTCAGTTTTTCAATTCTTTTCAGGGATATTAGGGAAGATAAATCCCCGTGTCGGAATTTATGGTGTCGTTTCTACCAATTAAAAGTGATATAAAGCAAATGAATTATCCTCGTAGTTGAGGAGAGATAAGAAATGGAACATGTGATGGGTGATATGTTCTTAGATAAGAATATTATTAGCAAAGAAATAAGTTTACAAAAACTAGAACTCAAAATTGCTAATGGTAAATTTACTACTTATCTCAATTTTATTTTAATTATTTGGACTAAAAAAATGAGGACTGTGGAGATTCGAGTTTTGAATCTAAAAATCTACACCACAAATATACAATCCATCATTTTATTTTAATTGTTATTTTTTTATTTTTATTTTTATGTAATTTGAATTAATCAAAATGTTTACAAAATAGTATCGGACAAGACATTACAACATCTCTTCCATAGCGAGTTGGAGAGCACTTATAGACTCAATAATTGGTTACATTAAGAGCAATGTTACTTGAAGCAACGTAAGATTATGTGAATGACAATATAACATGTCACTAGGAACAGAGGAAATACAATTTAGGAAAATTGAAAGAAGAAGCAATTGTATTGTCAATAGAAAGATGGTGGGCACATGGAATGGTGGGCACATGGATTTATATCATGATGGGTCTATGAATACCATTAGTACTAGATGCCAAATCTCGAAAAGCTATTTTCAATTTGTTGAGAGCAATGTCAATAAGTCAAATTACATGTTGAACTTACATAGAGGTAGTGTAATAGATTTTATTGGTGAGAGGGAAGATAAAGGGGAATATGTAGTCCTAATAGAATCAGTAGATGTAACATACCCAGCCCTTTGATGTTGGAACAAACATGTGAGATGTCAAAATCCAACCTGAAGATTAATTTATGAAATGAGGGTTCTCAAATTTATGTTTTTTTCGACTACTTTAAAACTCATTTCTGATACAACCATCATCTTCTGATTATCGAGATATTTCCAACAATATGAATTTCATTTCAATTTAAGCCTTAAGAACAATTTTTTCCCAATTGAAAACATTCCCTCGAAGTGTCACATTATCATCCTACCATGCCACATGGAAGACACATGGCAGTCCTTGTCCATGTGTCACCACCTCATAGGGCCACATCCTCATTTGTAGCGCACTATTGTGCACTTTTACCCACGTCATTCCATGCTACGACACCTCGCCATGTTTTCAGCCATGCCACCATGCCACATCACTCAAGACCTCCCTTCATGCTACATCAATTTTCCACCCAAGATGCCACGTTAGAACCTATCGATTTCTATTAGTATTGAGAGGAATCCTTAATAGTTGTTGTTTGACCTTTTTATACATGATAACATGGGGCTCTATATGCCATCACTAAATAGATCACATGTTGTCCATTTCCGTTAGTTGAAAAATGTATTGGGGTCCATAAATATTTCTTGTTTTACTTCCCCATAACCAATACTCGATATCTCGATCAAATTTGGTCCTTAGTTACGTCACTTGACAGCCCCAGAACCTTCTATGTATGTCAAATTACATATATTATAAGGGTTTTTTAGCATCAAGTTTTTAACGCTAATCATTGTTTGAAGTACTCCCAAATGCTCAATGCCTAATATGCCCAATAGCTGACATTCTAATCTTCGATCCGTAATCACTCATAAGCATATAAAAAACATCTCAATAGCCAATGTATTTATGCTAGTCTGGTTTATTGGAATGGATGTCTCTATTAGTAAACAATTGTTGTTAGGATTCATCAGTATTAGGGATCCACATTGGCTAATGTTTAAATATTCCTCAACACTAATAGCTTGACACCCCATCCTTTTGGGCTTGAGCCCCCTCTGGATAATCTCTAGGTCATGGCACCCTTACAAACCTATATGACTAGGGGTTGGGGCTAATGCCTCCCATCCCCAAATTTCCAACAATCAATCTTCCAATAGGAAAACAAAATGATTTCAACGGGCTAGAATTTGACTTTAAAATGCAAAATAATATTCCCAAAAAACTTCTAAAACTTTTATGGTCCTTAGTAACCAAAAAAGTATCCATAGAAAGTTTGTGAAAACAATACTCATTAGGGGAATTTTTAGGTCTAAAATGGGCCTCCTAAGGAAATAATAAAATAATAGTTAAACCAATAAAATAATATTTATGAATTTGCAATTCACGTTTTGCACCACGATCCATGTAACCATAGTTAAATTCAATTCAAAAGTTGTACCAAAATAAAATTAATAAAAAAATTGTATTGATGTGACTATAAATAAGAATGATATTTTCAAGAAAAATTCATTATCATTGAACAACCAATGCATTTGTCCTTTGTACTTAATAAGTTAAAATAAAATATAAATATAAATTTATAAATTCTTAATTATATTAAATGCTATTAATTAAAATTTATATTATTTAAATTTTACAATAACATGTAACATGTAATTAATATACTATATTATTTTAATATAATGTAATATAATATAATAAATGTATAGGGATATGCATTGTTTCTTTCAAGAAATATGAAATGACAATAATACATTTTTATTCAAAAAGTGTGAAATGACATTTATTATGAGTACTTTACTTTAACTTTAAAAGTTCTTAGAGTACTACCATGGTTATCCATGAGTTTTTATCCACCATTGTGAATGTGACAAGTAAGTACCTTTAACTCAAACAATGCCACCTCAACCATTAGGGATGATGTCATCCCCTAAAATGTGATTGGTTCTCATAAAGTGAATTTTGATTGTACATTTTCCTTAGAAGGCCCATTTTAGACCTTAAAATTCCCCTAATGATGAATTTTTTACCTTTTATCATTCAACTTCAATCTAGCAAGTTATTGTGTAGTTAGTGAGTCTCTAGAGCACCTTTTTGTTGCTCTCCCAAAAAAGTCCTCAAATATCTTTCTACACCATGGTGTCTCTAGAGTGATGATAAACTTGTCTTGTGCTCAAATTACACTTTCACACACCATATAGTGGAGTTCATTCCTTAGCAAACCTACCATTTCTCTACCTTTAGCTTCCAAGGTCATGACCTAAAGAACTATTCTACTACTCACATACTAGGGGGCTCAAATCATTAATTTTTTTGTTGTCATAATCTTTTCCATTTAGATCTTTGTGTGTATTTTTATCTTGTGTGGTCTCGTTCTTGACTACATTATTTTTATATTCACCCAATGCAAGAGTGTGTGTTAAATAATTTTACTAGTCAATTTTAGATGCTCAGTCAACATTGTTTTAAGTAGTGTTCTTACTTCAATGTATTTTTCCATTGATCTATTGTTATTGTATATTTTATGTTTTTATGGTTGTTCTCACTTATCTCTTCTTTTGTTGATGTTGTTTTTTTCAAGAGATATATGGAGTCTTTTAGAGTCGATTTTTCCAATGCCTCATTTCCCTATGAGCTAAGTATGGTGAGTTGTAAGTTCACATAAGGACTTGCATCTGTCCAGTTTTCATTGTTATCCTTGACTGACAGTGGGAATACTCCATTGCTATATAATGGAGGTATTCTGTGTACTTTTACATCATATTCTAATTAATAGAGTACTCTTACATGGTATCAGAGCAGACGATTCTTGCATTGTTGTATTCTTTTTTGGAGTTTGGTATTTTTTTTTAATGATCTTGATATAGTTTTTGTTTAAGTGAGGTCTCAAAATTTCTATCAATATCTATGGATATGTCTAAGAGATGATGGTTTCGATCTATAAATGGGGTTTCCCCATGATTGGATCGAGTCAGAGATGAGTTTGAAACTCACAGCTTATTTGTATCTAGGGTTTCGAGGCTCATCTTGGCATCGATTTTTTTACTTTCTGCAATAATAATCTTTGATTGGTGTATTTAGATCATAGTATAAACGAGAATAATCCATTGTAGTTAGATCTATGGTGTGTGTTTTTCAGTGGCTTTAGAAAATCACAAAGTGGATCACAACCTTTCTCATTGACATTCAAATTGAAAGAATTTTGTGGTCTAGGGTTCAGTCAGTATTCCTCGTATGAAGTCCGTGCGAATTTTTGCATGATATCCTGAGAAGGTCGTCTTTTCTGAAGAATATTTTGATTTTTCTGTTTCGGAAATGAGATTTAGATATAACTATTTTGAACTTATGAAAGGAGATTTTTACATTGGTGGGAAGAGTTGTGCTTCACGATATTTATGTAGGCTCTATTGGCCTTCCTCTTCATCGTGCTATTCATGATCTTGGTCATCTTCTTAGCACTAAATACTCACAAGCCAAGGTTCCACCTGCATAATGCTATGGTTGACGAGCTGAATGTGAACGATGGATTTGTCATTTCTAGTCTACATTCAACCTGGATCGGATCTTCTTAAAAGCGCACTGAAGCTTTTCATACCCTTGTTAAACCCATACTTTTAAAAAAAACAGAGTAGTGATATACAATAATTTTCATGAAGGAATGTGTTTCTCTTTGTAACATGACACAAATTTTTCAGTTCTACACTCTTCCTAAATCATTGGTTGGGTTTTCATTCATTTGTTGATCAACTAGTAGAAGGGGATAATCTGATTACTTGCTCACCACGGGGCCAGAGAAACATATTTATGATGCCAATGACACGATAGTGTTGTCACCATATGTAGTTGTGAATTAATCATTTTTTTCATTCACTGGTGGCTTTGATGGAATCCTGACAGTAGGAGCACTAATAGTGGCCTTGTATATGATCCCAGGTTTGAATTATAGCTCTAGCAGTTGGTGTATGGATTGGCCAATTTCATTGGACTTTGGCCTCACAAATTTCTTGAAGGAGGTAAAATGGTAGCTCTTGGTGTCAATAGCCCTGCTCTTTTTCTCTTTTGATCTACACCTAAAATCGATGAACACTCTTGCATTATTATTGGTTTAATCCAGAGCTTCATACTTTTCATACTTTAATGTAGGGCCAAGAAATTTTATTTTTTGGTTTTCAAAAAGGGAATTTTATGATTAAAATATTGTTAAGGTTTAAAGCATTTGAAAAGTAGAAAAGTTAAAATATTATGTAAATGATTTCCATTGTAGAATGAGCATATGTTTACTAGGTCAACATTGGAATGCATTTGGTATCTTTATGCTTAGTGGTTATTAAAGGTTGTGTGTTGGCTAGTTATGCAAATTGGTCTTATTTGTGACATGCTTGGAAGTGTAAAGAAAATTTTGTTGTCATCATCAAATTTGTTTTGTAGCTATTTTTTTCTTTCGTAACTAGTGGAAATAAATTTCCAACTTGCTTTTAAATATGGGTAAAATATTGCGGAAACTTCGAGAGAAGAAGGCAACATATGAACTTAATAAATAGGTCCTTCAATTCCATTTAATGGTAGCCCTTTTGCAAGCATAGAATGAAACTATTAATAATAGGTTTCAAACTTCAATAGCTGTGAAAATAAATAAGGTTAACCATCTTGATTCAACCATGGAAAACTATTTCTAGATGCTTACAGATGAATTTCAAGAGAAGATTTACCTCCTTGATGATTTGGAGGAGGAATTTTAGTATTTTTCGGACTCAAGAACATAAAATTTGAAGAAACAGTTGGAAGAGAAAAAAATCAACATGTTATGGACATTAACTATTTAAAAGAAACAATGTTGGAAAAATATAAACTTTTGAAACAAAAATAGTATACATTATCACAACAAATGATAAGAAGGACGATATCATTCAAAAGCCCTGTCTCATAGCATGAACTTGGATGGAGATTTCGTCCTGTCTGAGTAGAATGCGAATCATGGCCCGATGTTAACATGTCAGTCTCTCTCACGCTACACTTGATGATGTTGAATTCAGAAGCCAGAATATTTGATGATCGCAATCATCAAATACCTTCACCAATTTAGAAGCCATACTCACGGTATTGAGTCACAATTTTTTGTCATCTAACCTATTACTATTAGATGGACCAAAGCACACCATGTAAGACAAATTTTACCCTAAGTAAAATTGCTTTCACTATGAAAAATAACTTAGTAATCCATAATTTATTGAGTTGTTTATGGTCTAAACAGGAAACCATATGAGGAAATATTAAATAAGTTCACATTTGTTTGATTTTCCTCAAGGAATAATTAGTTAAACAATAGTTTAATTAATATTCCTGGTCATATTTAACTCAAAATAGAAAAATTAATTAGATAAATCATTATTTATCTTATTATTTTCTAGGAATAATTATATAAACCTTATTTAAATAATATTCCTTGTTAAATTTGACTAAATCATTTATAAATAATTAAATAAATAATTATTTATTTGATTATTACTCAACCACATCCTTAAAATAATAAATAAAACATTTATTTATTTATTATTTACAAATAAAGGGATTTGACCCAAGTCAAATTCTTTTTCCCTCCAACAAATATAATAAAATATTCCATAAAAGTTGGATCTAGATTTGGTTAATAATATTTTAATTATGCACCAATATCTATACTAACTCAATATTTTGTTATAAATAGAAGGGTTTTTCCATTCACTCACTACCTTTTGTTGCCTAAAGATCACTCTGGATCTATACTTTTGGTCTGACTTTGATCCTCCATCATTGTCATATTTGCTACCATTTTTCTTGTGAGCTCCCTTGAGTTCTATTTTTGTCTGGGTTTTTACACCGACGAAGAGATTTTAGATCTGAGAATGGGGACTTACAGAGCCCGCATGTACATGGTAATTTGTCACTGTCCCTGCAATCCCCCGTCCCATGCATTGGAGGGCCTTTTTTGTGACCTGTGAGCAGTGACATAACCTGAAACCTCTTTCATGGCATCCCCCTTGACAAGGAAAATCATTCCTATGAAGACAATTTCCTATGCAAAGCCCTAAAAATAGACATTTTGGCCTTGGCGCAACTAGCCAGTTCAACCCTCGCCAATGGGGGAAATCCACCAAAGAGGGCGCGCGAACTGGTGCTCTGTCCCAGTGTATTAATCGCACCAGGCTTAATAAGGATTGTTTTTAAAAAATAAATGGCGGAAGTTTGATTCCAACCAACTCCTAAATGAGTCTCTAAAATGAGTTGGGAGGTTTGGTTCCGGATCTCCATGGAGGGGAAGTGGTTTTCCACCTATCATGGAAGCTTCCTTGAGGATAGGGCCAATCCCACCATTGTAGGGATCCCAACTCCCCTTCCACCATCTATATAAGCTTGTTATTTTCCCTTTGCAAGCTAGCCTGAATAGAGCTGAATCATTAGTGAGGAGATTATCATCAGACAGCCGAAGAGAGAGACTTGTCCCATTCCCGACGAGCTTTACCGAGACGTACTCCGCTGTCGACCCGTCGAAGGAAGATCCAGCATCAGAGCTCAAATTGTATCTTTCTTTGTTCTGATTAATAATAAATGACTTCGATTATGGTTCCACTCAGATGTTCATGTTTTATGTTATGAGTTGTATCTTCTCTGACTGATACATAGTTGCATGTATTAGGTTTTACGCTTGTTTGTTTGTTGTTTCTTCGTGTACGTGCAGGTGTTCGAATGCACCGAGCGGGAGAATTATGATCTGCCATAGCGAGGGATAGAAGCGCCGTCTTCTTTGCAAGCAAAAACAACGTAGGACTTAAGGTAGGCCTCTCGTCGCATCTTGGTCTTTTGCAATTATGAACTTGCGTCTTAGCGTGACTCAGTTGTTGCTAGACCCGATCTGGGCTAGTAGGGATCACCTCTGTCCCCAGAGGGGATTTACCTCTCCAACAAACTGACGACTCCACTGGGGAGACGTTGATTGGAGTTTGTCTTGTCTTTTCGGTTGATTTTGGTCTTTTCCTGCTTGATCATCTCTTTTGGTTCGCTCTTTTCTAGTGTTAAACTTTTGTTTAGCTTCACCATCCCTGATCTGCTTCCTAATTGCTCTTGTTCATCTTTTGCATTAGTAAACTCGACTGGCGCGGTTTTTGCCCTGACAGTCGCGCCAGCTGGCGCATGTTGCCAGTTTATCCCCCGCGCCAATCTTGTTCTTGCGCTAGTTGCAGCCTGACAGTCGCGCCAATCCTGTGAGGTGCTAGGGTTTGCTTCTTTTTGGGCTTTCTGAGCTTGCTCTGTGGTTTTGGTGTCATTTTTTCGACTGCCTAAGTGTTCTGGAGCCTTGTTTGATTGAATGTGACCTTCACCCTCCGGTTGTTTGCCCTCTACCATCGATTTTACATTCTAGCCCTAGGGCATCTGGGTGCTATAGTGTGTCGAGCCTCCCGTAGGAGTTTTTGGTCTCCGTTTGATCAGTCAATTTCATTATTGCTTCTTTGCATTCGTTTGGTGGTTTTCCATTGTTTTGTGGCATTATTTGAATGATTGGCTTCTTCTTCATTCGAATTCCGCTCTGTCTCGTTTTGGGCCTAGATTACATGGTTCATTTGAGTCTTTGGGATTCCTTTTGATTTGAGGGACTTCTTTATC
This sequence comes from Pinus albicaulis, assembly GCA_034641835.2. Lineage (NCBI taxonomy): Eukaryota > Viridiplantae > Streptophyta > Pinopsida > Pinales > Pinaceae > Pinus > Pinus albicaulis. The sequence goes on from CM076583.1 coordinate 1,254,152,273, forward strand.
AATTTGAGGTCTGATTGTGTGTTTGGCATTGAGTGAAACTTACTTGTCTTTGCTCTTTTGCTGTCACTTCTCAAATTGTTCTTTTCATTAGTTTTCATTTTGTTTAGTGCACTTTGCTCTTAAACATTGAAAATACAAAAAAAAAAATCTCTTTTGCTTTTGATTAGATAATGTGAATTAAATCTTTTTTGTGTTATTAGTGATTTATAACTCTGAAAGAAAAGCTTTTAGTTGCATTAGCATGCATTAGAGACACTAGTGGTTTTTTTGTGATCATTTTGTTATTATGTGAAAGCTCTCAACATTCCCGTAGTTAGCTATTCATCGAACGAAATGATACATTGTGGCATGTAGTGTGCATTTAGAGGATTTTGAGACATAACATCCGGTAGGGGTTGGAAATTGAAACATAATTGAAGATCAACACTAAAATTTATTCAATTTATCTTAAGGCAGCATTGAAACATTAATGAAATATTTAGAGGTCTAGGCTAGTGATGTGTTCCGGCATCGTTAAACCTAGTAGCTGTCGTTCGCCTCTTGGATTTAGACAGTACTAGTACGGACTTGTGCTCCCCGTACCGTCGCGTATATAAAGGGAGACCCCACTAGGTTGCTATCCTTTATCCGTAGGAAGCCGAGTCTACCACCTTATACCCGTGATACACCGGACGTAGCATTTGGGGAGATTGCCTGCACGTATGTTAAGTCCTTGGTTGATTTCTCTTTCATTTTGAAACCAAGGTGTATATTGCAGTTCACGGATATCTGGTGCACCCTTTGCGTAGAGTTCTAGAGTAGTCATTTTGATCTTTTCTGACTCTTTAAATTTGAAAGGATCATCAAGCGCTTGTCCTTTCATGCTTGTTTCAAAATTGAAAGAGATAGAGTCACCTTTCATCCGTTTCTCGACTCTTAAAACATGAAACGGTGAAGTTTCTAAGTTTCAATGTGGTAAAATAAATCACCTGCGATCACACGCCCTTTTAGAATTTTCTTGTTGGCCGTTTGATTGTATGCCTTGGTTTTTAGCCTGTGTGCTTTTGTTTGATCTCTTCCTCTTGTCATTACTATGACAGTGGTGGAACCCTCAGTTTCGTCTACTGGTAGTCCTTACACAGACGATTCATCAGAGGTCTCTCAATCCTCTGCTGAACCTCAGCAACCCATTGTCTCTGAGTTTCCCGACGGGGGACCGGTTCTATCTGAGCTTCCCTTTGGAGGACTAGTTGAGTTCAATTGGCCCTTATCCAACGCTTGGTTTTGATTTGGAGTAGGGGAATATTTCCCTCCTCTTACATCGGGTTCACCCTTTTTAGCTGCTGTTATTCCTCCTAGTCCTTGCCGTCTTCTAGAAGATCTAGCGGCAGGGTCAAATATGGGCTCATCCAGTCCTTCTCCTAGTGAGAAAATCCCCACATCTGGTGAAGATTACCAGTTGTTCCCAGAAGACAACCCCGAGTTATCTGTCATGTCTTCGCCTAGTCCTTCACTTCCAATGGGCTATAGATCCTTAAGTCAGATTATGACCACCATCGCCTCTATGGGAGTATCAACTCCGTCTGCGAGGCCGATTATTCCTTCGTTAGGGATGTCCCCAAGGACACCTCTCATGTCATCTCCTCAGGTCACATCAGTACCCATTAGGCCTACTGTCTGTGTGGCCGCATCTACACCCGCTGTTACTACTTAGTCCATAAGGACCGCGTCACTTCCCGAAGACGTCTACATAGCATCTGTTATTCCAGAGAACATCTCTCCTGAGGAGTATCGGTTGTCGCTACAGAAATTGAACTCCGAGGTTGGTCAATCCTCCCAAGATCCCAACCGTCTTTATTTTTCCCATTATGCACAAGATCGTACACCCATTTATATTTTTCCATATCAGTACGATGAGCAAGGAAACCCTATATGTTTTCCTGTTCCAGAGGCTTATCAATATGTTCAAGGTTTTCTATCTTCCCAGGCTGGGAAACCTTCCAAACCGCAAGGACAACCCTTCCAGGGCCAACCTTCGGGCCAACTGGTTATCTTTATGACCCACAAGGATAACCCTTATAGGGCCAACCTTCGGGCCAGCAGGGGTTGTTATACAGTCTACAAGGATAGTCCTATAACCCTCAAGGTCAACCTATAGAGCCTCACCCTGTGGTCCAACCAGGGCAACCTCAAGGACCCACAGGTCAATCGGGGTACCAGCTGGGGCCGTTGTGTAATCCTGGGGGGGCAAATCCAACCCTCTCAACCTATGGTGCAACCTCTGCAACCACAGTTTCCTATTGGTCTGAATTTTGCACAGCCAGGGCCCTCTTATGGCCCTGTTACAGGTCAAACTGGTTATCAGGCACAGCCTGGCCCTATCTCGCCACCAGGCCAACTGGCTCATTTGGGGCAGCCTAGTGTCCCTCACCAGCTAGGTCAACCTATTCAACCAGGGCAACTTGTTCACCGGGATCAACCTGTTCAACCAGGGCAACCCGTTCGAGGCGGAATCAGCTTTGTTCCTTACGACGGCTGGTTGACCGAGATCCTTTGTCCAACTAGGACGACTGCACATCTTGTCGACCTTGCTCCGAAATACGCAGGTTACTCTATGCCACGGCCAGACATCTACCTGTGTGCCCCCACTTATCGAGCTTAACGGGCCCCATATCATTAGCCCATCAACCCCAAGGTGGTTATTATCCTTAGGTTCAATCACGACTGGTTTACAACCCACCCCAAGGTTCTGTGTGTACTGCTAACAATGGGCTATGCATGTCAATGATTGGTATACTACTCAAACGGGGCCAACGTATAATCAGGGTCCATACCCCGGTTATCAACCCCCATATACTGGTTACCAGCAACCGTATCAGTGTAACTATACGGCCTACACCCCCTATGGTCAGAATCCTCTGGGACAGAACCAATGGGGGCAAGGTTATGCTCAACCAGGGTGGAGTACAGGTACAGGCCCTTATCGAGGGCCTGGTATGCCTTTCAACCCTCAGTTACCTTTCCTTACTACGTTGGAATTTCTGGATGTTTCTAAATTGACCAATGATCCGATTCTTCACAATCCTTATTGGCCTCTGGTTCCAACCAAAGTCCCCGGTGACTGTCCTAAGTTTGAAGGTAAAGCTGGAGAGGACCCCCAAGCTCATGTAATGACCTATCATCTGTGGTGTTCGTCCAACTCTTGGGTGGATAATTCAATTCATCTACGTCTCTTCCAGCGCACTCTTACCAGTTTTGCCACTAAGTGGTATTTAGAGTTACCTCGCGGCATCTTTCAAGACTTCAATACATTAGCCATGGCTTTTCTGACACACTTCCAGTTACCGGTTCGCTACGAAGATGGGACGCATCTCCTGACTTCTTTGAAGCAGGATAAAGCCACCCACATATCTGACCATATTCAGGAGTGGCGACGTCGTCATAGATTGATCAAGTTTGATATACCTGATCAGCTACTAACTCATTGGTTCACCACCTCCTTTGTTAACAAGATTTCTCAAGATATTGCTATGGGGGCATGTGTGACTGAATAACAAGCCATCGCGCATGCCCAATACCTTGATCTGGTGTACTCTTAGTCTGGCACGCTTTATGATATTTTGACTAATGCTTCGCAGTCAGGAACCTCTAAAGCACCACCTACCCTAGCGGTGGACGGTGTTATTGGTTTCGTTTCTCAAAATTCTTGGAAATCCTCTAATGGGAAGCAGAAGTCCAATTCTTCCAATAATTCTGCTCTTCCTGCCCCTCCGGATTCTGGTAAAACTATGGAGGTCAATGTCGTTCAGGCTAATCCTACGGAAAAGACCTCCAAATGAAAGAAGAAGGGCAAAGGAAAATGCAAACCCGATGCCCCGAAACCAGAGTCTTCTAAACCTCGTACTGATGACGGTTCCCAACGTAAATCTAAGTACCCCTGCCTTATCTGTGAAGGAGACCATTATACCAAATATTGTCCCCAACGATCTGAAGTTAGTCAACTTATGAAAGGCTCCAAAGGGACTCCAACAGTTCTTAAAGAACCATTCCCGTCTCAGCAGATCCAGTTGGTTGAGCAGCCTTCACCATCTGTACCATTTGGGTCCCAGGTCTTTATGATGAATGGTGCTGCACCTGTCTCAATTGCTACTCGTTCGAAGGATTATGTTGGATCATGCCAGGCAGCTGGAAAGGAAGTTGTGGATGGCCCACCTCCCCCACCTGTCTCTGGTCCCTTAGAAATTGAGAAGCCCAGCACTGAACCTGTTGTAAGGCCACATTCTAAAGGTGTTCTACGAAAATCTTTCTACAATCCAAACGCTCGAGCCGCTCAGCACTATAGTATTGTTGAGGATTTGGCACAGGTGCCTTCTGCAATTTCTGCATTGGAAGTGCTTCAAAGTTTCCCATCGCAACGGAAAGCTCTGTTGTCTGCAATCGGTGGAATCAATCCCGCTGATTCTAATCTTCTCACCTTCGACCTAGAAATTTTTTTCCCCCGACTTCCACATCAAATCGCTCTTGTTATCCAAGTCAGGATCAATGGCCTCAACATCCTTAGGGTCATCGTGGACGAAGGTGCTTCCACCTGTGTTATGTCATCTGCCTGCTGGAAGGCCATTGGCTCTCCAGCTCTTACATTGTCTCCCAATTCCCCAAAGGCATTCGAAGGTCGAGAATCTAAACCCCTGGGTGTTCTCGAGATTTTTCCGATCACGTTACAGGGGAAGACAGTCAACATAGAAGTAGAAGTGGTTGACGCCAAGCTCAACTAAAATCTCCTTCTTGGCTGCAGTTGGACTCACACCATGCTATGCATTCCGTCCACCCTCTTTCGGCTTATGAAGTTCCCTCATGAGGGAAAAATCATCATTGTGGATCAGTTTTCTTTCTTCACCTCATCCTCTAAGAACAATTTTCCTTACGTGGATCAGATCCCCAATCCCCCCGACAGTGTAGGACCCAATCTCTTCAAGGACCCCGTCCTCATGGGTATTTTTCCCGCGCCACCACTGCACACCGTTCAAGTTAATATGGTCTCTAATTCCGATGACCCTTGGATCATCCCTTCACCTGAGTAGGTGACCTCTTTTGGAGAATCGATTCTGTTAACTTCAGTTGAGATTAATTATTGCGAAATCGTCGTTGCATCTGATCCTCCTCCTAAACATGCTCCTTCGAGCATGGCTCTGGATATATATTCTCAATCCCCCTGGCTCGGCGATGCAGATTCGCCTGACCCTTTAAGATAATTTTTCCCTTCCAATGAAGATATTGTTGAAACAATGTCTCTTGAAGATCTGCCATGGAGCGATGGACATCATCGTTCCTCATTCATGCCTGGCCTGGGGACAATGTCTGATTGTCTAGAGCGCTTTACGTCTCAGGTTCCCACTCCGCCTCTTCAAACACTGATATTGACTCATGAGGTCCTTTCGGAGGGAAACCTGAGTAATCTCACTCAAACCATGCCGATCGACATCTCCATCAAACCAAGGATAGTCTAGAATATTCATGTGGGAGTGACTTGTTCTCCTAAAGAGATACAAGTTTATATGAATCTTTTTCGTGAATTCAGAGATTTTTTCGCATGGTCCTATGAAGAGATGCCTGGGATTGATCCCAGCATAGTCGTACACGATATTCCTACCTATCCAGGTGCGAAACCCGTGCATCAACACCTATGCCTAGTGCATCCCCGAAAAGCTGTAGCTATAAAGGCGGAAGTTGAAAAAATTCTTAACGTGGGCTTTATCTATCCTATTCCCCTCACAGAATGGGTTTTAAATATTGTCCCTGTAGATAAGAAGCAGGGAACTATACGGGTCTATGTTGATTACTGAGACATCAATCGAGCCTGTCCTAAGTACAATCACCCCACTCCCTTTATAGATCAAATCATTGATGAATGCGCGGGGAGTGAGATTTATTCCCTTATGGATGGCTTCTCTGGGTACAATCAAATCAATATTTTACCCGCTGATCAACATAAGACTTCCTTTATCTGTCTATGGGGTACCTTCTCTTACAAAAAACTCCCATTCGATCTAAAAAACATTGGGGCCACCTTCCAGCATGTTATGTCCTATGCTTTCCACGACATATGCCATATTGTTCAGCCATATCTGGACGATTTTCTGGCCCATCCATCTCGGCGTGAGGACCATCCTGAACACCTCCGCTAGATTTTCCTCCGTTGCAGACGCTATAATATTAGGCTCAATCCTCATAAGTGCGTCTTTTGTGTGGATTCTTGTCGTCTTTTGGGATTCATCGTCTCCAAAGACGAAATTCGCCTTGACCCCCTCAAGGTCGAGGCCATCGTTAACCTCCCATCCCCTTCCTCGTTACATCAACTACATAGTCTACAGGGGAAAGTTAACTTCTTATGACGCTTCATTACGAATTATGTGGAAGTGGCCAAGGGCTTTACGCGACTTTTGAAACAAGACATTCCCTTTCATTGGGACAAGATTTCCTAGTGATCTTTTGATAAGCTTAAAACGTTGCTCGTTAACGCTCTGCTGATACATCCTCCCAACTATCATCGCGATTTCACCCTTTATTTGGCCGTTGCGTTTAGCATGATAGCTATGGTTTTAGTATAGGATGACGACGATGGAAATGAACATGTAGTTTATTATCTATCTCAGAATCTTCTCGACACGGAAACACGATATGCTCATGTCGAGAAGTTGGCCCCCACTGCGGTTCAGGCCATTCAGCAATTCCGCCATTACATCCTGTTGCGTACCATAACCATGGTTTCTAACTGCAACCCCATGACATATATCTTGTCTCGACAATTGCTAGGGGGCAAGTGCTCCAAGTGGATTGTAATCCTTCAGGAGTTCGATTTAGATTTCACCACTGTTAAGTCGATGAAATCATTGGTTTTTGATGATCTTATTTGCTCTCTCCTGACATAATCCATTCCATCCCAATCCAAGGATCATATCTCAGATGAAACACTCTTTCTCATCAGCACTCGTGACCCATGGTACGGTGACATTATCGTGTATCTTCAAACATCCATGTTCCGGTCTAAATTGACAAAATATGCTCGATGACAGATTCGGCATCAATCTCAACCATACCGCATTGTAGGAGATACCTTGTACCGTGTCGGAGTTGATTCTGTGCTCCATCGATGCTTGACCCTGGAAGAGGCTGAGAGAGTTTTGAATGACTGTCACAGTGGCACCTGTGGTAGTCACATGTCTGGATATGCCACCACCCAGAAGATTCTGCGTGCGGGTTACTTATGGCCGTCTATATTCAAAGACTGTATTGTTGCAGTCCGAAAATGTCATGCATGCCAAGTCTTTCAGCGCAAGATGCGCGTGCCACCCCTACCCTTACATCCTGTCATTACCATAGGCCCTTTTGCTAAATGAGGCGTAGATTTCATGACATGTAACCCTCACTCGGTTGGGGGGCATGCTTATATAATCGTTGCCGTGGACTACTTCACTAAGTGGGCCGAAGCGATGCCTACATTAGTTGTCGACGGTAAGACAACTTCCCAATTTCTTTTCAACCATATTATTACGCGTTTTGGAGTCCCTCAAGCCATTGTCACCAATCATGGCACTCATTTTTGGGATTACATGATGGCTGAGCTGACATCAAAGTTGGGCTTATGCCATGATAGCTCAACGCCATACTACCCCGAAGCGAATGGCCAGGTTGAGGCCATGAACAAGGTTTTGGTCACGATGCTTCAATGAATGATTGGTATCCAAAAATACAACTGGAATCTCCAATTGTTCTCAGCTCTCTGGGCTTATCGAACATCTATAAAGAATGCAACCAAATTCACACCTTTCCAATTGGTGTATGGTCTGGAAGCGACTCTCCCGGTTGAATGCGAAATTCTTTCCCTGAAGTTGGTTGTGGAACTATTTCCTAACACTTCTTCGGAGGAAGAACATCTCTTGTATTTGGAAAGACTGGATGAAACCCGCCGCTTAGCTGCCTTGGTTATTGAGGCATAGAAAAAGCGGGTCAAAGCCCACTTCGATCAATCATTTTCTCCACGTTCTTTCATTGAAGGGGACCTCGTCCTCTTATATGACCAAGCACATGATAAACTTGGAGTAGGAAAATTCCAGCCCATGTAGCATGGGCCCTATATAGTTAAAAGAGTATTAAAAAATGGGGCTTATGAACTTATCAACTACGAAGGAGTTCCTCTAGCGCAGCCTAGGAATGGGTTGTACCTCAAAAAGTACTACGCTTGATTTATTCTTGTGTGGTGTGTGTGTACATAAGTGAGTGTTTTCATTTTTGTGCATGTGTGGTGTGGTGTGCTTTGTAAGCGTCTTTCTGCTGATTGGGTCTTCTTGATTGTGCAGATGTCTATTACTCCTTTTTCGGTTTCGTGGATGGTGCCTCCCGCAGTACCAAGAATCTATCTTCGGCAGCCTGGGTAATCTACGATCCTGCTGGTGAGTTAGTCAATTTGCAAGGTGTTTGTCTAGGGCCTACCACAAATAATGTCGCGGAGTATAGTGTCATTTTGGAATTATTAAATGAGTTTTTTAACCTCGGTATTCGTGCATTACTTGTGTATCTAGACTCACATCTTGTAGTACTACAACTTAACGGTCATTATTCAGTTAGAAACCCATCCATTTTACGTCTGTATCTATGTATTCGTTTACTGGAAATAAATTTTGATTACATTACATATCAGCACATGCCCAGACACATGAATTCATTAACAGATGCAGTAGCTAATTTGGTTTTAGATAGACATTTGCGAAACTTGTAAAAAACATCATCACATGTAAAAAGATCCATCCAGAAATAGATATATATATATATATATGTCGGATAGTTTGCAGTTTGTGTACATCACATAAAATCAAAAAATATACATGTCTGTTTTAATAATAGCAGGAGACAACATGTCTCTCAAAAATATGCATTTAAAAGCCCTAGATGACTAATCAGTGTGCCGCTCATGGTAACATGTCACCGCGTGCACCAATCACCTCAGCAATCAATGGAGGTGACTAGGCACCCCCACAGTGTGCCTCTGGTAAGCCATCAGGACATCTGCTAGACGTGCGTAATACGGGATCCCCCAGGCGATACCCTCCAGGTTCTAGACTAGCTCGCTCCCTTCGCCAACCTCAGCTTGAGGATCATGTGCGAGAGGGGTCCTCCTTACAATGGGCAGCATATCGGCAGGCCTCTCTGGGCCAACATTTGCATACACATAGAACTGTTGTTATAATAGGCATGTATCACAAAAAAATCATAAATACATAAAAAATCAAAAAGAGTCTTACCCAGCTCCTTATCCCAGTCATCCCCCTACAGGAGTGGAAGATCTAGGTCTCCCGTGAAGTCAGTACCGGTGTAGGGATAGTCCTCAACAATGATCAGTTGTCGCCGTAGCCATACAAAAAACTCGGGCCTCCAGGACATCTGCTGGCCCCCTCCTGATCTACGCATGAGTGCTGCCCATCGAGCCATCCTCGGCTCCCTCAATGACGGCTCGACGACTATCGCCCCTTGGCCCTGGAAAATTGGTAATCGTTCCAGAATGAATGACACCAGAATGGAACCGTACCCAAACTGTTTTAGTTTGGCCTTCTTGCACTTTGTCAGTTGTCGTTTGATGTTTTTTGTTACAGCAGTGGCCCAATCAAAAAGTGTAGGATTCATGCATTCGGAGGCTAGTAGGAGTTGTGCTTTGGTTTCCTCATGTTGTGCCTGTGACCTCGCAGCCCACGTAATGGTGTGAAGCACTACTCTGAGTGCTAGATCGCAGACGGTGTGGATGTCTACTTTCCCACTACCCGATCCTGTTCGTACCCCTGGGCACACTCTCGCCATTACCATCTCAATTTTTTCTCCAGAAGGTCTACTACCTGTCATGATTGGCACTGGGCCTCTGCGAGACAATCCGATTATGAAATAAACATCAGAGACCTCAAGTTCTAGTACTTGGTCTCGGAGCCTGAACACTTCTTCATTCTTGTCCCATATGCTAATCAAATATTGCAATAGCTCAGGTTGAGCTCTCAAACATGGCGTGAGGAAGAACTTTTTGAGACCACAGTTTCAAAGAGCAGTCATACATGTTTCATTTTGTATGGCCATTTCATCCTCTTCACCATGCTCCCTCTCCTTCCACTCAATCACCATTGTGGTTGGGTATCTACACCAACATGGTCAAAAACACCTTATTATATCTCTGTAACACTTAAAAATTCAACTGATTGGCTCACATTTTGATAAATTGAGGCGGAAATTTGAATTTGCGCCATTGGCACAATTTTTTTGCTAATATTCGCGCCAACTGGTGCGACCCCTTTGCAAAAAGGAGCCAATTGGCGCGGGTTCGTGCCCGATACCCGCGCCAATTGGCCAAGCCCTAATTTTGCAAAGGGTTTCCCCCAGAGATCAAAAACACAATGGAAACTTACAAAAAGTGAATCAAAACAAAGCTAAGGGAAGCGCTTCTTACCTAGAATGAATGAGAACTAGAATGATGTATTGGATTGGTCACAATCGCCGCCGCAAGTCTGCACAGCAAAAGCTCACTGTTGCTCTCCAAAAGAGGTAAAAAGTAAAAGTAAATATGTTTTTACTATTTGTGGCATATTTATAACTTTTCAAAGTCAAATTAGGTTTTGCAAGTAATTTTTCTCAATATTTTGCTATATTTTGTCGAAAAATGGATTTTTTGCTCACTTTCATGTGCAGCAACAGGTTTTTACGCAGCTTGGACGGTGATACGAGTTGTATTTTATACTTTTTTCAGACTTGGTAAAAACACGAAAAAGTCTTTTTGGAGTCATTTTTCAGCTCTTTTCAGACTCTCTAAACATGAAAAGATTGCCGAGTCGCTTGTAATTTTGATCTTGTTAAAGTGGCTGCAAAACGACATCTACCCAGTATACGTTTACCCCTTTTTCGGGCTGGGATAGATTATTTACGAAAAAGGAATACCCTAGCCTACCGCGACTAGGAGGTTTTCTCAGACATAGTTTTCTACCTTTTTGGATATGAGGAACTATTTACAAAAAGGGACTTTTGGAGTTTACTTTTCTGCTGAATTTTCAAACTCTCTAAACATGAAAAGATGTCGATTTCTCCCTTTGTTAGACTCGTTAAACCATGATGACATCGGATTCAGTCATAATGACGATATTCGAGTTTCTCCTTCCTAGGGCTCATTAAATGTACTAGGATGGATTCGTCCCAAGGAAGAACTTATATCACAAGCATATGCTATCCCCTTCAAGCTTGTTTTCAAAAATAATTGGGGTACTCGCCAGAAATGGTGGGGAAAAATGGAAAAAGTATCGTCGTTGTGTCAGCAGTATGTCGCTCTTGAACATGGCACTTGTCTGCATTCCTGTCGGGTTGGGGAAATCTCATCTCATTTTCTACTTGCCTCCGTGGGTTTAGGTAATACCTTTTGACCTCTCATCTGCTCTTTGCCATGTCATCATGACCTCTGATATTTTGATGTCAAATACTACCAAATCCACTCTCGTGTCGCCGATATGTTCAAGAGAAGTTGACCTCTGCAAGTTTCAACCTTCCTCTAATTCTCATCTGATCCTGATTCACAACATTATGTTCCTCTGTCTCACGTCGATGATGTGGGAAACACTATGGCCCACCCTCGATCAAGGTCACTTCCTGTCGATTTCAACTCATTATCCAGGAAGCTGATCTAGAGACTCCCTTCCGGTACCTTGGAACCTGTGTGCCTCAATGGCAGGTTCTTCGCATTCGACGCAAGTTTTTCATCATTGACCTTCGATCGGATGATTCTGCGGGTGTTCGACGCCAACTCACTGTTCACATTCCATGGATTGTGCCTATAGTACCTTGAGGGCCATTGTCATTATTGGTGGTTCCTCTCGCGTCTGTTAACATCTTTCATTATTGGTTGGTAATCAGACGATGTTCTTGCATGTTCGACTTCAGCTCACTTATTCACATGCTTGAACTTGTACTCTGTTCAGGTTGAGATGGAGAGCAAGACTCTGGATTTTGTCTGTTGGAATCTAGGCTACGGATTTTGTGGATTATTATGATTGGTTATATGACTCATTGATTGGATGGTTGTGACCATACCTGAGTCTATTTATCGATCCTCACTGGATGGTTGCATCCATGCCTCGGATCTTGATTGATTATTGTATACTCTATTACAGATGGTTGTGCCCATACCACATATATATCATGTATTTGAGATATCAGTTGTACTTTTCTACGCAGGTTTTCTGACGGTAGTGTTTTCAATTGGACACGTTCTCGTAAATAATTTCACCCCTCTCTCTCTTGGGCCTCATACTTTAGGGAGCATCTGTTACACAGTAATTTGTCACTGTCCCTACAATCCCTCATCCCGCACATTAGAGGGCCTATTCCGTGACCTGTGAGCAATGACATGACCTGAAACCACTTTCATGGCATCCCCCTTGACAAGGAAAATCATTCCCTTGAAGACAATTTCCTGTGAAAAGCCCTAAAAATAGACTTTTTGGCCTTGGCGCGACTAGCCAGTTCAGCCCTCGCGCCAATGGGGGAAATCCACCAAAGAGGGCATGCCAACTGGCACTCTATCCCAGTGTATTACCCGCACCAGGCTTAATAAGGATTGTTTAAAAAAAAAAAAAAATGGCGGAAGTTTGATTCCAACCAACTCCTGAATGAGTCTCTAAAATGAGTTGGGAGGTTTGGCTCTGGATCTCCATATAAGGGAGGTGGTTTTCCACCTATCATGGAATTTTCCTTGAGTATAGGGCCAACCCCACCATTGTAGGGATCCCAACTCCCCTTCCACCATCTATATAAGCTTGTCATTTTCCCTTTGCAAGCTAGCCTGAATAGAGCCGAATCATTAGTAAGGAGATTATCATCAAACAGACGAAGAGAGAGACTTGTCCCATTCCCAACGAGCTTTACTAAGACGTACTCCATTTTTGACCCACTGAAGGAAGATCCAGCGTCAGAGCTCAGGTTGTATCTTTATTTCATTTTTATTAATAATAAGTGACTTTGATTATGGTTTCATTCATGTGTCTTTATCTTTGATGCAATGAATTACATCCTCTCTGACTGATGTATGGTTACAATATTTATATTCTATGCTGTGTATCGTCGTGTTTCTTCACATGTGTGCAGGTGTTCGGACGTGCTAAGCACAAGTATTGTGATCTACCGAAGCGGAGGACAGGAAGCGTCATCCTTCTTTCGACGACCATCACATAGGACCTGAGGTAGGTAACTTGTCATTTCTTATCATTTTGTAACTAGAGACCTGCATCTTAGCGTGACTTGATTGTTGCTAGACCTGATATGGGCTAGTAGGGATCACCTCTGTCCGCAGAGGGGATTTACCTCTCCAACAGCTGGTAATCAGGTGACTTTCTTGCATGTTTGACTTCAGCTCACATATTCGCATGCTTGAATTTGTACTTGTTCAGGTTGAGATTGGGTGCAAGACCCTAGGTTTTGTCTGATAAGATCCAAGCTACGGGATATTGTACTTTATCATGGCTTATTTCATGACTCTTTTGATTGGATGGATGCGACTATACCTGAGTCTATTTTTTTATCCTTACTACTGGATGGCTGCATCAATACCTCAGATCTCAGTTTATATTTACTCTATTATGGATGGTTTCACCCATGCCACATGTTTATGTATCAGAGATATCAGTTGTATTTGTAATTTCAGGTCTTCTGACAGCATTTTTTGGTTTGAATGTGTTCTCATAAATCATTTCGCCCCTCCCTCTCTCTCTTGGACCTCATTCTTTAGGGGGCATCTATTACACAAAATTTTGTCATTGTCCCTACAATCCCCATCCCGAACATTGGAGGCTTGTTTTTGTGACCAAAATAAAGTGTCATGCCTTGCAAACACCATCATTGCATCCCTTTCCATGAGCACAACATTCCTTCTATTGACAATTTCCTGAACAGACCATCAGAAACACCTGTTTTTGCCTTGGCACTAGTAGACCGTTATGCCCTCGCACGATCGAGAAATTAACACTAGTCTCAGTGAGCTACCCATGCCAACCTGTTTATGGAATGTTTTTTAAAAATATAGATGAAGATTCCATCATAACAAACTTCATGGGCGAGTCATCTGGAGTGATTCGATTGAATATCCACAGCCTTCCTCCTTTGGCATCTTGTTTCCACCTTCTGGGGAAACCTCCCAAGGGATAAGGCCTCAGTTCCACTATTTTAGGGATCCCAACCTCCTCCTCTCCCTCTATAAATATAGCCATCTTCCATTGATGTGATAGCTTAACTGAACATATTATAGCTGAAAGGCTGAAGATTTATGTACATTTTGTTAGAAAAGATAGAACAGAAGAGACCCTCATTAAGAGAGCTTAGACTTGTGTCTTCATCCCATCTGAATTACTTGCTGAAGGAGGCTACGACGTCAAGGCTTTGGTTGTAACTCTTTCTTCTATTAATACATATACATGACTATTGTCTAGTTCCCATCTTGCATTAATGTGTTTTATTTGATGCAATGTGCTTAACCCTCCTTGACTAGTTAGTAATTATGAATGAGATCATTGTTTCGTATGTTGCTTTTGTTTACCGATCTTCGTGCAAGTATCCAAGCATCGTTGCAAAAGGATCGTGACCTTCCGAGACGGAAATCAAGAGGCCACTGTTGAGCCTCAAAATTGTGCTTTCCTTCACTTCATTTTACCTCATTTTCCCTTGTCCATTGCTATCTTAGACCCAATTGATCAATGAATATAGTTAAAATTACTTCTAGAATGATTTACATGACTGACTTGTTAAATTTTGTGATTTTTTCCATTATAAAGCATTTTGACCGGAACTAGCTGCAGAATGCAGACATTCCGTAGCTAACCGGCGATTCTGCAGCTGCCTTCATGTTTGAGTATGTTCTAGGTGGCCTCTTGAGAAAAACCGCATATGGGCATGATCCACGTCATGTCTACATGGTTCGTTGCTCATCATGGAGGAAGAAACGAATTCTGGGTATGGTTTTGAACGTGGGGAACATATTTAGGAAGGAAGACTTCTATTAGGACTGTCTCAGTCCAGATGTCTTTTCCTCTTCACGCAGCCACTTCAAAGAGTCCTAACGTGATTCCGATAAGGAAAGACAGTGTTCCTGAATTGTTGCAAGTATTGTTATGTGCATTTGCTTTATAAACACTTGGGAGACCGAGAGCTATGTTGGAGATTTTATGTTAGATTTGATACTAGATTTTGTTTAGACTCTGTGCTACATTTCTGAAGACGCAGAGTGTTATGTTCAAGTTATTTCATCTTTAATGAAGCAGACAGTGTTATTGTGAAGGCGTTGATTTGATTTGGAGTTGAATTCCGTCAGGTGGTAGAGGGCCCCTGCCTCTTGCACGGATTTATTTTGCGTAAATTAGATAAGTCTTCTAGCTGCCTTTACATTTTGAATTTGAATTAATAGTTGTTTTAATTAGCTACTGTAGTCGTACTCGTTCTAACTCTTCCACAAGAAGACACTCTTCCAAAAGACTATAATGATGAATGGGAAAATGACTATAGTATTGTAGGATTAGAAGTTGAATTCATAGTTGTTTTTTGTTAACTAGCTATTGTAGTTATATTCATTCTAACTCTTCCACAAGAAGACACTCTTCCAAAAGATTATAATGATGAATGATTAATAGCTATAGTACTGTAGGATTTAGTTGTAGTTTTTGCTGTTCACTATCACAGTTACACTTGTTCTAATCACTCTTCCACAAGAAGAAACTCTTCCAAGAAATTTTTAAGAAGTTCAAGACATGACCGTGATAATGAATGATTTAGTTGTGTGTTTGTACTAAGTATCATCTCTGTTCTTGCTCTTAAACGCTTGCCCAAGACATCATAATGACGAGTAGGGTATGGATATGATATCTTATTTTTTCATTCGCTTTCAGTCTATTTGCTTACAATTGCACTCAATTACACAGTCAGAATTGTTCTACCTCTTCCAAAAGAAGGAACTCTTCCAAAATATCACTAATGATGAACAAACAGATTGTGTAACTTCATAGAATAATACATGTTAGCATAGTTAGAATGCTACGGAGTTTCATTGCATTTAACTCATGTTCAATTACTTTGTTTCAAGTTTGATGATGACTTATAGTTCAACATTGTTCTAGATTAGTGGCATCTTAGGTTCATTCTCAGATTAACTCATTGCACTTGCACTTCATATTCAAATTGTTATCCATTGCAAAATAGATTACTTCAGTTGTTGGGATTAACAAGACAGCCTTCATTATTCACAAACCTCTTCTTGTTCTTAAATCCATAATTGATCTATAACCATATGAACAGAGGACAACATCATTTTAAGGCCTGAAGTACCTCTGCAATTTCCTCATCATTTTAGAAACAGAGCTCTTCCTCAAAGGACTACTTTGGAAAAAAATCAATAACTCTTGAGTAAAGGTTCTGTAACATTCAATTAAATTGCAGAATAGAGATAGGAACTAGTTCTAGAATAGGAGATCTTATGATGATAACAATGTTTTTCCTCTAATTATGTTTCAAATCTCTAATCAAGGACAAAAGTATTGCATCATTGTAAGTTAGTTATTTCACTGTTCATCTAAAGGATTTGCATACTTAGTGATCATTTCTCAAGTTTAGTTTGTGTTTTGAATCATTTGTTTGAAATTCATTATCAAGCTTTGCTTTTATTTAGTCATAGTTTAGATTTAATTTTACTTCAGTGTTTCCAATTGCATTTGCCATTTGTTATCCATCAATTAGGTTTAACTCTGTTTTTAATCACCAGCTTCTTTCCACTAGTTTTCTAGGCATTTTTCCTGCAAATATAAAAACCACCAAAAGACCAAAAACATCATAAATCATCACAAAAGACCAAAAACATCATAAAAAACTACACACAACGCATTAGGAAACAAGCACCTAGGTACATACAGTACACTTCACTTCACCAGTTTACAAATCCTGGTTGACAATTAAATGAGCTCAGTTTAGGAGACTAGATTGAGACCAAACATTTTGGCGCCGTTGCCGGGGAAGTGAAAACTAGGTAACCTTTGTTTCTTAACATCCAAAAACAATTTTATGCGTAGGGAGAGAGATTCAAGGGGAAGATTTATAAGCAGCAGAGGCAGAAGTTTGATTTCTAGAACATCACTTGTTTCATCTAGATCCAGAGCTAGTACACCTTCAACTCAAACCAATCTTCCATCCTTTACTGATCCTGGACTTCTAGAAAATCTAAGGTCACCTATTCCATTAGAGAAACCTTCTACTTCATCCACTGAACCTGCCATAGAAGAAAATCTAAAAACTCCTGTTAAGAACACAAACCTTTCTATTTCCACAAGAGAGTCAACCATGGCAGAAGAAGGAGGGGGAGGATTTTTTAATGGAGAACACACATTATTTGGAGGTGGAGGTAGAGGTAGAGGTAGAGGAGAAGGAGGAAGAGGAGAAGGAGGTAGAGGTGCAGATGGAGGGAGAGGTAGAATAGGAAGCTCTTTTTGGTTCCCTATACTTGATGAAGAAACCAATACAACCATGAAAAACATTTCACCCTCTGTCCTTCCAAACTTCTATGGACTTAAAACTGAAGATCCTGAAACTTTCTTATTCGAATTTGAAGTGCCGTGTAGGACTTATGACTACTTACAAGATGCTCAAAAACTGAAATTATTTCCTTCAACTTTGAAGGGAGCAGCATTGAAGTGGTTTATGAGTCTAATCAGTAGTTCTATTAGAACATGGGAAGACATGAAACAAGCATTTCTAGAGAGATATTTGGATTATTGTATGCCAGTTAATCATAAGGAAGAAGTGTTCAAGATGTTATAAAAAGAAGATGAAAACTTAGAAGATTTGTTGGAAAGATTTAATTACAACATCAAAAGGGAAAAAATGGAAAATCTAGATCAAGACACCTTAAAAGCTCTTTTGTTGAAAACAATTAGGGATGAATGGTTGGATATCCTTAACATGATGGGAAAAGGGGACATATCACAACTCACATTACCTGAAATATCTGAGTTATGTATCAACCTTTCAAGAGGGAAATCTAAAACTGTCAAAGGTCCAAGAGATCCTGCTCTTGCAAGGGCAAGTAAGTCTTCTTCTGGGACAGTAAGTAGATCAGAAATAGGACACATGCTCGATGATTTTAAATCTGACATCTTAGGGAGTCTTAGTGAACAAATAGACACCCTTAAGATACAAAACAAGCAAAAGGCTGAATCTGATGCCTTGGCAATCTTTTGTCCCAAATGTAGAAAGAAACATGCCTTGAGAGAGTGTCCTTTGGATGTAAAAGTTGTAGAAACCTGTGTCATTTGTTCTGAAAAACATGAGACTAAGAATTGTCCTTCTCTTCCTGGTCTCAAAGCTGTCTTTCAGGAGGAAACTCCTACAGATTCCACAGAGTCTCTCAATTTTGTATCTAGAAGACCTTGGCAGGGACCTCAGACACAAGGATTCCATGATCAAATGTATAATCAACCTCCACCTTGGAATTCTTGGCAGCAACCTTGGCCCTAATTTCAAAATCAATCTCAATCTTGGGCACAAGGAACACAAAGTCCCTATGGAAGATACTCTCCATACTATCAGTATCCACCATCCTATCCACCATATCCACATTTTTATCCTCAAAATCCTCAACAAAATTTTCCTCAAAATCTTCAACAAAAATTTCAACAAAATCCTCAACAACATCATCAGAACCAACCACATCAAAATCAACCACTTCCATACCATTCCCTCAAAAATCCAATCAATTGCCAGCTCAGCCCATACCAAACCCCAATAATAAGAATCCTCAGAATACATATATGATAGAAGGTCAACAGTTTCCAACTTATTTAATTACTCCTCTAGACCTTAGTGATGTTCAACTTAGGTCTGGAAGGATACTTGAGAAGAGGAAACCTTTTGTGATCATACAAGAACAAGATAATTCTGAGGAAGACTCCCTACGGGTTAATAAAAGTCTTGAGGAAGATACATCCTTTCAAGACCAAAACATTGAAAAACTAAAACAAAAAGATCCAATAAATCCAACTCCTGTATTAGAGCAACCATCCACATCTACTTCTATACCTCCCTTCCTGGAAAGATTACAAATTGATAAAGGTGTAGAAAAACAAATCATGGTGCCTAATTATGATTTCTTAGATGAATTGAGAAACGTTTGCATTAAAATTCCATTATTGCAAGCCATCAAGGAAATCCCAATTTTAGCCAAAACAATAAAGGAGTTGAGTATGAAGACAACAAGAAAAAGAATAAGAGAAACCAAGAAAATTCAACTGGTAGGACAAATAGTAGACATTATGATGGGCAAGATTACTATTCCAAAGTACCTTGACCCAGGAAATCCAGTTGTCAAAATTCACATCAACGGAATTGAAATTCAAAACACACTCATTGATTTAGGAGCAGCAATAAATATCATGAGTAGACAGATCATGGACAAACTGAAACTTCCTAATCTTCTCTTTACACCCACACTGTTACAATTAGCAGATAGATCGGTGATCAAACCAGATGGGGTAATAGAAGACATTCCAGTGTCCCTATATTCTTGGGAATACCCTGTAGATTTCATGATCCTAACTCCCAAGAATAATCTAGGAGGCCATCCTGTTATATTAGGAAGACCTTGGTTGGCTACAGCTGATGCTTTTATTAGTTGTAGGTCCGGTGATATGTATATTTTTTATGGTAGTTCAACTAAGAAATTCACTTTATATCCTCCAGCTAGGACAATTACAGATCTAGATGACACTCAATGGATAGAGGATGAAGAATATTTACAACCACTCTTCACAATTTCAGAAATTAGTGAAGATAATCAAATTTTGAATACTCTAGAAAACTTTGAATCTTCTCCAGAACACAAACAAGAATCATTTCAAGAGAGATCCAATATTGAATTCTTGTCATCTAGGCAGATGTCTCTTCATTCTATGGACAAATTTGGCAGCTCTACAAGTGAAATTTTTTCAGGCAAAACCTTGAACATAAACAAAAACCTAGAAAAATCTCAACAAGAAGAGTTAATCAAAGTATTACAGAGACATTCTTCTGCATATGCATGGGAATACACTGACATGAAAGGGATAAGTCCCAAGACTTGTACTCATCACATCTATATAGAGGCAAATTTCAAACCAATCAGACAGCCTCAAATACGGATGAATCCAAATCTTAGGGAAATTGTCAAGGAAGAATTACAAAAATTGTTAAATGTTAATTTCATCTATCCTATTTCAGATAGTCAGTGGGTTTCTCCCTTGGTGATTGTGCCTAAGAAAAATGGAAAATGGAGGGTTTGTGTTGACTACCGAGAACTGAATAAAGCTACTCTTAAAGACCATTTTCCCTTACCTTTCATAGATCAAGTATTAGACACATTAGCTGGCAAAAAGTACTTTTCATTCCTAGATGGGTTTAGTGGTTACAATCAAATCCAAGTAGCACTTGAAGACCAAGATAAAACCACATTTACCTGTCCTTGGGGTACCTATGCTTACTGAGTATTGCCATTTGGATTATGCAATGCACCTGCAACATTCCAAAGGGCAGTATTAGGAATTTTTTCGGATCTAATACATGATTGTGTAGAGGTGTACATGGATGATTTCACAGTTTATGGGGACACATTTGAAGAGGCTTTAGAAAACTTGGAAAAAGTCTTAAAAAGATGTCAAGAAGCAAACCTTTCTCTTAGTCATGAAAAATGTTTTATGATGTTCACTGAAGGTATTGTTTTAGGACACCACATTTCAGGGGATGGGATTAGAGTTGATGAGGCGAAAGTTGAAGTTATTTCTAACCTATCCATTCCAAGTTGTCAAAGAGATGTTAGAAGTTTTCTAGGATTTACAGGGTATTATCGAAGATTTATAGAAAACTTCACCAAAATAACATCTCCACTCTTCAAATTACTCACCAAAGATTGTGAATTTAAGTGGACTTCTGATTGCCAGTTAGCTTTTGAAACCCTGAAAACCAAAATTTCTGAAGCACCTATATTAAGGGGACCTAACTGGAAGTTACCTTTTCATATCTCGATAGATGCTTCCGATACAGCTCTAGGAGCAGTATTGGGACAGAAAGATTTGATTCCCTATGCCATCTATTATATCAGTAAAAATTTGACTCCTGCAGAGTTAAACTATACTGTAACTGAAAAAGAGTTTTTAGCTGTTGTTCATGCCATAAACAAGTTTAGACACTATATAACAGGCTATGAAACTTTTGTTCACACTGATCATTCTGCCATTAGATACTTAATGAATAAATCAATCACTAATGGCAAAGTTATAAGATGGTTGTTACTATTGCAAGAATTCAACATTACTATTCTAGATAGGCCTGGAAAACAAAACACTGTGGCTGATTTCCTGTCTAGAATCCAAAATATCAAAGATGACACTCCGGTTGAAGATCAATTTCCTGATGAATATCTTTTTTCAATCTCTACTCAAACTCCATGGTTTGCTGATATTGCCAATTATTTAGTTTCAGGAAAATTTCCTTCAATTATGAATACAAGGGATAAAAGAAAAATCATTAATGATAGTGCAAGATATTCATGGGTCACTAATGAGTTGTACAAGACAGGTCCAGATTTGATTATTAGAAGGTGTGTTCGTGAAGATGAGATGCCTGAAATTCTCAAGGCATGTCATGATGAACCTTGTGGCGGACACTTTGCGGATAAGAGGACAGCCTATAAGATCCTTAAATTAGGATATTATTGGCCATCTTTGTTTAAAGATGCAAGGGAGTATGTCAAAAGGTGTGACAGTTGCCAAAGGGTAGGGAAACCTTCTCCTTCAGGTGAGATGCCATTACAACCTCGGGTACACATTGAACCTTTTGAAAAATGGGCCTTGGATTTTGTAGGACCTATTAGTCCTCCATCAAGACAAAAGAAATACATATTAGTTTGCACTGATTATGTTACTAAGTGGGTAGAAGCTAAACCATTACTTGTTGCTAATGAATCATTTGTAGTTACTTTTCTTTTTGAGGATATTTTTACTCGTTTTGGTGTCCCAAGGGAAATTGTTACAGATCAAGGAGCTCAATTTACATCAAGGCTAGTGGAGCAAATGATGGAGAAGTATAAGATCAGACATAGAAAAACAACTCCTTATCATCCACAAGCAAATGGTCAAGTGGAATCTACTAATAAGGTCATTGAAGGAATCCTAACAAAGACTGTTCATATACATAGAAGAGATTGGGTAGATAGGCTTCCTGAAGCCTTGTGGGCCTATAGAACTACATGGAGAAACACAACAGGCCATACTCCTTATGAGCTTGTTTATGGAAAGCAAGTTTTGTTTCCCATAGAGTTTCAAATTCAAACATTCAATATGGTAGTTCAACTAGGATTTGATCTAACGGAGGCACAAAAGCATAGACTGGAGCAACTTAATGAATTGGATGAAATCAGACAAGATGCAGTTCAGAAAACAAGTCTAGTCCAACAGCAAAGGGCTAGATGGCATGACAAGTTTATCAAGGAGAAGAAATTCAAAGAGGGTGACTGGGCTCTCTTGTTTGATTCAAAATTCAAGGATTTTCAAGGAAAATTTCAGACACATTGGCTGGGGCCATATGAAATTGTTGAAATTTCTGATAATGGGGCAGTCAAAATCAGAACTATAGATGAAGAAAAGGTCACTTTTCTTGTGAATGGTCATAGACTGAAGCTTTACCACAAGCCACTCTCAAGGGAAGAGTTTGTCAAGAAGTTCCAAGGAAGTAATGATGTGAAGTTAATGAAGAAGAGTCCCTCTTCTTCATCAACTTGATTAAATTTTCTGAAGCAGTCATTTTGAAAAAAAAAAAATTAAAAAAAATAAAGGTATAAACATGAAAACCAATCACTGATTGGCATGTTTATACAGAAAAGATAGGGTGAAAATCAGAGTCTCTCTGACACTCTAACTTTTCCCATTTTTGTTTTTACAAGCAGCTGTTACAAAAAATCATAAGTTCAGTTCCATAGTGCTTATGATTCATTTCATTTCATTTCACTCCATCCACTTATTCATCCATACTCCATTTCATTCCACCATTCATCTTTCACTCCATTCCACATTTCATTCATCTCATTTCATCCTCCATCCATCTCATTTTCATGACAAAATACAAAATTTGATGTCTTACTATAAGTGAATAAAACATGTCATGAATTGCAGTACAATTCTTATGTTCTTTCACTCCATTTCATAAACTGAATCCATTCCATTTCATCATCCACTTCATACATATCATAATCCATCATCCATTTTCATTCATACCACATAACATTTCACCCATATTCCAAAAACACTCCATTTTCATGATTAAAGTGCTCTACAGGAACATTCTGCAGCTCAGTGGACATTCTGCAGCTGATCAGCCTTTCTGCAGCCAGACAGTCTTTCCGCAGCTATAAACCCTGAAGGCATCAACCAGCAGACATCAGAATTGCAACAAAGTGACCCAGTGTATCCATGAATCAAAAGCATCAAGAAAATTATGAAGACTCCTCCAAAGGTGAACAAGAAGACAAAGGCTACAAAAATCAAATAAAGGGCAGAGGTAACAAGTTTAAATTACAATGTCATTTCATAAAAGTTTAGCATAGTTTAGTTATGGATTGTTCGAAAAGGTTGTTTTTAATTGTTTTTATTGATCAACACCAACAAACCCTCTACATACTTTGGATTAAAATCTTCCATTTCAAATTTCATATCCGATATCATTTAAGCGGTTAAAAAAATGGCCGAGGTATTTGAATTCTCCACGTCTCTTAACCAAATCATTCAATGATGATTTCCTCTGCCGTCGTAAAATCCTCCGCCGTCTCTTCAATCATTAATACAGTCCCTCCACCTCACTCCACTACTTCATTCCGTGACCACTGCCATAACTTCATTCTGTAGCCGGCATTCCATTCCGAAGACAGAGATATTATTATCACTGAGAGCAGAGCCAAAGGATATCAGTTTGAATAACATTGAGCATTGTAAACTCAGAGCAGAGAAAAAGGGTAAATTTGGAAGCATAACAGCGTGAGAATTTGAAGCCATTTGATTCCGTGGGTATACAAAGTATCATTGTGGGCAGAGTTTGAGCATTATTACTATAAACACAGAAGTGTAGCAGCGTGGAGTTTGAAGTCTTTTGCTACCAGAGACAGAGGTATTGCAGTGTTGAAATTGAAACCATTTGCTACCAGAGACAGAGCTGTTGCAGTGTTGAATTCGAAACCATTTGCTACCAAGAGCCAAAGGTATTGAAGTGAAGAAGTTGAAGCCAGAGACGTATCAATCCAAATTTCAATTGTCAACAGAGGCATATCAGCCCGAGGTTTTGAAACTGTTGCCACTATAAATCAGAGGTACGTTATTCCAAAATTGAAACCATTTCCATTCAGAACTTAAAGCCATTTCAATCCGAAAGTGAAAGTCATTGTTTTTGTGGGTAGAAGAGTGTTAATTTGAACATTGAAGAAGCAATCATGGGTTTCATTGTAAGGACTGAACCAGTGGGTTCAAAATATTTAGAAGGCTACCCTCAATGCAAAGAAATGTTACAACAAATAGGATGGCTTCAATTTTTGGAAAAATTTAATGGCTTCCACAAAGAAGTCACTAAAACATTTGCAATATCATTTCAAGGAACCAAAGTTGAAGTAAGAGATGTAAAATTTACTGTCACTGAAGTTTTCATTGCAGAGGCTACAGGATTACTCAGAACTGGAGAGAGATGGTTTAAAAATAGAGAATTCCACAATGACTCCTGGAAACAAATTTTAAAATCACCAAATATGGATGTCAGTGTATTCAAGAAAGGAATTCCCAGTTCTGCATTGAAAAAAAAATGGAGAAACATACTACTTCTTTTGCAAAAATTTGTTACATGTGAGGGTAGATATGGGACATTTTATGTCTACCACATTAGACTAATGATGCATTTTATGGGGGAAGACTTAAACCTACCATATTTCTTGCTTCAAAGTCTGAAGAAGATGGCTTCCTATGTCCAAAGAAGAGTTCAATTTTTAGAGACAACCCTATATCATCATGGTTTGGTCAAAATTTTGATTTAACATCATCTAACTAAAACAAATGATACATGGGACGATTTCTTAATAAGAAATCATTTTGAAGAAGCAAAAGAACCATCAACTGAACCACATCCTACAAAGAGAAGTAGGAAATGGAGGGCCTCAAAAGTTGAAATTGACAAACCAGTCCAAGAGAGCAGTGAGGAAATCATTTTAGAGAAGTTGACCCAAATCAAGAGGCAACTTAAGGAAGGAAAGGTAATCAAGAAATCTGCCATGGAAAAAGGAGAAGGATCTTCTCAGCCTAGGAGAAGCCATAGATTAAAGGGAAAACTAAAGAAAACTCAAATCAAACAAACAGGGGTGATTGATATAGAAGATGAGGAAACATCCATGGAAGAAGATGTTGAAGAGGAATTTTATGAAGGAACCCCTGAAATTGACCCTGCTCAACAGGAAATTTATGACTGTGGAAACTTTGGAGAGGAGAGCTTCAGAAAGCAGAGAGAGAACCCCCAGTCCTCCACTGTCTGAAATAGATATATTAAGACGGGATAGGTATGAGTTAGAATTACTGAATAGACACATCAAAAATGAGAATGAGATTCTCAAGGATCAAGTCAAGCTCAAAACTGAAATGAACTCAACCTTATCCCTGCATATAGAAAAAGTGGAGAGGACCAATGAGAAGTTGAAGACAAGGAACAAAAAGCTAATCAGGGCACTCACCAACCTAAGGTTCAAACTTGTTATCAGAAAACCCAGAAGATCTCTAGCTTCTAGACAAAGGACAAGGAGAGGACTAGATGTCCTTGCAGAAGCCTCTGAATTCATAGGATAATTTGCATGAGGACATGCAAAGAGACAGCAGTGGGGGTATGTTGAGCCTCAAAATTGTGCTTTCCTTCACCTCATTTTACCTCATTTTCCCTTGTCCATTTCTATCTTAGACCCAATTGATCAATGAATATAGTTAAATTTACTTCTAGAATGATTTACATGACTGACTTGTTGAATTTTGTGATTTTTGCCATTGTAAAGCATTTTGACCGGAACTAGCTGCAGAATGCAGACATTCCGTAGCTAACCGGCGATTCTGCAGCTGCCTTCATGTTTGAGTATGTTCCAGGTGGCCTCTTGAGAAAAACCGCATATGGGCATGATCCACATCATGTATACATGGTTCATTGCTCATCATGGAGGAAGAAACGAATTCTGGGTATGGTTTTGAACGTGGGGAACACATTTAGGAAGGAAGACTTCTATTAGGACTGTCTCAGTCCAGATGTCTTTTCCTCTTCACGCAGCCACTTCAAAGAGTCCTAACGTGATTCCGATAAGGAAAGACAATGTTCCTGAATTGTTGCAATTATTGTTATGTGCATTTGCTTTATAAATGCTTGGGAGACCGAGAGCTATGTTAGAGAGATTTTATGTTAGATTTGCTGCTAGATTTTGTTTAGACTCTGTGCTACATTTCTGAAGACGCAGAGTGTTATGTTCAAGTTCTTTCATCTTTAATGGAGCAGACCGTGTTGTTTTGAAGCGTGATTTAATTTGGAGTTCAATTCCGTCAGGTGGTAGAGGGCCCCTGCCTCTTGCACGGATTTATTTTGCGTAAATTAGATAAGTCTTCTAGCTGCCTTTACATTTTGAATTTGAATTCATAGTTGTTTTAATTAACTACTATAGTCGTACTCGTTCTAACTCTTCCACAAGAAGACACTCTTCCAAAAGACTATAATGATGAATGGGAAAATGACTATAGTATTGTAGGATTAGAAGTTGAATTCATAGTTTTTTTTTTTTAACTAGCTACTGTAGTTATATTCATTCTAACTCTTCCACAAGAAGACACTCTTCCAAAAGATTATAATGATGAATGATTAATAGCTATAGTACTGTAGGATTTAGTTGTAGTTTTTGCTGTTCACTATCACAGTTACACTTGTTCTAATCACTCTTCCACAAGAAGAAACTCTTCCAAGAAATTCTTAAGAAGTTCAAGACATGACCGTGATAATGAATGATTTAGTTGTGTGTTTGTACTAAGTATCATCTATGTTCTTGCTCTTAAACGCTTTCCCAAGACATCATAATGACGAGTAGGGTATGGATATGATATCTTAGTTTTTCATTCGCTTTCAGTCTATTTGCTTACAATTGCACTCAATTACACAGTCAGAATTGTTCTACCTCTTCCAAAAGAAGGAACTCTTCCAAAATATCACTAATGATGAACAAACAGGTTGTGTAACTTCATAGAATAATGCATGTTAGTATAGTTAGAATGCTCCGGAGTTTCATTGCATTTAATTCATGTTCAGTTACTTTGTTTCAAGTTTGATGATGACTTATAGTTCAACATTGTTCTAGTTTAGTGGCATCTTAGGTTCATTCTTAGATTAACTCATTGCACTTGCATCTCATATTCAAATTGTCTTCCATTGCACAATAAATTACTTCAGTTGTTAGGATTAACAAGACAGCCTTCATTATTCACAAACTTCTTCTTGTTCTGAAATCCATAATTGATCTATAACCACATGAACAGAAGATAACATCACTATAAGGTCTGAAGTATTTCTGCAATCTCCTCATCATTTTATAAACAGAGCTCTTCCTCAAAAGACTACTTTAGAAAGAAATCAATAACTCTTGAGTAAAGGTTTTGTGACATTCAATTAAATTGCAGAATAGAGATAGGAGTTAGTTCTAAAATAGAAGATCTTATGATGATAACAATGTTTTTCCTCTAATTATGTTTCAAATCTCTAATCAAGGACAAAGTATTGCATCATTGTAAGTTAGTTGTTTCACTGTCTATTTGGAGAATTTGCATACTTAGTGATCATTTCTCAAGTTTAGTTTGTGTTTTGAATCATTTGTTTGAAAGTCATTATCAAGCTTTGCTTTTATTTAGTCATAGTTTAGATTCTGCTTCAGTGTTTCCAATTGCATTTGCCATTTTTTATCCATCAATTAGGTTTAACTCTGTTTTTAATCACCAGCTTCTTTCCACTAGCTTTCTAGGCATTTTTCCTGCAAACATAAAACCACCAAAAGACCAAAAACATCATAAATCATCACAAAAGACCAAAAACATCACAAAACACTACACACAACGCATTAAGAAACAAGCACCTAGGTACATACAGTACACTTCACTTCAGCAGTTTACAAATCCTGGTTGACAATTAAATGAGCTCAGTTTAGGAGACTAGATTGAGACCAAACAGCCACCACTACGACAGCTACGACAACAGCGTTGGACTCCAGGTAGGTTGATCTACCTCATCTTTTCCATTCATTAATTAGGAACCTTCACTCTAGCTTGTCCCTTTGTTACTAGACCCACTCTAGGGCTAGAGGGATCGCCTTTGTCTGCAGAGAGGATTTACCTACATAACAGTTGCGCCCTCAGAATAGGCATTGTGCCCTTGGCGGGGAGGGATTCCCACACCCTGCAAACGCTCAAATCAACTCAAAACCCTTTTCAAATCTCCTCCAAGGTCTTATGAGCACATGAAGAGGTAAGTGGATGCCCTAAATTCATCTCCAAGCATTTTGATGGTTTAAATGAATGAAATCAAACCTTAAGAGGCAACCCTAAGACCTAAGCTTGCAAATCATTGTTTTTCATTTCTTCATCTACCCATAAAAAGTATCAGTCAAGACATAGGTGTAATAAGGTGATGTGAAGGTTTTCATTCATCTAGGTTGGTCATAAAACTTATTCATTCACCCCCTCACTTGAAAAAAAAAGTTGACATTCCATTACCCTCATTCACCTCAATTACACATCAACCTCTAGTATTTTAAAATATATTTTGACATATCAACAAAGGGTTATCATTAAGTGGTCAGCTTATCCCTCATTCTCACATATTTACACCCTCACTCATTCATCTCATTCACAAGCAGAATGCCATTCCATTACCCTCCTTCATATGAGTTTCACATCAAGTGCTAGGGTTTCAAAGGCAGAGTGGTCAAAATGTAAGAAAGAGAGGACAGTGGCAGTGAAAGAGAAGGCCAAATTCCAAGGAGGCATGAGCAAAAAGGTGGAAAAATCAATAGGTTTGAACCCCCTAACACAAGGGAGCTAATGGCATCTTCCCTTACTGTTCAATGTTTCAAGCATGTAGGATGCTTTGATTTTTGTGAGAAGGTAAAGTAGGTGCAAAACCACCCTGAGCTAACTAGGCTCTTCATACTTAACTTGCATGAGAAACAAGTTAACCTTGCAGGAGTAAATTTTTAGCTATCTACAGATGTTATTGACAATGCCACAAGCATGCCTAGTGTAGGGGAGAAATGGTTCAAGCAGGCCAATCTTGACATGAGCTACGATGAGCCATATTTAAAACCTAGGTACAAAGACCATAATAAATCCTTCTTTCCTTTCTCTCACTTGCTTGATAGATATGCACCTAATATGAGGATCATTATGAAGTATTTTACATGTGAGGGAAGGTTCTCCCGGCTTTACTCCTATCACATTAGGCTGCTTATGAACTTTACTATGGTGAGGATGTTGCACCTACCCTATTACGTCTATAGAAGCATTGACAAAATGTCCTATATTGTACAAAAGAGATACTATCCTCAGCAGATTCAAAACCTCTTTCACCACTCTCTTATCAAAATGGTTTTTTTGCATCAATTGCAGCAGAAGGGTATTCCATGGGAGGTTTTCATTGCTCATGAGATGTTCACCAATCCACAAGGCCAACAATAACAAGATGTCCCTTCTTCTTCTCATCCTCCCATTCCTCCATCCACTCACATTCCCTCACCTCATGATGACTCTTCCATCTCACCATCCACTCATGGTCCTTCACATCATGATGATCCTCCTCCTTCATCACCTATTCATCATCCCTCACCATCATCTCATGGTACCATTGCATCAAAAAATGAAGAAGGCAATGAGGCATAAAAGAGTGATGAATTAAGCATGAAGAAGAAGGAAATGAGGAGGCAGATGTCAATGAAGAAGAAAGAAGCAAGGAAAATGGAAATGATATTAGTGAGGATGATGTCAGTGAGGCAGAGAGCATTGAAGCAAAGATCAGTGAGGGTAGTGAAGAAAATAGTGATGAATCATAAAGCAGCAGTGATGATGGCAGCCATGAGAGCAGTGATGATAAGAGCCATGATGACAGTGAAGATGACAGCAATGATGGTAATAAGACATATGGCACTGAGATAAGTAACATTGAACCTCTTACTTTAACCTACCAAGGGGGAAATATGCATGTGTTTGCTACCCTTAAGAGGTAAGGGGCCATGCCTTCTACATCAACCAAGCAGCTTGATAAAGGTAAAGGAAAGGTCATTGACAAAGAAGAAGAAGATCAGCATGAGACTGAACAAGAATTTCAACCTATTCATGTTGATAGTGATGATGAAAATGAGGAGAGGATCACAAGCATGTTGCTCAAGAGAAAATATGCTCAGATTAGGGATCTACAAGCAAACATAAGCAGGGCTAAGAATGTGATTCACTATTTTGAGGTTGAAAACAAGCATTTGGAGGCATAGAAGGCCATTTATGAGATCAACGCTATCAGAGCTTGGAAAGAGGCTACAAAGACAAGGGTAAAGCTAGATGAAGTTGTGGGCACTTATGATGACATGGAGGAAGAGGAAGAACAACTTTCTAGGAGGAGGCCAAGAACAATTCGCTTAAAGAAAGCTTTAGCCAAGGAGAGGGAGCAAGAGACAGCCTTGGCAGAGAAGCTCACCCCAAGTGAGTTACTTGCCATGGAGATTGACTATGATCAGGAACCTTGGCTAGAGAGGGAAAACATACACTTAGAGGGTCTGTTGGAGAATACCAACAGGTACCTTGACCTCCAAAAGAAGATGGCACAACACTATGCCTTAAGAAACAAGATTGCAAGGGCCAAGCTCAAAAGACCCCTTGAAAAATTCAAGCCCTAAAGGAGGCAAAGGGAAAAGAAAATATTTACATCCTTTCTGATGCTTCCCTACAAGCATCCCAAACGTAAAAAACAAGGTAAATCCAAATTTTGGCACAATTTTGAAGTGTTTGGATTTTTTACTGTTTTGAAGGGCCAAAGGCACAGCGCCACTGGCATTGCACTCTTTTTTGGGGCACCCAATGGAGGAATGGCTTACATTTTCATTTTCATCTTGCCAAGTAAATTAACCACACAAAATTTCAACTCATTTGGATCATAACTGGTACTCCAAAAGTGCCAAAAACATGCAAAAAATCAACTTTCTACCCTATTTTCAGAGTTGGCGCTGCGCCCTGAGAAGTCTTGGGAGATTGATTTTTTGTGCAGGTAAATGAATTAAAATCAGAAAACTAAAGGAATTTTTGGAAATTATACTGGACAAGCTTTCCAATGTGCTATCATGGAGCTCATTTGGACACCCAGAAGACCCCCAAATCTTGGTTACAAAATAGGCAATTTTTCCTAGTGCTGGTGCTGTGCCCTTGAACCTCAGTGCTGCGCCCTTGAAAAAAAGTCAACAAAACACACTTGGAGATATTTTGGAAGTTATTGAGGAGCCTCAAAGTCATTTTTTTTCCAAAGTTGGTTGAGGAGTTATTTTTGCATTTAATGAATTAGGATATTTGTGCCTTGGGCCTTGCATGGTCTCATAGGACAAAAATGACATTTATGAGTAATTAATGGTTTCTATAACCCTAGTTAGGGTTTTGACCCTCCTTTTCAAGTTAAATACTGCATGGAGGCCTCATTTTACATGTTGGTTGATTATTGAGAAGAATATCATAAACTTGAAGATTGAGGAGAAATTGGCTTTGGATTTTGTGGATGTCTTGATTTGCATGACAATGGAGCAAGCTCACTTGCAGGATTCATGAACACAGTTAATGGTGATGTCTTTCTTATTTAGTGCTTGTTTTCTTATGTTATCATTTTGTTTCATCTTTCTCATGCAATAGGACAGAAATTTTAGGCTAAGAAATGTTGTTTAGAGGCACCTTAGCTCTGTCTACTTTCTATTACTTGTATGTTTTCCACTGCTAGGCCAGATTAGAGAATTCTTAAATGCTCTCTAGTTCCACTTATGCTTGTTTATCTTAAGAATGATTTAATGGAGCCAATGTCAAATTATTTTATGGTTAGCCCTGCTCTTTTACATAACTTAAACATTGTTTTTTAGGTCTTTTCTTTCAAATATTTCTAATTAGGGTTTAGCTGAAGAGGTTTATGGTTTGCCCTGCCCTTTTGTTCATCTTAAATGGTTTCTTTGAAGGTCTTTGTAGTTTGATTAAGGAAATTAGGAGTTCCCTGCTCTTTGATTATTACTATATGTCGTCTTAGGTGTTTTTTTTTCTTGAAGGTGAAATCACTAGAAGACTTACAAGTTTCTTGCCTTCTATGGTTCACTGGATTGTTGTCTTAATGTTTACTTGCTAGGGTTTGGTCAAAGAAGTTATTGGTATGACATGTCCTTGGTTATTTCTTTATGCATAGTGATATTAAAGGCTTTTCTTGCTAAAGTATTTGTTAAAGGATTCTTAACTGCCCTTTGCACCTACCATGTTCACAAGTTAATGTTCATTTCACTCACATAAGCTTTTAGATCCATTTGTCTTTGTTAGATTTTCCCTGTGATATTCCCTTGACCTATTTTTGTACTTATCGAGACCTTTTGCAGACTCCATAGCCCCATGGTTTAAACCTCTCTCACTCTATCTTTTCTGCTTGACAAGCAACCCAACCAAACAAAACAAACAAGCAAACCCTAATCACTACAACTAGCCTAAAATTAATCAAGTTACATATTTTACACAATTATAGAGAGACCCCTCTCTGATTCCAGGAAGGCTAGGTCCTAGGACTCCAAATACTGGTTTGATGTTACCTCTGTACATTTGGTCTTGCCAATCTGACAAATTACGGGGACATAACATAGCCGACTTGAGCGAAGGTATTTCACACTCATTCGGAAGGGTAGCTTCCAGACCGTAAACAAGATGAAATGGAAAGAATCCAGTCACATCCTCTTGTCACCGGCATCATCATCTTGTACCAAAACCATGGAAATCATGCTGAAAGCGGCGGCCAAATAGAGGGAATAATCGTGATGATAATTTGGAGGACGCAATAAAGGAGTGTTGAGAAGAAATATCTTTAAGGCATCGAAATACTTCTGAGAGATCTCATCCCAAAGGAACAGAACACCCTACTTTAGTTATCATGTGTATCCTTTAGCCACTTCAGCATAGTTAAGTATAAAACGACGCAAAAAGTTATCCTCTCCCTGCAGACTCTGTAGCTGATGTAATGAGGATGGAGAGGGGAGATTAATGATAGCCTCAACTTTGAGAGGATCGATGTGAATTTCGTCTTTGGAAATGATAAACCCTAAGAGTCTACCAGAATCGACACAGAAGACGCACTTGTGTGGATTCAACCATATGTTATAGCGTCGACAGTGAAGAAATATCTGATGGATATGTTCAGGGTGGTCCTTACGCTTAGCTGAATGAGCCAGAATATCATCCAGTTAAGGCTGAATGATGTGTTTAATATCGTGAAAATCATATGACATCACTCGTTGAAATGTAGCCCCAACATTTTTCAAGCCGAAAGGGAGCTTCTTATACGTGAAAGTACCCTATGGAGAGATGAAGGCAGTCTTATGTTGATCCGTCGGAAGAATATTAATCTAGTTGTAGCCAGAAAACCTGTCCATAAGAGAAAAAAATATCACTCCCCACACAGTCATCAATGATTTGATAAATAAAGGTAGTAGGATAATTATCCTTAGGGCAAGCATGATATATATCACAATAATCAACACAGAAACGAATGGTGCCATGTTTCTTATCTACAGGAACAATGTTAGACACCCATTCTGTCAAGGGAATCAGATAGATAAAACCAGCTTTTAGAATTTTCTCAACTTCACCCTTAATGGTGGCAGCCTTTCTAGGATGCACAGGATGAAGACGCTGACGAACAGGCTTCGCACCAGGATATGTCAGAATCTCATGCACCACTATACTGGGATCGATGCTAGCATTTATTCGTAATACCATGTGTTAGCCACCTATAAAATTTGTTATATCAAAAGGTGGCTAAATATTTTTTTTTTTTGAACCTTCAAGAAACAATTTTTATTGCTAAAAAATTTTATCTCTTGAAGACTCATGAAGACATCATGCCCTTTGTTTAAACCTTCACTACTATTTCCCTTTCGAAGATGTTGAAAATCTGCTATTTTCATAGAGTAAAGACTGTTGCAAAAGCCCAATTTTTCCCCTCCTTCACTCAAAACTAACCTTCATTTTTACCCCTCTATCCCCCATGAAGTTCCTCTATTTTTCATGATCTCCCTTCTTCCCTTCATGAAAATCATTTTACAAAGTTTAAAACTCATTTTTAAACTTTACCGAAACCCCCAAATCCATCAAAAACTTTGAAAATTTTCATAAAAAGTAAGTATTTTTGACTATGGGCTTAAGCCCCTTTTGGGCTAAGTCCTAACCACTTCCCCACATGTGCCCTGGCGCTAGAACCAAGAGCTAAACCCTTTCGGTGCTTATCGCATCGGAAACAAACGAAGAACGCAAGTATTTTTGGCCTTTATAAGACTTCCGATGCGATTAGCCTTCTTAATATGTAAACTCCCGATGCTTTGTTTTCTTTGAAAACCAAGAGTAAAAGGCCAAAGCTCTTATCGCATTGGAAATAATCAGAGCGCACAAGTATTTTTGTTGTAATAAGTCTTCCGATCCGATGAGCCCCTTTGTTTTTAAAAACCCCGATCTTATGGTTGTTTCATATAACCGCAGAGCCCGCATCCGGTGCTTAAACCTTGTGAATAAACCCATCTCCGATGTAAATTTCCTTTGTAAAACATAAAAAACCACTTTTCCTAAGTTTTGGTCTAAACCTGCCAGAACAATGTTTTTCAATGAAAATGGGTAGATTGAAAAGTCCCACACCATTGTTCCGATGCGATTGAGCCCCGTTGTATAAACCCCACCCTCCGCCTCTCTCCATATAAACCTACGCCCAAGACCAAGATTTAAAGTCCCAAAGCGCTAACCACATCGGAGAAATTCAAATGGGTAGATTGAAAAGCTCGACCGTTCCTTCCGATGCGATTGGACCTTATACATATAAGCCCTGGGCCTTTGTTTTACCATATATCTGCAGGCCCCCCGCAATCGGGTGCCAATTCTGTTATATATAACCCGCCCCCAAAGCCAAAACCTTTGCTTTTCATAAATTTTTTGATTTTCATGTGTTATAAATGGTTTCCGCCAGTTCATTATTTGAAGAAATCTCCACCGTTGATCCCAGAATAATCAGTGACCAACACTATCTCGCATCGCAGAATATCATTGGGCACATTTTGTTATTTTATTCCTCCCCCCGATTGGCAATCCTCCGACTCATTTCCCACTGTCGATCTGATCCTCAGATCGTCGGCCGATGCTCAATCGCATTGGCGCAGTTCAAGCTTTTCCCCCTGCCGATCGCATGGCTCTGATTGCATCTGGGTCGTCCACGTGTCCAGATCGGATGGTCTAGATTTCATCTCCCGACTTTGGTTAAATTCATGTGCATGCTTCATAATGTTTTTCAGCTAATCATAGTCATTGATCTCTGCAGATCAACGGTCCTTATTTAACCTTTCTCCACCTTTGTATTATTTTCATTTAACCCCCAGATGCAATCTCCGCCATTGATCCTGCACATCCAACGGCTCATATTAACCCCGACAGGCCCGACCCCTGTGGGTCTTGCCTTCCTTAAGATCTCTCTGCCATCCAAATCTTAGATCTAACGGCTCAGATTGAAACCGCCCTTCCTACTTCTGCCCGCGCATCTATCCAATATTGCGCTCACTCCCCACCATTATATCTGAGGCCCCAGATCTAACGATTGACATTCCATATCCCGTAACTTTAAGCGTGAAGGTTAATCCCCAAAATGTACGCGATATAAGCTGTTTTGAAAAGACACGTGGTAGCCTCTAATGCATATCGCCTTCAAAAAGGTGAAACCGCATTTCTCCCATTTTGCTACGCGAAACCCGTGGTTTCTCCTCCTGAAACTGCCTTCCCTTGTTTATACTATGTTTTATCGTGCGCAGCCTCCGCTGTTGATCTCTGCAGATCAACGGTCTCAATTGGATTTCGCAATGTTCCATCACCCTCCGCCATACACCAAGGGCTTTCAACGAGCAATCTTGACTGTTGATCTCCTAGGGCCGAACTGATCTAACGGCCCATGACCATTCGAAAACCCCAAATTCCATTTCAATACTTTTCCTCCGCCAAAGGGTATTTTAACCTATTTCCTTTGTATTTCTTCACATTTTCTGCCTTTTCATTATAAAGTGACTCATTCACTTTGTATATTCACGACTAATCTCGACCGTTGATCAGACATAGATCAACGGATCTAACTTAAAACTCCACCGCTTATTCATCAAACGCTTCCCTTTTTTATCTTCACACGCAATCTCCACCGTTGGATGCTCTCATCCAATGGCCACACTCTTATCCACAACCTCTGAAGCAGTTTACCCAGCCACGCAGGATTTTATAACTTTTTTTGTATTTTGCAGGTTTTAATGGTTTTTCCATTATATAAAAGGAAAAATTAAAGTCGAGGATGACGATCCTCCAGGCTTTCATTCATTGAAGAAGATCGTTCTGCAGGGTTCTATACCACGTTTCGTCAATACATCATGAGTATTGATGCCATATGAACCCCGTATCACCTGCACATCAACAAGACACAGCAATGCATAATTGAAATAAAGAGTATCAGTGTCGAAGACCCAAACACAACAAAGATGAAGAATTAAACATTGATTATACAATTTGGAGTGGATTACAGCTAAGATCCATAATAAAAAGCCTAATCCACTAAAATTAAACACAGTTAAAGGCAAATCAAGAACATTTATCAGACAGAGGATGCCTCCAGTACCACATCAGAGGCTAATTGATTCCTCTCAGCTACCAAAGCCACCTATAGCCTCAAATCATTCAACAGAGGCTGATTAATGACCAGAACAGAGGATATTTGCCTCACAACAGCCGAACAGTTAATTCAGCCAAAGAACTTATTGCAAAATATCTTCTAAGTTACTACAGAGATGACACAGAGCCTTAAAGTCAACAAAAGCTCCTCACCGAGCTTAAAAATTAATGTAAATCAATTAATATAGGAAAATATCTGTAAACTTCTCCATCGAGCCCCTCAAAGGCCGAGAAGTATTAATCTGTATTAATTGAACCTAGGAGATCTTTTATCCCATCCCACCTCCTCATATCTTCTATAAATACTTCTGTAGAAGAGGAAACATGGTTGGTTGCAGAACTTTGAAATATACTTGTGCTCGAAACTTCTACTTGTAAATAGTGTTCAAAGGCTCTTGAAGCTCTGTTTGTGATCTAATAAGTTAGGCTGGATAGTGAAGATGATTGCTGAACTGAAACATTGGACTTGAAGATGTAACTAGTTTGACTTCAATATGCAAGCTTTTTCTTGGGATCCTGGTCTATATCACTGGTGAAGTGCCCCTTTCTTTGTTATTGTTTTTCCTTCAATGTATGTCATACTGTCCATTATTCTCTGATAAATAATAGCAAGCATAGAGTTAGGACTTATTGTTTACAGTACCCTTCTCTGACTGATAAGATTTATCTCAATGTTTTCCTCTAATTTGTTTATTTAAGAATGATTCAATACTTTTTAAGCAGTTAGGAATGATGGCATTCCCTTGTCCTACTGTTTGCTTTAAACATTATTCTTGAATGTTATTTTCATTATTTGCTTATTAAAGTTAGACTATAAAGGTGATGGTGAGCCCTTTTTTCTAGCTTCTATTCTCCAAAGGCAATTCTGAAAGTTTCCCTAAGTGTTTGCTAAAAGCAGACTAGGTTTAAAAGTACCTTATCTGATCTTAAGTTGCATTTTGTTTCTCTTATGTGTTCTTCATCCTTTATGAAATTAATTATGTGGATTAATGGATTATTTTGTCTATTAAGTTTGCTTTAATACGAGCTTGTCCAAATAGGTTTATCGTGAGCCCTACCCTTTGGTTGGTTTTAAACAGTTGCTTGAAGGATTTTTCTTGTTTGGACTGACTATAAATCCTTGTTGAAATTATTATCAGTTTCCACCCTTCCAACACTTTATTGTTTCCATTCCATCATTTTATCTCAAAGATCTTGTGATATAGATGACTTTCCCCTTAGATCACTCTTGAATTGTTGCACAATTGAAAGCCCTATTATGACTCCATAGCCCAATGGACTAAAAACCAGCATTATATCTATCTTTTTAGCTAAATCTTGTTCTGATTGCTTGCAACTTCATACCTTTTAAAATCTTTCCATTTAGGACTTTCCACCCAAATAATAATCATGCTCAACCATCCAAACAAACAAAAACCCTTAGTATTCATAACAAGCCTAATATCATTACCCAAAAGCCTTAAAGATAAATCAATATTTGCACTTATTGGAGAGATCCCTCTCCGGATTCAGGAGGGCTAGATCCTAGAATCCCAAAGTGGTTGAAATAGTGTTCTCCCTGCGGTTTGACTTTTCCAATATTGTAAATTACAGGGAGCTAACATATTCTAGCGACTCCGCTAGAAAATTTATGAGTTAATAACAGTTTAAATACACCTTAAAAACTCCAGAAAGCCCTTGATTTAATGACCTTTTTTCTGTTGGCCAGCTGAGCCACAAGGAGCTAACATCTTCTGGCGACTCCGCTAGGGACCTGAGTTAAATTTCATCTTAAGTTCCCTTAACACGCTTCATAAACATCGTGAGTTAAAGTAGCCCTCTTCAAGCACTACCAAGCAGGAGTAATCATGGTAAAACTTGTTTGAATCGGTGAAAAACTAGGCAAACCCTAGGATTCTTACAAAAGTTTATCTAACCTTGAAGGATCAGTTGGCTTAGCCATAAGAGTAGATTGTCTTTGTCTTATAACCGTAGCTAAGTTTTGAAACAGATTTAGGACACTCTTAAGAACCAATAGGACTAAAAAATAACTCAGAAAAAACCCAAAAATATTTCAAATTGGTATTTAATAAACATGGTGGTGGACCATAAAACCTTTTACCTCCAAAAGAGCTAAAAATTTCCACTTGGAGACTCCACAATCCTAAATAGACCTTAAGACTCCACTGGGAAGACCCATAATCATCATAAAATCATTTAAACTCAGTTAGAGGTTTTTAGGATTAAAATTTTCTTGTTTAAAGATCAGTTAACCTTTTAAAGATTGTCATATCTGGTTAAAACTATTCTTGTTTAGTTGGGTCTGAAAAACACATCATAGTGGCTCCTAGGAAGATTCATACTAGAGCCTGCCCTGACCCAAACCCACTTGAGATAGTTGATAACCCGGAAAGTATCCTTAGGAAGTCTCCTAAGATAAAATTTTCAACTTTTTTCAGATCACCCTTGGGAGCTAATTCAATTCCTGAAAACCTTACAGCTCTACACCAATCACAAGTTGACTTAAGAAATCCATTCAAAACTAGGTCACTTGATGATATAATTCAGCTAGATTCTGAGTCTTCACTTTCATCCTCGGTGTTATCACTCAGATTTTCCTTGAAGTTGTTGGGAAGAGGAAAGGGGTCCGAGGTAACCACAAACAAACTTTTAGGTACAAAATCTAGCCAATCTGTACCCAGAGAGGGCTCTCTCTGTAAAATTTAGCTTTGCTTTTAGAAGATATCAGGCTAGTTATAAAGTCCAAGGGTTTTGATTGAGTTTGGATGGTGGAATTCAATATTTGAGGGCAAGATTGAGTAATTTAGTCCATTGGGCTAATGGAGTCAAAAAGGATAACTTAACTGGATTAAGTTTCTTAACAAAATATGGTTTCACAGGGAAAGATAATCAAACAG
Organism: Pinus albicaulis; assembly: GCA_034641835.2. NCBI lineage: Eukaryota > Viridiplantae > Streptophyta > Pinopsida > Pinales > Pinaceae > Pinus > Pinus albicaulis. The sequence goes on from CM076583.1 coordinate 1,254,192,264, forward strand.
AGAACAATTATAAATCTTAAAGTGAATGGAACAGAATATAAATGGAGGAAAGGCAATTAAGAATCTTTCAACACATTTATAAGAGGGAAAATTGATTGATTATTAACAAAGAGAAATTAAGTATTCTTTATTAAATAATCAAAATGCTTAAACCAGAAAAACATGAGCAATTAAGAATTCACTGTTTAAACCAATTTAGAAGAAAAAATTTAGAACAATAATGATTAAAATCAGATTACACTTAAGAACTTTCTAATTTATTCCTTTTCATTAATCATTCAGAAATGAAACACAGATGATATAGTAAACAAATATAAAGACTTCAACACATAAGAGATAGATGACTTATTGATCCGTAGTCTAACACATGAATCCTGTAAAAAGTCTTTCGCATCAATTCCACATCCAGCTAGCTTCACAAAATTTCTCCAACAGCACTTTATTCCAAATAGTCAATGTTACAGCAAAGTCTAAAAAATCCACCCTTAATACTCCGATTGAGGGAGTATTTATACAAAAAATTATACAAAATATCTCATAACAAATCGAGATATAATCTAGGATGACTCATAAGTATTATACAATAAACTAGAGATAGATGGTCTCAAAGATAAGAAAAAATGATAACTGATGTTGTGTTGTTTCCTTCTTTTGAGAATGTGCTGGAGGCAGGCCCTATGCTTTGGCTCATTGTTGTCCTCTTCAGTAACTCTGTGTTGGTTGCTCCATTTAACTGATACTCTTTGACTTCTCTAATACACTTTGACCTTTATTCATCCTTTTATCCTTCTTACCATGACTTACTGTAGTACATAATAAAAAATTCAGGTAAGGATAATTTTTACAAAAGTTCTAACAGTTCTTCCCACCATTTATCTTCTGGTATCCTGGTTCTTTGCAGCTTTCTAAGAGTTTCATCAATCTCTGTATACCTAAAGAAAGTAGGTTGAACAGGGAACAAATGCTTTGCTTCATGCTCAAGATAAAACAAATTTTCCAATCTATCATGAAGACTTTTTCCTGTAGGCAATGCTACTGTTGATGAACTAGTTGAGGTACTGGCCTGATTGTCAGCATGCTTGTCCAATTTTTCAACATAAATTTCCAGGTCCATCAATTTATCTTCTGAAACTAAAGGACTGGGAAATCCTTTATTCAACAAAATATCAAATCTTTTTCTGAAGGCAGTAATTTCTTCTTGTATATCAGAACATCTTCGTTATAAATTCTGCATCAGAGTTCTTTTAGTAAAAACTCTTTTTATTTCCAAAATGGTTCCTATCCTGTCTTGAATGCCAAGTTCTTCAAGTTGCTGCTTGTTCTAAGTATTTAGAAAACGGATGAGTTCATTGGCTTCATCAGGCCTGTTTCCCAATTCTTCTCTTGCTCTTAGGACTTCTTCTATAGCCAATTTGACTAAATCATTATGTTCATGCATTATTTGAATTGAGGGCCAGACATCTATTTTTGACTGGATGATGTTGTCCCAAAGAATTTCATTTATTTCCTTTAAAGGCTTCTCCAATGTGAGATCCTTTTCCAACTTGTTGACCAACTTTTCCAATTTGTTGACCTCTCTTGTTTTATCTGCAACATTCATTTTCGAGAGATCATAATTTTGTTCTAAACTGGTGAGTTGCACCTTTGTTCTTTGTAGCTCTGTTACTTGGAGTTTCATTTCTTCCATTGACTTTATTAACTCTTCTGTACTCAAATTTGAAGTATTTACCTGTGACAATTCTGTTGGCTGACCTGTTGTTGTAGTACCTGTAATCATTTCAGTTGTAGAGGCTGGAGTATTTGACTTCTTATCTTTCAATGCCTTTTCAAGCTCTTTTTTTGTTTCATTAAGTTTCTCATTCAGTTTCAAGAGAAAGTCCATTAATTCTTCTTCAGAATTTTGCTTTATAATTTCTGCAGTCTGTGGATGTCTTGAGGCTGGTAACTTCAATTTTTTTCTCAAGGCTGCAATATCATCATCTTTTTTCTTGATCAATGCTTCTATTCCCTTAACATATTTAGGATTATGTCCTAATCCAATGATAATTCCTCCAAAGTATTAATCATGTTGTCCTTAGCCTGAGAAGAGGATTTTTCAAGGCTTAATTGAGCATTTGTATTCTCCAAAGAATCCTGCAATTTCTGAGTCATCATTGATTTATCTGTTAGAGTAGAATAAATCATCTCACTTGTCTGTTTATGCAGTTCAATTTGATCTAAAGGATGAATATCCTTTGCTAAGACTTCAAAATTAGTTCTGATATAATCTGCAGCTGTTTGAGGTTGCTGCACTTTGGGTTTAAAGTGACTCATTATCATTTTACCTTTTTAAATTTCATAAGCTGACATCAATCTCTGTTGATTCTTAGGAGCCATCTTCAAACATTGATTGTACACTTGAAGTCTGAGTGGATCATTTCTGGCCTTTATATTTATGAATGTTCTTTTGATGTCCCAGGCCTCTTTCACAGGTGGTTTGAAAGATGACACTTTTGCATTTTACTTCCTTTGCAACTCTTTTCTCTGTAAAGTAGTGGATGTCCCACTGATTGAACCTGTTTTCTGACTACCCAATTCTTCTTGTGTTTGACTATCAGGGATCTCATGAATAGATTCCACTTCTGGAAGAGGATTCATTTTTTGTCTTTTAACATTAGGCTGTCCAGAAGATCCAGTGACAGGGGTAGCTGCTTCAGCATCTCTCTTCTTGCCCTTTTCCATATTAAGAGGAGTTTGTAAAATTGATAATTCTGCTACATTGGTCTGAGTAGGAGGAATCTGTACTTGACCCTGTTCTTTATAAGTTTCAGGCTGGTCTGTCATTGTAAATTTCTCTGTAACTTGTATATCAGCCTCTTTCTCTTTTCCTTTAGATGCTATTGTAGCCAATGCACTGATTTCCTGTAAATTTGGTTGAGAAGTCCCAGCAGAAAAAGAACTAATACCTGGTATCCGTACCTGTCCAAAAGAGTCTAGGTCAAGTATGTTTTCAATGTCTTTCATTACATTTTCAACATTGACCTGCTCACTGTCCTATTCTACCAATGTCCCTTCCATCCATTCATCCGTATTGGCATACTGTTCAATTTCTGGGATTCTTTGATGAATGTATGGTGATAGTTTGTTTTTCATTCTTCTATCACAAATAAAGCTATTTGGGTCATAAGGTACCCAATAGAAAATTTTTTGTAATTTAAGATAATCTTATAATATTCTTTCTGCTTCTTTTCCAGCATCTCTAGAGTTGCAGATAAAGGGACCTAGCTGACTTTTAATCCTGAGTTGAGCCTTTTTCTTTGCATTAAAAAAATGAACTATATCTGAATTGTTCATCTGTCTGAAATATTCTAATGCAAAGAGTCTTATTGGGACATATTTTGGCAACTTGAATGGGCATAACTCACACCCATAAATTCTGATTTTTGTGTGATTTCGGTATAGGTACCAGTCACCTATCCAATATTGCTTTGAGAGTTGAAGAATTTTCTTGATTTCACTACTGAGCCTAGGAGGAGAAACTCATGTCAACAAGGTGGTTGCAGGGTGTATAAATAGGTCAACAAACTCATTTTAGGAATAAGGGGAATCAGGGGAATTATGAGTAATATCAGACCAAAAGATAACAAACCTAGGATTTCCTTTGGCATCAAGATTTTTGACATAGAAAGAGAAACTTTCTGATTGGTAATAAAGCATGAGATGATAAATAACAGAAGAATACTTGAATTCTCTTTCATTCTCTAATCTCATGAACTGATCATGGATTTTGTCTGCAATGTAGGAAGCAAAATCATACTTGACAGTAGGGGGTTGTCCAGGGGTGAAAATAGACAACAATACCAGCGTTAATTGGTCAACATATTCACTAGTATTGAAGCCCATTATAAAAGATATCATATTTAGAATAATTATGCCCTCATTAGTGAAAAAAGTATAACCATAAGGGGGAGGGCCTTTGGGCTGATGTTCTGGCAACATGAAGGTCTGGAAAAGACGACTTAACTCTTCATGGGATAATTTGGTAGATTTATCAAGTAATTCTCCCATGGACAGGGGATGAGGGCTTGACCAGGTTGAAATTGCAACATCTCGTTGATAGACTGAGCAGTTATGGGAAAAAGGACAGTCTGACTCGGGGACAAAACTGCTCTTTGATTGGGATCATAGTTTGCATGACAGTAATGGATTATCTCAGGGAAAATGTGGACTGAGGGGAGAAGGTACATGGGAATATTGGATTCCCATAATCCAAAAATATCAGAACCTTTCAAGTAATTATCTCTGCAATATCAAAAAATTTGAAGGGGATTTTCACTGAGAACCAGGTCTTTAATTTGGAAGTCTCTGTCGACTAAAGGAAAATAATCTAAGTCTCTGTGAGGGGCATTCAAGGGTGTGACATTCAAAGCCACGGGAACCTCCATTTCTGGTTCTTGTGGATTCAGAAATGAATTCAGGGTTTTTTATGAAAAATGGGTACAATCACAAGCAAATGCAGTTTTGGGAACTGTTCTGACCTCTGTTTCAGTTTTCTTATAAAATTCAAAACAAAAACCTGGTTTTTTTTACAGAGTTTGACGGGAATTGAGGTAAATACATGTTATCCTGGGGAATGAACAATAATTGGAACAGGTATTAGCTATGGCAGATGAATTATGGATGCTTGAATGCAAATTTCTTCAGCACGGGAGCAGTTGGCAAACTTTGATAGTTAAATTCGAAATTTGTTGCCCGGGGAAAGGTTTTAAACTGGGATTTAACCAAGGTTAAGACTTTCAATTAAGGGATGTGTATCGGGAATTTTAACAAAGGATTATAGTTTTAACCTTGGGTAAAGGGAGTCGAGGAAAAAATACACAATGGAAGGGTTAATTTGAAGTTTGGTTTGAACAAAACTTCGTTATTTTAAAACACGTAATAAAACATGTTTTAACTTTTTTTTCTTTAATTTATTTCTATTATATGGTAATTAAATCAAAGTAATCTAATTACCATAGGGAGCGGGATTAATATAAAGATATATTTTAGCCAAAAGGGAGTATAATGAGGGTGTTTTTTTTTTTTTCTAAGTAAAACTATTCTATTAGCAGAGTAAAATATTTACAACAGGCCAGAGCCTGAACATTGCCCTATGCAGTGGCATTTGAACAAAAGCACCTGAGGAACACTGCCCTGTAGTAGGGACACCAGTGACAAAACAGTATTCACGAAAAAATCCCTCGCAGGGGAGAAATAAACACCAGTATTTGGATCACAAAGCTGATAACAAACTGAAAGGTAGGCAAAACATTAACACAACAAGCTGATAACATAGACTTTGAGACAAACAATAACAGGCCTAGAAGTGAAGGCCGAGCCAGAGCACAAAAACCAGTAGGAGAGGGTGGAATTACTCATCGGGAGCCTCTTCAACGACCCTGCACCAGAATTCATCAGGGTTCCCATCAGCATCGTACAGGTCCGCAATTGAATGAATAACCTTCCCGACTGAAGGAGGAACCATCCCTCCGCAAACGTGATCAGCAGTGTTCCGCTTCGAGCTCATAAGACCACCAACAGTCTACCCCTCGCTCGCTTGACCACCATCTTTCGGCATCCCACTCGCTTGACCTTCAGGCTCAGAGATTTCCATCATCTGCCCCTGCTGGGCCGAGCTGCCAAATCCCTGAAAATTCAAATTATCATTGTGCAACGACCCTTCCCACATGCCGGAGGACAACACCAGGCCAGAAATGGGATCCACACTCTGAGGTTCTTCATGAAAGGCAACCGTGATGGAGGCGGTGACACGAGGTCAGTTGAGAGAACTGATGAAGGTGAAATGCGCAGTGTGGGTCTGTGCAGGAGGAGGAGAAGAAAAGGGGGAGCCCAGGCAATGACCAGAGCGAAGCCGACGACCACAAGGAGCTCTGGATTGACGATTATCTTGAGAAGAAGATGAGGAGGAGGTGCTAGGAGCGGGTGAAGGACGACACATCCGGCCACGAGAGGAGCCTCTGCGGCATCTCATTCGATGCCGGAGGCGCGACATGAGGACAGACTCAATGGGGATATCAGGATGAGGAGAAAAATCCTGCCTAGGGGCTGAGACCAATGCGTGAGGATGCAACGAGAAGTACACGAGCATGCAATTTCCAGCAAGAGAGAGGTGAAAATTGTTACCGAGATCCAGACAGCAGTTCAAACTGCTTCTCTTACCAGTGGAAGTGCGCTTGCAAGAGATACCAGCATCCAGAGAACAGTTCTGTGTAAAAGGCATGGGAACAACCTCCATATCAATGAAATTCTCCATAATATCTGCAGTGGACCGAAGAATCCAGAGACAAGGGCCTGCATTTAATTGACCAGAGAGCCGAATCATCGCGCAGTGCTTCGAATCGTATCAAGAGTCGAACATAATATTGTTACCGGTGCCAAGCATAAATTCCATAACACAACACACAACCAAAATTAAATTTCCTTTGTCCTCGAGCTCGCGGGGTGGCAGGTGGCGCGAAATCTGACTCCACCCCCATCCCATCAACTTAAACTCTCGCCTCTCCACCCGCATCCGGGGTATAATGAGGGTGTTTTATTCAAACATGTGGGGATTAAATACTTTGACTAAAATTATAATAAATGGGTTTTTGGGTATTTTATAAAAAAGGAGTTATATATAATAGGAAAAGGTCATTCTTATAAGGATTTAAATAATAAATTAGAAATTAATATGGAAAATGAAATGAAGCGCTAAGTGTAAAGCATTAGTTTAATGTCTTTAACTTATGCTTTTATGAAATAGGGGTTTTATGAAATATTGCATGATTTTCCTAAGTAAAATGGGATTTTACTTAGGAAAAAATTCTGTATAAATGAGTGAATGTCATGATGAATGGTTTTAAGTACTTAGGCTTTTCCAATTACTGGGCCAAGGGTCCGGTCCCTCCAAAATTCAAGGAAATGCCTTGAGCCCCTTTAATTTTCAAATACCTTAGTACTTAGGGGAAATTAGTGAAGTTTTTAGGGAAAAATGAGAAGGGAAGTTAATAATTTGACTTTGCCTTGCTTGAAATTCTTCCAGTGTATTGTCTGCCTTTGCACTTGTGATGAAAGTAAAATATTTAACACATCTAAAGCCATCATTCATCACATGTAATTCTGCAACAACATCTACCTACCCTACCATTTTTTCCTCTTTATTAGGGTGCACTTAAACTGGCAAACCTTTATCAAACTTTTTCTTTTACATATGGAAATCTATCTAATTCTAACCTTATTACATCCAAGGGCTCAGATTAAACTGTTGAGCTCTTTTTATTTACTCTACCTATCTACTTATCTTCCAAGATTAAATAGTTTGGTCAGATTTTATTCTCTATCTCTAAAACATAAAATTGAAAAATGAACTAGCCAAGCTTAAACTGTTTGACTATTCATAAATTGTGGCATAAAATACAAGTTGCACACAATTTTATTTATTACAAAAGAGTAAAAAGCAGTGGCATTTAGACTTGCACACTTTCCTTGGCCTTTCTTTTGGTGGGGTTCATTTTCTTTTACTTTTTTGGGCCATTTTTATTCTTTTCACCCTTTGATTTTTCTTTTAGGGTATACCCTCTTTACATTTTTTTATTTTTTTTTTATTTTTTAAGAATATGGAAAACCTTTGCAACAAGAAAATGTATGAACATATTACATATTCCATCAATTCAATCATGAAATATGACACCTATTGGTATAGGAGTCTAACACCTGGAAACAAGTGAACATCCTGGTAGTAGAGAAACAACACCACCCGATTTTCACTTCCTTCACAATTTAGGTGTCTCTCATCCAAGATCAGCTCAACAATCTACTTCTGTTCCATCCACATTTGTTCACCAAACATCCACTGTCCAAACCACTCCACTTCAACCCACTTTCCCTCTTGTTAATCCACCTCTTGTAAATCCACCCCCACCACATATCATGGCAGCATGGTATTGTCCCTTATTCCTTCCTGTTCCCTTGGTCAATCTTCCATGGGACTATCAGTCCAAAATACCATTGTATGATGCTAGTAATGCTACAATTGCGTCACAACATGTGGATAAAATGAATGACTACTTTGACAGAAATGAAATCGATGATGATTCTATCAAACTTAGACTATTTGCTCAGAGTTTAGGGGGAGAAGCAAGAAAATGGTTTAAAGGCTTAACCCCCCACAGTATCAATGATCTCCAAGCCTTCCATCAGACATTCTTAAATAAATGGGAAGTCAGAAAAAACCCTCTTCAAATACTTTCTGATTACAAGAACCTCCACCGAAACACTGGGGAAAGTGTAAAAGCTTACTGCACTAGATTTAACAGTGTGTATAATGCCCTTCCCCCAGATTTAAAACCTCCACAAGGCTCAACGTTAAACAAGTTTCCTGAAGGGTTTGACCCTGAAATGGCCTATCAGCTGAGGGAAAGATACCCTTTAACCCTTGAATATATGCAAAAAGGGGCTCTTGCTGTGGAGGTAAACTTGATGGAGAAAAGAGCAAGAATGAAAAACAAGAAGAGAGTGTCCTTCAGAGACGAATCCACACCTTCTACTTCCAGCTCAAAGATGGAAAGAATGATGGAGGAGATGATGAAGAAAATGAGCATTCTCGAGAGAGCACAAGCAAGCCAAAACCAAACTACTTCTCAAAACATAAATCAAAACCAGAATCAGAATTTTAGAAGAAACCAACCTCAAAATAAACCAAGGGAAGATGATCAACAAATCACTCCTCCCTTTCATCAAAACTATGTAAGTGAGGTTGAAGAAACAGATGAGAAAATAGAGGAAGACGATATCAATATGTTGGGAGTAGATAATGATGACTTTGAAGTTCATTATGATAGAAAACAAGGTCTCTACACACCTTATGATGACAAAAGAGATAATGATGAAAGTTATTATCAAGACATGGAGAATGCCATCATAGAGTCTCAAAAATATTATGACCTTAGAAGTAAAACCAATCAACAAACTCCCAACAACAAAACCTCTAAAAAATATTCTCAAAAAAACACTATAAATAAACCCAAAATTGTAAAACAAAAAGACAAAATAGTGGCTGCAAATTCTGAAAAAGGTAAAGAGAAAGGCACTCGAAACAATGAAAAATAGAGTGAAGACCTTAGCAGTACTAACACTTCAGCGATTAATCCTGTTAAAATGATTTTGTCAAATGTAAATAGAGCTATTCAGCAAACGGATTTTGCTAACAAGGTGGCAGTTAACAAAGCTGAGACAAGTATTTCGAAGAATCAAATTCATTTCAGTTTGGAGCAGGAAATTTCAAGAATTAAAATATATGTTCCCTTGACTGAGTTAGCTGCCCAAAATGTATATAGAGCCCAAATTTTGAAGGCTTTAAATATAGAGGAAAATAATAACATAGTCAATCTTAACGATGACTAGCCTGAGCTTATTTTTGGTCCAAATATTGAAGGTAGATATCAAGAGGAACCTATTCCTCCCTTTTATGTAAGTTTAAATGTTCATGAAAAGATTTTACATAACGTTATGCATGACTCGGGGGCCTCTCACAATTTAATGCCCAAAGCTATAATAGAGAGCATGGGTCTAGAAATCACCCGACCTTATAAAGACCTGTACTCCTTTGACTCAAGCAGAGTAAAATGTTTGGGTTTAATTAAATACCTCTGCGTCAACTTAGCCCAGATTCCAGCCAAATGTTTGGTCATGGATATAGTTGTGGCTGATGTGCCCCCAAAGCATGGAATGTTGTTATCTAGGTCTTGGGGGGCTAAGTTACAAGGGACTATGCAGATGGACATGACCTACACGACAATCCCTGTTTTCAATCAAACAAGAAGACTTTACAGGGAGTCCCATATGCAATACATGGTGACTAGTCAAGACAGACCACAGAACTCTCCTCTTTATTCTATAAATACAGGCCCTCTGTTTAACGATGAATCGGTTAGTGAACAAGTCACTTTACCAAAGTTAATGGCCGATAGAGAGGAGGAGGAAATCCACACACAAGTGTCTGAACAGTTTGCTACATTTGAAAGCTTTAGCAAACCAAACACAGGTCTTGAACTAAAAATCGTGCATCCATCATTTTTTAACCTTGAGAGTCAAGAAAACATTCCTCAACATTTTGAAAAATCAGAGGAATTAAAACAAATTCAACAGAGTGTTGATATTCAAGAAAGAGCTAAAATCACACCTGTTGAAGAGGACAATAATCAAACGAAAGAGCCTGAAACTAGTCCTCTATGGAGTATGTACTTTGATGGGTCTTGCACTAGGAGCAACGCTAGTGTAGGTGTCTGGATACGAAACACTGAAAACAACCACACAGAAAGCCTTTCCTGTAGATTAAACTTTCAGTGTTTGAATAGCATAGCGGAGTATGAATCCCTTCTCTTAGGCTTACATTTTTTGAAAAAATTAGGAGCCAAAATAATTAGAGTGCATGGGGATTCATAACTAATTATTAGGCAAGTCAACGGGGAATACAACGCTAATCACCCTAGACTCAGAGCCTATCGAAATGATGTCGTGGATTTACTTTCAACTTTTGAGGAATCCCATTTGATTTTTGTCCCGAGAAGAAAAAATATCATGGCCCACAACTTAGCTTTCGCAGCTAGAACATGTTTGACACCATATGAAACCAAAGAATGTACAACTCAGATTAAATTCAGACTAGTCGTCCCTAATAACGATAAATATTGGCAAGTGTTTGACGGAGACAAACAAATAGAAGACTTCATGCAGTTTAGAAATGAATTTGAACTACCCAGCTCAGATTCAGACTATGAAACAGACTGCCCTAGTGAAGAAAATTTTCTTGGTGAAGAAGAACCGTCTCCTGAGCTTGCTGATATAAATCTGTTGTCAAGCAAACCTGAAAAAAAAATAGAAATGATTGTAGGGATAGAAACAAAGGACTTAGAAACTTTGCAGTCTAATGATGAAATTTTTCCAAAGGTTCTGTCTCCTTTAGAAGAGTTGTTCGATTTCAATGATGTGGCCAAGAAGCCAAAACTGGAGCCTGTAGAGACTGAAGTTGAAGAGTGTAATATAGGCAGTGAGCAGAAACCAATGATGATCAAACTGTCTAAGACTTTACCAGCTCACATTAAACTCAAATACATAGAGCTATTTAAAGAAGTTTCTAATGTTTTTTCGCGGAGTTATGAGGATCTGAAATCCTATGACACTGAAATAATTCAGCACAAAATCCCTCTCAAAGAAAACCAAAATCCATTTAAACAGAAGCTGCACAGAATTAACCCTGTTCAGTTACCTTTGGTTGAGAAGGAGATTAAGAAAATGTATGAAGCTAGTATTATTGTCCTTATTAGATATTCTGAGTGGGTGTCTACTCTGGTGTCAGTTAGGAAGAAAACAGGAGATATTAGGCTTTGTATAGACTTTAGAGACTTAAACAAATCTTCACTCAAGGATAACTACCCTTTACCCAAGATGGACCATATTTTACAAAGGGTAGTTGGTTCAAAAAGAATTTCTTTGCTTGATGGCCATTCAGGGTACAATCAGATTTTAGTCCACCCTGATGATCAACTGAAGACAGTGTTTACTACACCTTGGGGCACTTTCATGTATGTGAAAATGCCCTTTGGTCTAATGAATGCTAGTGCAACTTTTCAGAGAGCCATGGACATAGCATTCTCAGAAGAATTAGGCTACTTTATCATTATTTACCTTGATGATGTCACTGTGTTTTCAAAAACAGATGAAGAGCACTTAGAACATTTGATAAAAGTTTTCAAGAAATGAAAAGATTTTGGGATATGTTTAAACCCTAAGAAAACACTATTCGGTCTCCAAGAAGGTAAAATTCTTGGGCACATTATTTCAGAGGAGGGTATAAAGATAGATCCAAAGAGGATTGATGCCATATTGCAAATCTGTCATCCTCAGAACATCAAGGAACTACAATCTTTCATTGGAAAGATTAATTTCTTGAGAAGGTTTATACCCAACTTGGTTGAGCTCCTTAGAAACATAACAAGGATGTTGAAAAAGGAGCAAGGGGTAAAATCGACCTTGGAAGCAAAGAAGTCCTTTGAGCTGGTGAAACAAGCGTTAACCAAAACACCGGTTCTAATAAGTCCTGATTTTTCAAAATATTTTTATATTTTCTCGTTTGCATTAGAACATACAATAGCTTCTATCCTTTTACAGAAAAATCTGCAAGGACAAGAGCAGCCTATTGCATTATTTAGCAACGCATTGAGAGATGCTCCTTTGAAGTATAACATTATGGAGAAGCAAGCTTTTTCTTTGGCCAAAGCTTTAAAAGACTTCAGAGTATACATCCTTCACTCACACATCATTTCCTTTGTTACACCATTTTTTGGTCATCTAACCTATTATCATTAGATGAACCCAAGTACACCATGTAAGACCAATTTTACCCTAAGTAAAATTTCTTTCACCATGTGAAATAACATTTGTCTATATTTCCCGGTCATATTTAACCCAAAACAAGGAAATCAATTAAATAAATCATTATTTATTTAATTATTTCCTAGGAATAAGTTATTTAAATCATTATTTAAATAATATTCCTAGTTAAATTTGACTAAATCATTTTTAAATAATTAAATAAATCATTATATATTTAATTATATTCCCACCATCTCCCTAAAATAATAAATAAATCATTTATTTATTTATTTTTTATAAATAAAGGAATTGACCCAAGTCAAAAGACCTTTTCCTTCCAACAAATATAATAAAATATTCGTAAAAGGTGGTTCTAGAACTTGATTAATAATATTTTATTCATGCAACAAGTTCTAGATAACCCTAATATTTTGTTATAAATAGGATGGTTTTCCCCATTCATTAGTCACCTCCATTGCATTAGATCACTCTAGATCTACTCTTGGTCACCATTTTCCATTTTTTCTTTATGAGCTCCCATTGAGTTATATGTTTGTCTGGGTTTTTCTACACCAATAAGAGAGGAATTTTAGATCTGAAACACTGAGGACTTTCAAGAACCCATCCCATTGAGGAGAACCGGAAAATACCTGTCTCGTTTTCCTCTCAGGTGCCCCATTTTTTAATATAATATAAAATTCTTTTAAATACATTGTTCTTGTCTTGTCTATTGGATGCATGGAGCCATATTGCATTTTATCTGCTTAATGTCTTTTGTGCTTGGATCTGGATTTGTGCAGCACTATTTGGATCACCTCATTGCAGACTTAAAGATATTTTGCAGCCATAATCGATGTTAGGGCTATTTTTTATGCGTAGCTAAAGTGATCTTTTATGACGAAAGATTCATACTAAGTAGCATGTGAATTTAGGATATGAAAGACATTCTAACACAGGACCTAGATGGTAAGAGAGGTAAGTGGATAGCTGTTATTCTTGAATATGATTTAGAGATGAAGCCCACTAAACTCATCAAAGGCCAAGGTCTAGCTAGATGAATGACTGAATCCAATTTTCAAGTTCTTGATATTAATATGATTAATGCTTTAGATGAACAAGAGGAACTCTCAACTCCCATTGTTGAAGACCATTTTATGAATTCCTCTTGGTATGTTGATATTATTTATGTTTTCTTAATTTGAATACACCTCTCAGTTTATCAAAAACAAGGCAAGGTTTTTAAAGTTAAAAGTTGTAAACTATTGCATTATAGATAAATGTCTTTATTGGAAAAATGCAAGTGGGATATTGCTTAAATGTTTGCCTGAGTTTGATGCAGAGAAGGTTAAGCACGAACTCCATGATGGAGAATGTGGGTGCCACCTCTACTGGAAGACAACAGCTAACAAAATCCTAAGGGTTGGTTACTATTGGCCCACTCTCTTTCTTGATGTACACAAGATGATAATTGCCTGTCATAAATGCCAACTTTTTGAAGGCAAAAGAAAGTTGCTACCCTTACCTCTGCATCCCATCACTGTTGAAGCTCCATTTCAACAGTGGGGACTTGACTTCATAGGAGAAATCCATCCACCATCATCTGCCCGGCATAGATGGATTCTCACTACCACATAATACTTCACCAAATGGATAGAATCCATTCCTTCTAGGCAAACCAATGACTCTATCATCATAAAATTCATTGAGACAAATATTCTCTCTAGATTTGGCTATCCTAGGAAGATCATCACTGATAATGCAGCTACATTTGGATCAAAGAAGATGGTTGAATTATGTCACAAATATCAGATTACATTGGGCCACTCTAGTGCTTATTACCCTCAAGGTAATGGGTTAGCAGAATCCTCAAACAAGAGTTTGGTGAACATAATCAAGAAGCTGTTGGAGGACAACAAGAAGTCTTGGCACACAAAGCTAGTGCATGCACTTTGGGCTGACAGATTGACATTGAAGAAATCTATTGGAATGTCACCCTACCAGCTTGTGTATGGTACGATGCAATTTTTCCAACCAGCCTTGGTGTGCCAGTTATGGAGTTCATTCAAGAGGTCCAGTCTGAAGACAATGACATTATTAGAAGAACAAATATATATTTCATCTTCAGCAAACCAGAGAGGAGGTTTATAACAAAGCATTGCAGAAACAGATCAACATTAAAAAAATATTTTTGATAGAAGAACAAAGGCCAGCAATTTCAAGATTAGGGACAAAGTTTTAAAGTGGGACTCAAGGAGGGAAGCCAAGGGCAAGCACGGGAAATTTGACAACTTATGGCTTGGCCCTTATCTCATTCATTCAGCTGTTGGTAACAATGCCTATTTCTTACGAGAGTTGAATGGGCCGTTGTTTTGGGGTCATATAAATGAGTAACAAAACATATCTTGATCACCTTTAACTGTTTGGAAGCCTTTTATCTTTTTCTCATTATAAATATTTCATCTATCATTGCATTCAAAATTAGAAAAATCTAAAATACAAAAATAATAGAAAGAGAAAATAGGGCAGATTGTAAAAACAAGAAAGGTACAACCCCATACCAAAAAAGAGAAACAAAATATGAAAATGTGCAAGCTCAAATGCCACTCCTAAGAAACACACTCCTAGTTAGTCATACAGCCTAATCATGACTAATTAGTTTTAAATTTACTGTTGATAGGGTAGTGAATTTGGTTTGCCAAACTGTTTAATATTGGCTCATCAGTAGATAGATTAGGATAGAAATTAAAGGTTCAAACAAGAACAAAATACGAACCTTGGTTTTTTTAAACGGGATGACTCAATACGGCTGAGTCAAATTAAACAGGAGGTAAAATTAGTTCTAATGAAACCAAAATTTGAACCAGATAACAAGGAAAAACAACTCGAATAAACTCAAAAACAGAGCTGAAAAAAGAGAAGGTCGTGCTCTAAACTTTCAGATCTTAAGCCTTCCATTTTGATTTAATTTTCTGAAAAATAATATCTATGTGCAGCTTGTTTTTCATACCATAGATCAGCAACAAGTTAGACTATTCAATCTTGACTTGTATGCTTTTAAATTTCTTTTTTAGAAGTTAGTGAATAAAAATCTCTTAGACTGTTTAATCCTAACAGATAGTAGATTAGGTAGAGAAACATGTGAACTCAAATGTTTAATCTGAGTTCATGGAGGAATAAGAAGTAGAAATAGATTAGATTTTTCACTTTCAAAAGAATAAAATGTTGTAAGAGAGTTTGTCAATCCAAGTGCACTCTAAAAAAGAAAAAATGTTAGATCAGTATGATTGGGTAGGTAGAGAGCTTGTGTTGATGAAGATCCATTGTTTTTTATAGCTGTTAACATTTTTCAGAGCAAAAGAAGATCATCCAAGTAAATAAAGTTGCAACCCAATGGATAGGGCACTGATCAGCCTCCCAAATAATGCAAGTCTGAAGTTCTTGATGCCTTCAAGAAGGCACCATCCCCAAGTGGAGCCACTGTTAGCCACCTATAAAATTTGTTATATCAAAAGGTGGCTAAATCATTTTTTTTTTAGCCTTCAAGAAACAAGTTTTATTGCTAAAAATTTTTATCTCTTGAAGACTCATGAAGACATCATGCCCTTTTTTTAAACCTTCACTGTTGTTTCCCTTTCGAAGATGTTGAAAATCTGCTATTTTCATAGAGAAAAGACTACTGCAAAAGCCCCATTTTTCTGCTCCTTCACTCAAATCTAACCTTCATTTTTACCCCTCTATCCCCCATGAAGTTCCTCTATTTTTCATGATCTCCCTTCTTCCCTTCATGAAAATCCTTTTACAAAGTTTAAAACTCATTTTTAAACTTTACCGAAACCCCCAAATCCATCAAAAACTTTGAAAATTTTCATAAAAAGTAAGTATTTTTTACTATGGGCTTAAGCCCCTTTTGGGCTAAGTCCTAACCACTTCCCCACATGTGCCCTGGCGGTAGAACCAATCGCTAAACCCTTTCGGTGCTTATTGCATCGGAAACAAATGAAGAACGCAAGTCCTTTTGGCCTTTATAAGACTTCCGATGCAATTAGCCCTCTTAATATGTAAACTCTCGATCCTTTGTTTTCTTTGAAAACCAAGTGTAAAAGGCCAAAGCACTTATCGCATCGGAAATAATCAGAGCACACAAGTCTTTTTGTTGTAATAAGTCTTCCGATCCGATGAGCCCCTTTGTTTTTAAAAACCCCGATTTTATGGTTGTTTCATATAACCACAGAGCCTGCATCTGGCGCTTAAACCTTGTGAATAAACCCATCTCCGATGTAAATTTCCTTTGTAAAACATAAAAACCCCCTTTTCCTAATTTTTGGTCTAAACCCGCCAGAACAATGTTTTTCAATGAAAATGGGTAGATTGAAAAGTCTCACACCATTGTTCCGATGCGATTGAGCCCCATTGTATAAACCCCACCCTCCGCCTCTCTCCATATAAACCTACGCCCGGGACCAAGAGTTAAAGTCTCGAAGCGCTAATCACATCGGAGAAATTCAAATGGGTAGATTGAAAATCTCAACCGTTCCTTCCGATACAATTGGCCCTTATACATATAAGCCCTGGGCCTTTGTTTTCCCGTATATCAATAGGCCCCCTGCAATCAGGCACCAAGTTTGTTATATATAACCCGCCCCCAAAACCAAAACCTTTGCTTTTCATAATTTTTTTGATTCTCATGTGTTATAAAGGGTTTCTGTCGGTTTTTTATTTGAAGAAATCTCCACTATTGATCCCAAACCAATCAGCGGCCAACGCTATCTCGCATCGCAGAATATCATTGGGCACAATTTGTTATTTTATTCCTGCCCCCGAACGGAAATCCTCCGACTCATTTCCCACCATCGATCTGATCCTCAGATTGACGTCCAACTCTCAATCACATCGGCGTCGTTCAAGTTTTTCCCCCCACCGATCGCATGGCTCCGATTTCATCTGGGTCGTCCACGTGTCCAGATCGGACAGTCTAGATTGCATCTCCCGACTTTGGTTAAATTCATGTGCCCGCTTCATAATGTTTTTCGGCTAATCATAGTCGTTGATCTCTGCAGATCAACGGTCCTTATTTAACCTTTCTCCACCTTTGTATTATTTTCATTTAACCCCCAGATGCAATCTCTGTCGTTGATCCTGCACATCCAATGGCTCATATTAACCCCGACAGGCCCGACCCTTGTGGGTCCTGCCTTCCTCAAGATTTGATCTCCGCCGTCCAAATCTTAGATCTAACGGCTCAGAATGAAACCGCCCTTCCCGCTTTTGCCCACGCATCTATCCAATATCGCGCTCGCTCCCCACCGTTAGATCTGAGGCCCCAGATCTAACGGTCGACATTCCATATCGCGTAACTTTAGCCGCGAAGGTTAATCCCCAAAATTTACGCGATATAACCTATTTTGAAAAGACATGTGGCGGCCTCTAACGCATATCGCGTTCAAAAAGGCGAAACCACCTTTCTCCCATTTTTCTACGCGAAACCCATGGTTTCTCCTCTCGAAACCGCCTTCCCTCGTTTATACCACGTTTTATCGTGTGCAACATCCATCGTTGATCTCTGCAGATCAACGGTCTCAATTGGATTTCGCGTTGTTCTATCGCCCTCCGCCATACACCAAGGGATTTCAACAAGTAATCCTGACCGTTGATCTCCTAGGGCCGAACTAATCTAACGGCCTACGACCATTCGGAAACCCCGAATTCCATTTCAATACTTTTCCTCTGCCAAAGGGTATTTTACCCTATTTCCTTTGTATTTCTTCGCATTTTCTGCCTTTTCATTATAAAGTGACTCATTCACTTTGTATATTCACGACTAATCTTGACCGTTGATCAGACATAGATCAACATGTCTAACTTAAAACTCCACCGCTTATTCATCAAACGCTTCCCTTTTTTATCTTCGCACGCAATATCCACCGTTGGATGCTCTCATCCAATGGCCACACTCTTATCTGCAACCTCTGAAGCAGTTTACCTAGCCACGCAGGATTTTATAACTTTTTTTGTATTTTGCAGGTTTTAATGGTTTTTCCATTATATAAAAGGAAAAATTAAAGCCAAGGATGACGATCCTCCAGGCTTTCATTCATTGAAGAAGATCGTTTTGCGAGGTTCTATACCACGTTTCGTCAATACAACATGAGTATTGATGCCATATGAACCCCGTATCACCTGCATATCAACAAGACACAGCAATGCATAATTGAAATAAAAAGTATCAGTGTCGAAGACCCAAACACAGTGTTGGCCCCCCTATGAAATTCTTGACAAGCAAGCTGGGGGGCTGAATGATTGTTGAGCCTTAAAGGGATGCCTTTCCCTGAAAAACCATTCCCCTTGAAGCCTCTGAGTGCTTTTCCTTATATAAATCCTCTCTACTAGTACATTGCTCAAAAAGGGCCTATTATTCCCTCCTTTACCCCTGCGAAATACATCAATCCCCCTCTTTTCCCTTTATCCGAATTCCCTTTCTTCCCCCCCCCAAGATTCCCCCTCTCTATGCCTAAATCCCCCAAAATCCCCTTTAAATTTCCCCATCTCCCTTATTTCCCTAGTTTCCCCCTCCATCTCCCCTACCGTTACCCTTTGATTGCTCCCAAAACTCATTAAAAATGAATTAAAATGATAAATTTTATGTTTTTGGGTCTTAGCCCTTCTTCTGATAGCCCCGCGCCCTTTTCCTTCCATAGAACCCCGCGCCGTGACCTAGGAGTTTCCCCACAGGGGGCTTTATTCTATCCGTATGGTCAAACCACGGAGCCCCCGTAGTTGACTCCTCGGGATATGAGAAAACCCGATCGAACGGTTGTTGTTCACTACGGGGGGGGCGCTCCAAAACTCTCGTGCCCGTATGCCTCGGCCCCCCGTAGTTGATCTCCACCATCCATTCGCTCAACAGATCGACGGCGCGGAGCGCGCGTGAAATGGTGGTCCCCACTCCACGTGCTGTTTTCCAAAACCCGCCGGTAAATTCCGCACCACCCATCTGCAGCAGGCAGTTTTCCCCGGAGAGCCAGCGATTCCATACGCTGGGTGACGCGTGTCCGAGCGCACTATTTCGAAAACCACCATTTCGCGCATTATCTCCCGGACGAAAGTCGGGCAGCGGAATTCACGACCACCGTTAGATCTGGAGATCTTCATCCGACAGCCTCCCTTCGTCCAAGCTGCTTGCTCGTTAATCTGCTTGCGCTGTGCTCGATGCCCCACCGTCTATCACCCTCGCCGTTGATCTCCTACGCGATCAACGACCCAGATCTGTTCATCCTTCACTGACCGAGTCCACCCTCCATGTTGTAAATCCACGTGTCACACCGTACAGTCTTCTATTTCATCGCATAAGTCGTTCATTTTTTGTGTTTTTTGTATGTTTTCTAGTCGAACTCCCTCTGCAAACCGTCACCATTCACCAGAGCATTTCCTCCCTTGGACTCCTGCCTTTTTCGCCATGTCACCACCTGCACGTCCATTTTGTCCATCCACGTCACCCGCCACCCTCGCCCATGGATTTCTTCACAGTCTTCGTGTTTTGCAGGGATATTTAAAAGAGGTGGTCGTCATGATATACGTTTACGCTACTAGGACAAATGAATCCGAAGAAGATCTGTTTCAGGAACAGAATTTATTAGGAATGACCAAGGAAGGTGAATACAGGGCCCGCATTAAAGAAACCGACTTCAAACCCTGCAGGAATACCTTCGGGCACCATTTAGAGCGCAGTATGGCAAGATCAGAGAAAAAAGAACGTTTTCAGAGTACAGAGCAGAGGGATTAGGGCACATCAACGAAGATATTAAGCCCTAAATCAGAAATTTAAAGAGGCGAAGCACCATTTTGAAGACCCCGAGGATCGATCTGGAGGTCCTGAACATCAGTAAGAGGTAATATCAGGGTTTATTTTCCAGCAGAATGTTTTCTTGATCAGTCAGACATTTATGAGACAGACCTTTCAAGCAGTGTATTTCATTTTTTGTCCAAATCACCTGGAGTACAACAAGCCAAAAGTTCAAGATCATACCCAAAGCAGATCATTCTTTTACAAGGAAGGTGACAGAGATTAAATACATAGCAGGACAAGCAGAATGGTTTTCGGCCCTGCATTCATTGTTATGTTTAATGATACATTTAATTTTCACCTACTCCTTCAGTCGATCTTAGGTTCATCCTTTGCTATAAAGAACAGAAGAAAACTTTGTAATGGTTGTTGATGAAATATCAGTCAAACGCAAGTATTGTTTCCTCTTGAGACAAGTTCTCTGTGTAAATTGTAAGATAGACTGAGATTAGATGTATTCACACTGAATGTTCAAGCTATGGGCTATGATGTACCTGATTGGTTTTGTTTTTAATATGACAAGCATGTTTCTTTGGATCCTGATCTAAAGCAGCTGGTGATGTTCCCTCTTTCTCTGTATTTGTGATTGACTTTCTCTCATTGCATGCTACATTTCATTTCATTTCTGCTGGTAGGCAACAGAAGTATAATATATGATTCACCCTTGATAGGTGCCCTATATTTCCTGCTCTCCCTGCCTCAATGTTTTCTACTTATACGTGTATCTGAATATTGATTTCTATTAATTTAACCAGTGTAGTGGATGATATTGCCTGCTCTCTGATGTATGAATTGATGAAGTCCATGTTTAGATGTTCTTGGTAGGATTTAGCTGGAAGGTTTGGGAACACTGGGGATTAGTGTTAGCCCTGTCCACTAAGATCTTTGCATGACCAGCTAGCCTTTCTAAGATCCCTTCTTTCACCTCTAATTTTGTCCAAGCAGGCCTGGAGTTAAATGACCTCTTGTCTGATCTATAGACAGAGTTGGTTGGTTCTCCTCCTTTCATTTTTTGTCCTTAATGTCCCATTCCACCCAGTATCTCTAAAGATCCAGATGATTTAGATGACTAGCCCAACTGAAAGCTTGCACATTAAACAACAAGTAAATCCTTTCTTGACTCCATTTCCCAATGGCCTTGATGTTCTCTAAGTTATTTACCTTTGCCTAGTTTACTCTATGCTCACCCTTGCCTTATATTGGACTCTTCTTTCTTGATTCCCAACAACCAAACTCTTAATCAAACAAACAAACCCTGTGCTTCATACCTAGCCTAGCATCTCATTTTGAGCTCTCAAAGACATATCATTCTTTGCTTCATGGAGATATCCCTCTCCGGGTCCAGGAGGGCTAGATCCTAGGGCCCAAAAGTTGTTCTGATGTTGTCTCATCTTTTGGTCTTTCCAATCTGGCCAAAACATGGGAACCCCAACATAATGGCGACCATACTAGGGATATTTGAATGCTTTACACTTTGAACATCCCTAGGCATTCAAACCCACAAATATCTGGTTAGATTGGCAGAAAGTCATCCCTTTCTTCAATCATCCTCCGTCCGTTATGTGTCTCATACTCTTCGACAGAGCCTGGGAAGGGCCAGGTAGCCTCCGGATCTCACCCTCTTCGGAGGTGACATATCTGGTAAACGCCCTCCCAGTCAATCTCTGGTTGGAGTTTTTTGTGTTTTGAGGTTATTCCTGAAAGGTGACATTACCTAATTGTTGATGGTGGACAGCAGCCTGCTCCAAACAGTCAAATCCATCCACCTGGCGACTCCACACTCCACACTCCACAATCCTCAAAGACTCCACTGGAGGAAGAACCTGAAAAATGGCCAGACCCCATAGAAGGGTAGAACATACGGGTTGGATTTGGTTTAAATAATTCATTTTTTTTGTCTATCACTATGTTCTGTCCTACTTTAAGCCTAATCAAGTGTACAAAGATGAAACCCACACTGAATGTGGGAAAGACCTCAAGCCTTAGTCTGCAGACCGTGAGCAGACCTGTACTCCTGTGAAGAAACTGGTGGAACAAGAAGCTCATGTTGTATCTCCCACTCTTCAAGAAGCTTCAAGCAGCCATGAGCCGATTGTTACACCACCCACACCTACAAAGGTCATAGAAAGATATAAGCCTCTGGTTTTACCTCTTTTCTTCCAACCCCTGCCTGCAGAACTTATTAACCAGCTACCTCATTTTGATGGAGAAAATGAAAGGGCCACTGCCGAGGAACATGTTCAAAACCTTGAGGATTTACTTGAGCTGTATGAAATAGAAGAAGATGATGTGTGCATTAGAATTTTTGCCTTGTCATTGCAAGGAAATGTTAAGAGTTGGTTCAAATGCCTTCCAGTGGCAAGAATTTTCAGCTTTCATCAATTTTCTCGAGTTTTCCTTGATAGATGGGCAGCCCTGAAAAACACTCTCCTCATCCTAAAAGAATATCATAATTTGAGAAGGAAGCCAGGAGAGATAGTGCAGAATTTTTCAGCCAGGTTCAATAAGGTATATGATGCAATGCCTTCTGATATAAAACCACCTTTGGGATGGGCTTTATTGCACTATCCAAGTTCTTTTTACCCCGAGGTGGAATTCCATATAAGGCAAAAAGAGCCTTTGAGCCTGGAGGAAATGCAGGATATAGCAATCACTGTCGAATACAACATACAGTGCAGGGAAGAAATATTACAAGCAGCAAGGAAGGACCGAACAGAGCAAACAGCGCAGATCTCTTTAGAGGACAAGCTGGAAAGACTGATAGAGACTGCCAGTTCCTTGCTGAAAGCAAAAGAGCAAGAATATGAGGCTGAAACCAGAGAGGATGATTGGAAGAGACCTACTACTTGTCCTCGAAAGAGACAAATCAGATCACTGCAAGATAGAAGTTACATGCAAAGCATGTATGAGGAACCAGAGCTTAGATCAGAAAATGAACTTGCAGACTATTTTGTAGAAAGACTCAATAAGAGTTCTAAAGACTTGGTGGGTAACAATGATTGTAATTATGATTTCTCTAATGATGATCTGACTGATGATAATTTTTCCCAAATGGAAACTGAGCTTGCAGGGCCATCATCAGTAGATTCATGGGAGGAAGATCACGACCATCAACTTCAGGAAAAAAATGAGCTAAGGAAGGTTGTCTATGATACTAATGGAGAAAGTGCAGAAAGCATGATAGCAGACGAAGATTCATTGAATCTTCAATCTGATTTATATCCGAACATCAGTTATATCTGTCAAGAAGACAGAAGCCAGCGGCTTTTCAGCGCAGAGGACAAGGAGGAAATAGATGAAGAAAGTCTTGAGCGGAATGAATCTCCCGAGCCTTCTCCCAAAGGGATTGAGGTAATCAAAGAAACCCCCGCTCAAGAATATGCTAATTTTTTCACAAAGTTCAGTACGTTTCAGCAGAACCAGCCTGCGGTACTAGAGGACAGCGTTGTTGAATATAATGAGCCCTCTAGCTCAGGCTGCATTGAAGATGAGAGAGATCTCCTTCTCCACATACATCTTTGTCTTGATCCAGCGAGAGAAGAGATATTCCTGGTTGATGCCCATATGCCAAATACTCCCAATCAGGAAGAGGAGGAGTTTAATTACAAAGGCCTCACTACAGATGTAGTGATTGAAGTTGCCCGGGATGCAGACAGCCTATCAGTCGTGGTAGGCTCTGAAGGAAAAATTTTACATCATGATTTTGTTGATCCTGTGGTAGAATACATGGAGGCCTTCACTGGCTCAGTTCCTCAAGCATTGATCTTCTGCAAGAGCCAAACACAACAAAGTTGGCCACCACTGCTGGTGGCCTCAGTTTTGAAGAACCACATGCAGAGCACCCTGTGGTTATCTCTGATAGGCAGTCAGTGCTCATATCCTTTTTTGCTATTATTAGACTGGCTGCATTGGCATTATTGCATCACCTAGAGTATCATAGATTTCCAGTTAGAGTAGGGTAGGTAGGAAAAGCTCAATAAAGCTCAGTGTGTGAGCATGTAGTTAGTTGTTTTTAATTTATGCAAAGTCCAACAGGTCAGACAGTCTAATCCTGACTTGGCTGGTTTTAAATTTCCTGTCTTAGAATGTAGGTGAAGGAACCTGCTGGACAGTTTAATCCCAGCAGGTATTAGATTAGGTAGAGAAATGGATGAGGCCAACAGTCTAATCTAGCCTCATGGAGAAATAAGGGTAGATCTAGAGTAGGTTTGTTTTTTCTTTCAAAATGAAATAATGTAAAGGGTCTGCTAGTTCAAATGCACCCAAGAGAAAATTGTAGAACTGTAGTTTGGGTAGGTAGTTTGGTTGGGAAAATGTTTCTGCTGATATATCATGTTTGTAAGTGGGCTATAATCAACAAAGAAAGATGGCTTATGCTACAGTATCCGGTCACACCAAGAGATTTAATTTTAATTTTACCTCCAAGGAGTACTCCTATCCCCATGTGGAGCCATCATGGCTTCTCATGAAATTTCACAGTGTCAGGGACTAATGATTTATCAAGGGATTCCTTTTCCAAAACCATCTCTTAAGTGTGTTTCCTAGCATTGTGGTCGGCATAAATCCTCTCTTACTCATTCTCAAAAAAGGGCCCATTATTCCCTCCTTTACTCCTCGCAACACTCAACTTCTTTCTCGATCCCACTCCCTTTCTTCCGCCCCGGAGATTCCCTCTCTATGCCTAAATCCCCCAAAATCCCCTTTAAATTTCCCCATCACCCTTATTTCCCTAGTTTCCCCCTCCATCTCCCCTACCGTTACCCTTTGATTGCCCCCAAAACGCATTAAAAATGAATTAAAATGATAAATTTTATGTTTTTGGGTCTTAGCCCTTCTTCTGATAGCCCCGCGCCCTTTTCCTTCCATAGAACCCTGCGCCGTGACCTAGGCGTTTCCCCACAGGGGGCTTTATTCTATCCGTATGGTCAAACCACGGAGCCCCCGTAGTTGACTCCTCGGGATATGAGAAAACCCGATCGAACGGTTGTTGTTCACTACGGGCGGTCGCTCCAAAACTCCCGTGCCCATACGCCTCGGCCCCCCGTAGTTGATCTCCACCGTCCATTCGCCCGACAGATTGACGGCGCGAAGCGCGCCCGAAATGGTGGTCCCCACTCCACGTGCTGTTTTCCAAAACCCGCCGGTAAATTCCGCACCACCCATCTGCAGCAGGCAGTTTTCCCCGGAGAGCCAACAATTCCATACGCTGGGTGACGCGTGTCCGAGCGCACTATTTCGAAAACCGCCATTTCGCGCATTATCTCCCGGAGGAAAGTCGGGCAGCGGAATTCACGACCACTGCTAGATCTGGAGATCTTCATCCGACTGCCTCCCTTCGTCCAAGCTGCTCGCTCGTTAATCTGCTTCCGCCGTGCTCGATGCCCCACCATCTATCACCCTCGCCGTTGATCTCCTACGCGATCAACGACCCAGATATGTTCATCCTTCGCTGACCGAGTCCACCCTCCATGTTGTAAATCCACGTGTCACACCGTACAGTCTTCTATTTCATCGCATAAGTCATTAATTTTTTGTGTTTTTTGTATGTTTTCCAGTCGAACTCCCTCTGCAAACCGTCACCATTCACCAGAGCATTTCCTCCCTTGGACTCCTGCCTTTTTCACCATGTCACCACCTGCACGTCCATTTCGTCCATCCACGTCACCCGCCACCCTCGCCCATGGATTTCTTCACAGTCTTCGTGTTTTGCAGGGATATTTAAAAGAGGTGGTCATCGTGATATACGTTTACGCTACCAGGACAAATGAATCCGAAGAAGATCTGTTTCAGGAACATAATTTATTAGGAATGACCAAGGAAGGTGAATACAGGGCCCGCATTAAAGAAACCGACTTCAAACCCTGCAGGAATACCTTCGGGCACCATTTAGAGCGCAGTATGGCAAGATCAGAGAAAAAAGAACGTTTTCAGAGTACAGAGCAGAGGGATTAGGGCACATCAACGAAGATATTAAGCCCTAAATCAGAAATTTAAAGAGGCGAAGCACCATTTTGAAGACCCCGAGGATCGATCTGGAGGTCCTGAACATCAGTAAGAGGTAATATCAGGGTTTATTTTCCAGCAGAATGTTTTCTTGATCAGTCAGACATTTATGAGATAGACCTTTCAAGCAGCGTATTTCATTTTTTGTCCAAATCACCTGGAGTACAACAAGCCAAAAGGTCAAGATCATATCCAAAGCAGATCATTCTTTTACAAGGAAGGTGACAGAGATTAAATACATAGCAGGACAAGCAGAATGGGTTTCGGCCCTGCATTCATTGTTATGTTTAATGATACATTTAATTTTCTCCTACTCCTTCAGTCGATCTTAGGTTCATCCTTTGTTATAAAGCACAGAATAAAACTTCGTAATGGTTGTTGATGAGATATCAGTGAAACACAAGTATTGTTTCCTCTTGAGACAAGTTCTCTGTGTAAATTGTAAGATAGACTGAGAATAGATGTATTCAGACTGAATGTTCAAGCTATGGGCTATGATGTACCTGATTGGTTTTGTTTTTAATATGACAAGCATGTTTCTTTGGATCCTGATCTAAAGCAGCTGGTGATGTTTCCTCTTTCTCTGTATTTGTGATTGACTTGCTCTCATTGCATGCTACATTTCATTTCATTTCTGCTGGTAGGTAACAGAAGTATAATATAGGATTCACCCTTGATAGGTGCCCTATATTTCCTTCTCTCCCTGCCTTAATGTTTTCTGCTTATACGTGTATCTGAATATTGATTTCTATTAATTTAACAAGTGTAGTGGATGATATTGCCTGCTCTCTGATGTATGAATTGATGAAGTCCATGTTTCGATGTTCTTGGTAGGATTTAGCTAGAAGGTTTGGGAACACTGGGGATTAGTGTTAGCCCTGTCCACTAAGATCTTTTCATGACCAGCTAGCCTTTCTAAGATCCCTTGTTTCACTTCTAATTCTGTCCAAGCAGGCCTGGAGTTAAATGACCTATGGTCTGATCTATAGACAGATTTGCTTGGTTCTCCTCCTTTCATTTTCTGTCCTTAATGTCCCATTCCACCCAGTATCTCTAAAGATCCAGATGATTTAGATGACTAGCCCAACTGAAAGCTTGCACATTGAACAACAAGTAAATCCTTTCTTGACTCCATTGCCCAATGGCCTTGATGTTCTCTGAGTTATCTACCTTTGCCTAGTTTACTCTATTCTCACCCTTGCCTTATATTGGACTCTTCTTTCCTGATTCCCAACAACCAAACTCTTAATCAAACAAAAAAACCCTGTGCTTCATACCTAGCCTAACATCTCATTTTGAGCTCTCAAAGACATATCATTCTTTTCTTCATGGAGAGATCCCTCTCCGGGTCCAGGAGGGCTAGATCCTAGGGCCCAAAAGTGGTTCTGATGTTGTCTCATCTTTTGGTCTTGCCAATCTGGCCAAAACATGGGAACCCCAACACACAGCAGAGATGAAGAATTAAACATTGATTATACAGTTTGGAGTGGTTTACGGCTAATATCCATAATCAAAAGCCTAATCCACTAAAATTAAACACAATTAAAGGAAAATCAAGAACATTTATCAGACAGAGGATGCCTCCACTACCACATCAGAGGCTAATTGATTCCTCTTAGCTACCAAAGCCACCTATAGCCTCAAAGCATTCAACAGAGGCCGAGTAATGACCAGAACAGAGGATATTTGCCTCACAATAGCCAAACAGTTAATTCAGCCAAAGAACTTATTGCAAAATATCCGCTGAGTTACTACAGAGATGACACAGAGCCTTAAAGTCAACAAAAGCTCCTCACCGAGCTTAAAAATTAATGTAAATCAATTAATACAGGAAAATATCTGTAAAATTCTCCATCGAGCCCCTCAAAGGCGAAGAAGTATTAATCTATATTAATTGATTCTAGGAGATCTTTTATCCCATCCCACCTCCTCATATCTTCTATAAATACTTATGTAGAAGAGGAAACATGGTTGGTTGCAGAACTTTGAAATATACTTGTGCTCGAAACTTCTACTTGTAAATAGTGTTAAAAGGCTCTTGAAGCTCTGTTTGTGATCTAATAAGTTAGGCTGGATAGTGAAGATGATTGTTGAACTGAAACATTGGACTTGAAGATGTAACTGGTTTGACTTCAATATACAAGCTGTTTCTTGGGATCCTGGTCTATATCACTGGTGAAGTGCCCCTTTCTTTGTTATTATTTTTCCTTCAATGTATGTCATACTGTCCATTATTCTCTGATAAAGAACAGCAAGCATAGAGTTAGGACTTACTGTTTACAGTACCCTTCTCTGACTGATAAGCTTTATCTCAATGTTTTCCTCTAATTTTTTTTATTTAAGAATGATTCAATACAGTTTAAGCAGTTAGGAATGTTGGCGTTCCCTCATCCTACTGTTTGCTTTAAACATTACTCTTGAATGTTATTTTCATTATTTTCTTATTAAAGTTAGACTAGAAAGGTGATGGTGAACCCTGTTTTCTAGCTTCTATTCTCCAAAGGCAATTCTGAAAGTTTCCCTAAGTGTTTGCTGAAAGCAGACTAGGTTTAAAATTACCTTATCTGATCTTAAGTTGCATTTTGTTTCTC
Organism: Pinus albicaulis; assembly: GCA_034641835.2. Lineage (NCBI taxonomy): Eukaryota > Viridiplantae > Streptophyta > Pinopsida > Pinales > Pinaceae > Pinus > Pinus albicaulis. The sequence continues at coordinate 1,254,221,088 of CM076583.1, forward strand.
TTATGTGTTCTTCATCCTTTCTGAAAGTAATTATGTGGATTACTGGATTGTTTTTTCTATTAAGTTTTCTTTAATACGAGCTTTTCCAAAGAGGTTTATGGTGAGCCCTACCCTTTGGTTGGTTTTAAACAGTTGCTTGAAGGCTTTTTCTTGTTTGGACTGACTATAAATCCTTGTTGAAATTATTATCAGTTTCCACCCCTCCAACACTTTATTGTTTCCATTCCATCATTTTATCTCAAAGATCTTGTGATATAGATGACTTTCCCTTTGGATCACTCTTGAATTGTTGCACAATTAAAAGCCCTATTATGACTCCATAGCCCAATGGACTAAAAACCAGCGTTATATCTATCTTTTTAGCCAAATCTTGTTCTGATTGCTTGCAACTTCACACCTTTGAAACTCTTTCCATTTAGGACTTTCCACCCAAGTAATAATCATGCTCAACCATCCAAAAATAACAAAAACCCTCGGTATTCATAACTAGCCTAATATCATTACCCAAAAGCCTTAAAGATAAATCAATCTTTGCACTTATTGGAGGGATCCCTCTCCGGATTCAGGAGGGCTAGATCCTAGAATCCCAAAGTGGTTTAAATAGTGTTCTCCCTGCAGTTTGACTTTGCCAATATTGCAAATTACAAGGAGCTAACACCATGCAAAGACATCACGGACCTCGCGGAAAAGGCTAGTATAAACCTGGACTTCATTTGAAGAATAGGTGACCCCTATATGGATGTTCTCGATGATTCCCGGTTTTATGAAAATGTCGAGAGGCATCGTCTGAGTGATGTTACTCAAGTTACCCTCCATAAAATCTTTGTGTGTCAGAATAGGTGTTTGAAGTGGAGGAGAAGGAACCTGAGAAGCGAACCTCTCAAGACACGTAGACATGGCCCCGAGGTCAGGCATGAACGAGGAACAATGATGACTATCATCCCACAGAGGATCCTCGAGAGACATTGCTTCCACGATGGCTTTATCGAAGTGAAATATCTCTTTCAAGGGATCGAATGAATCTGAATTGCTGAGCCAAGGGGATTGAGAATGAGTGTCGAGAGACATGCCCAAAGGATCATGATCAGGAGGCGGAGGTTCCGAAGCCAAAATAAGTTCACAATAGTCAATCTCGATCGGACTTAACGGCATCGAATCTCTAAATGAATCGATCTACTAAGGCGAAGGCATGATCCACGGGTCGTCAAACCGAGAGATCATATTAATTTGAATAGTGTTGGGTGGAGGAAGAGGAAAAATACCCATGAGGGTAGGATATTTGAAGAGACCCGGCCCTACGCTCTCGTAGGGATTAGGAATTTGATCCACATACGGAAAATTGTTCTCGGAAAACGAAGTGAAGAATGACAAGTGATCAACAACAACGATATTTCCTTCATGTGGAAATTTCAAAACATGAAAGAGAGTGGATGGCACACACAACATAGCATGAGTGCAACTACGACTGAGGAGAATATTGTAATTGAGCTTGGTGTCAACTACCTCAACCTTGACATTGATCATCTTCCCTTCTAAAGTAATCAGTAAACTAGCAATAACACCAAGAGGTTTAGATTCCCTTCCATCAAATGCTTCAAGAGCATTTGGAGATGTATTCAAAGCTGGAAAACCAATGGCTTTCTAGAAGGCATATGACATGACACACGTAGATGCACCCTCGTCCACAACTGCTCGATGGATATTCAGTCCATTAATTCCAACTTGGATGATGAGTGCAAGCTGGTGCGGGAAACGTGGGATGAAATTCTCTAAGTCGAAAGTGATAAGGCTTGAATCAGCGGGATCAACCCCGCCGATCGCATATAACAAAGCTTTCCGTTGAGACGAACAAATCTGAAGTACTTCTAATGTAGACATTGCAGATGGAGCCTAAGCCAAATCCTCAACAATACTATAATGTTGAGCAGCACGGGTGTTGGGATTGTAAGAAGACTTACGGAGTACACCTTTGGAAGGTGGTCGTACAACGGGCTCAGTTCTGGGCCTTTCAATCTGAAGAGGGCCAGAAGCAGGCAGAGGAGGAGGACCATCAATGATCTCCTTCCCCACTGCCTGACGTGGTTCAGTATAATATTTCGACCAGGTAGCGATGGCAATGGATGCAGAACGGTTCATCATGAAAACCTGAGAGCCAAACGGGGTAGAGGACTGAGGTTTCTCTATCATATGGGTTTGCTGTGATGGAAAAGGTTCTTTGAGAACAGTCAGAGTTCCTTGGGTGCCTTTGAGAAATCTACTTACTTCGGCCCGTCGAGGACAATCCCTGGTGTATTTCTCTTCGTCACAAATCAAACAATGGTACTTCAGTTTTTGCTGTGAACCATCATCAACACGAGATTTTTGAGAACCCTGTTTTGGGGTATCGGCTTTGGCCTTACCTTTACCCTTCTTTTTTCCTTTGGAAGTCTTATCCGCTGGATTGGCCTGAACGGCATTGACTTCCACGGTTTTACCAGAATTCGGGGTAGACTTAGAAGCAGTATCATTGGAAGGATTAGATTTTTTCTTCCTCGGGTTCGAAGGAGAAGACTTTTCAGAAGTCTGAGATACGGAACCAACGATACCGTCGACGGATGGTGTCACCGGCGCTTTAGAAGTTCCAGGTCGATGAGCATCGGGAAAGATATCATACAATGTGCCAGGCTGGGAGTACACAAGATCAAGGTACTGGGCACGAGCAATGGCCTGTTCTTCGGTTACACATGCCCCCATAGCTATGTCTTTAGCGATTTGATTGAAAAATGAGGTAGTGAACCAATCAGTTAGAAGTTGATCAGGAATGTCAAACTTGATCAAGCGACAACGACGTCTCCATTCATGAATATCATTCGAGATATGAGTAGCTCGGTCCTGTTTCAAGGATGTGAGGAGGTGCGTCCCAGTCTCATACTGAACTGGTAACTGAAAATGTGTCAAAAACACCATGACTAAAGAGTTGAAATATTGAAATGCCACGAGTCAATTCAATGTACCACTTTGCAGCAGCACCAGTAAGAGTCCTTTGGAAAAGACAGAGTCGGATGGAATCATAAACCTAAGAGTTAGAGGAACACCAAATATGGTATGTCATAACATGCGCTTAGGGGTCTTCTCCAGACTTGTCCTCAAACTTAGGACAATCGCTAGGAATTTTGGTTGGAAATGGAGGCCAATACGGATTATGGAGAATTGGATCATTAGTCAACTTGGACACATCAAGAAATTCCAACATCGCGAGAAACGACAATTGAGGATTAAAAGACATTGGAGGTCTTTGGTAAGGACTAGTGTTGACATTCCACCCAGGCTGGGAGAAATTCTGCCCCCATACATTTTTTCCCGGAGGGTTCTGTCGATAGGGGTTGTAAGCTTGAAATTTTTTCCCATACTGGGGTTGAGGACCGGGATACTGATTCTAAGCATACCATTGAGTTCCTTGCTGAGAAACATATGGATTCTATTGTGGAATGTAATCATTTCCTTGAGGTGGATTATATACCATCTGGGATTGATTTTGAGGGTAATAAGTGAAACCTTGGGGCGCACTGTAAATAGCCTGATATTGACCTTGAGGATGGTAAGTAGCGCCTTGGAGTTGAGTAGGTGGTACCTGCTGAGAAGGTTGAACAGGCTGTTGAGCTAGTTGAACAGGTTGAACCGGCTACTGAGCAGGTTGAACAGGTTGAGCCTGCTGTTGAGCGGGTTGAATAGGTTGAACAGGCTGCTTAGCAGGTTGAGCAGGTTGAATTAGCTGTTGAGGCTGGGCAGGCTGTCCCTGCGGAGCAAGTTGGCCTGGATACTAAGGGCCACTGATTTTCGTTTGTGGAAGAGGTTGGCCCAATGGTTGCGATGGACTAGGTTGTCCCTAATAACCAGGTTGACCCGGAGCATGACCGTAGGGTTGTCCTTGTTGTACAAAAGTTTGCCCTTGCTAAACGTAAGGTTGTTGTTGTTGCACAAAAGGTTGTCCCTGTGGTGGATACATTTTCTTGGTTGATACTGAGGTTGACCAAAAGGACCGTAGGGTTGTCCTTGTTGGACCGAAGGTTGACCCTAGAAGGGTTGGCCTTGCGGACCGCAAGATTTTCCCTGAGGACCAAAGGTTTGTCCCTGCTGGACCAAAGGTTGTCCCTATAAGGTTTGTCCTTGTGGGCCCGAGGGTTACACCTGTATCAATGGTCCTCGATGAGGAATGATCCGATAGGGATTAGCCGGAGGAAGATAAACAACTTGATTTGGAGCGATAGGAGGAAAATAAACAGGGTTACCATAGACATCATAGTTATGGGGAGGATTGACAGGAACTTGGGGCTGTTGAGAATCCTGAGAGTTCTACTACTAAACAGCCAACGGATACTCATCAAAAGTAATACCTCCAGGAATAGAAGTGGAAGTCATAGCCACACTAGAATCAGGCGTGGTGTCCACAACGCGAGCTTGTGATCTACTCACACTGGGATTTACAGGACACGTGGGATTAAGAAAGATAGACCTGCAAGTATGAAAATATACTGACGACTATTGCGTAACAATCGGTGCAGATGAAGCCATACATATGGTAGGTTGGACCGGGACAGATGTAACAGTGACTGACGAACTAGGTGTCGAAGGTGACAGTCCTAACGAGGGAAGGACTGAACTCCTTAGAGGAGTCGAGGTACTAGATTATGCTACGGATGCAACACCAGAAATAATCTGACTCAAATTCTGATAACTGGGTGGAAGTGACACTGATGGAGGAGAATATTGACTAGAAACACGCGGAAGATCTTCTGGGAAAAGTTGATATTCTCCTGTAGAAATAGGAATTTCTTCACTGTCAACTGGACTTGAAGAATCCATGTCTGACGAAGCCGTAAGATCGTCGAAAATATGACAAGGACTAGGAGGTAAAGCAGCGGCTAAAAACAGTGATCCCGAAGTAAGAGGAGGAAAATTTTCTTCCCTCCCAAAACCAGACCAAGCTCCCTAAGGAGGCCAATTGAACTCAACTGACTCTTCAGGAGGAGATTGGGTAGCGATAGGTTGAACACTCGGGAGAATAGGTTGCGCAAGCTCGACAGACCTAGTGGACTGAGGGATTTCAAAAGAAACGTCAGGAAAATAACTACCACTAGGAGGCAGTGAAGAAGATGACAAAATTGATGGTTCCGCCACTGTGACAAAATTTCAAAACAGGAAGGAAAATGAGATAGCCAATTCAAGGCTTCAAGATCAAACTCTAAGGAAATACGAAAACAAGCCAAGCATAAAACTTTTAGCGGGTGTGTGATCGTAGGCAGTTAACTCTAGTCGAGAAACAGATAGAAGATGACTCTAGTCACTTTCAATTTTAAACGAGCGTGAAAGGACAAGTGCTCAATGGTATTTTCACTTTTTAAGGAGTCACGAAAAGATCAAAATGAATACTTAGGTAATCTAAGCAAGAGGGTGTACCAAGTTTCCGTGAACTGCCATGTACACCTTGGTTATCAAATGAAAGAGAAATGACCAAGGACTTAACGTACGTGTAGGTAGTCTCCCTGAATGTTGTGTTCGGTGTATCATGGTTACAGGGCAGTAGACTCAGCTTCCTATGGATAAAGGATTTGAACCTATGAGGGTCTCCCTTTATATACGCGATGGTATGGGGAGCACAAGTCCATACTAGTGCTGTCTAAAGCCAAGCAGTGAATGACAGCTACTAGGTTTAACAAATCTGGAACACGTCACTAGCCTAGACCTCTAATAATGTTGCGTAGTTTCCAATGTTTCCTTAGATTAATTGAATCAATTTTAAATTTGTTCTTGAATTAATGTTTCAATTTCAAGGCACTACCAAACTTGATCTCAAATTTCCTAAATGCACACTACATGCAAAAGAACATCATTTTCCATTCGATTAATGCTAACTAAGAGAAGGATAGAGATCTTTCAGAAAGCAACAAACAATGAAAAAATACGAAGAATTCCCCTAATGCACCTAATACAATCAAAACGAGAAACGAAAAACTCTTTCCTAGTTCATCAAGCGCTAGTTATGCAAAAGAACTTTTCATTTCCAATGCAAACGAAAGAATGAAAATTTTTTGTTTTTTGAATGAATGAAGCACACAATGCACTAATTACATTAAAAATAAATTCGAACACTAGTTTAGAGCACTACGAATTTAGAGATCTCAAAATGAATAATTCGAAAGCAATACAGACATAAAAACGCACTCAAACCAATGATGCACTCTTTCAAACAAACAAAAATCTTTCAAAATGACCCAAACGAGAAATGTGATATATGCATGAAGTGAAGAGATGGGGAGTCAAACAAAAACAAAAGCAATCCTTCAACAAACCAAAAACTCAAAGGATCAAGAAAGACTAATAAAACTGGTCAAGGAATCGAAGTTACCAAATCCAAAAAAGACTCGAACTCCAATCAAAAGGCTCAGCGAGCGAAAGAAACCTAGAAACCCTAGGGCTATGAACTACACCAATGAGAGAATAGACAAACAACTGAGAAGAGCAAGCCCACAAGAGTCAAAACAATTCCAAAAGACCAATTGCAGATCAAGAAACAACCCAAAGTCAAGCACAACTGACCAAAAAGTCAGCAAAAGGGTCAAACCCAATCCTGAAGGATTTGGCATGACTGTGTGGCGATAATCCGCGCCAAACAGGGGTTGGCACTACTGTAACAAAAGCAGCAAGCGCCAATTGGCGCAGCTATTCAAATGAAACTCGTGCCAAGCCAGATAACTATGGGAGGAGGGAAGAACTAGTGAGGAGAGGTCAATCTTAACACTCTGGAGCTGAATAGGAGAATTCTAAACAGTCAAGAAAGCTAAAAAAATAGGCAAGCAGTCAAACGACCGAAGTTGACTCAACAAGGCTAATTCTAAATTAGCAATGAGATGACAAAACTCACACTGATCCCCAGTGGAGTCGCCAACTTGTTGGAAAGGTAAATCCCCTCTACGGACAGAGGCGATCCCTCTGGCCCTAGAGTGGGTCTAGCAACAAAGTAACAAGCTAAGGTGTAGGTTCCTAGCTAACAAATGAAATAGGTTGGGGTAGATTGACCTACCTGGAGTCCAACGCGATTGTCGCAGGTGTAGTCGTGGCAGCCTTTCGATCTTTGTCCTGACAGGTTGCAGTCCTTCAGCAATGGTACTTGTATTCCTACACAAAGATCAAAGACAAGAGCGATATACAAGAAAATAACTTCATTCGTAGCTAAGTAGTCAGTTAAGGAGGACTAAACACTTTGCATAAAATAAACCATATTAACACAAGATGGGAACCAGACAATAGTCATGTATATATAAATAGAAGAAATAGATTACAACCAGATCCTTGATGGCGCAGCCTCCTTAAGCGGGTTCAGTCGAAGCACATCTCAAAGGATCGTGGGGAATTGGAACAAGGCGAGGACACAAGCCTAAGCTCTCTCTCGACAAAGGTCTCTTTCTGATCTATCTCACCAACACGATGTTCATCAATTCTCTTCAGCCTTTCAGCTCTAATTGTTCAGCTATTGCATCAATGGAAGATGGCTTTATTTATAGAGGGAGAGGAGGTTGGGCTCCCTACAATGGTGGAAGGGAGGCCTTATCCTTTGGGAGGTTTCCCCAAAAGGTGGAAACAAGAGGCCAAAGGAGGGTGGTCGTAGTTATTCAGTCGAACCACTCAGGCTGACTTGCCCACGAAGTTTTTATGATGGAAACTTCGCCTCTATTTTTAAAAAACATTCCAAAAACAGCTTGGCGCAGGTAGCTAACTGGGACAGAGCGCAATGGGCATGGGGCCCAGTGTTAATCTTCCTCATTTGCACAAGGGCATAACGGTCTACCAGCGCCAAGGAAAAAACATGTGTTTTTGATGGTCTTCTCAAGAAATTGTCAACAGAAGGAATGTTTTCCTCATGGCAAGGGATGCAATGATGGTCTTTGCAAGGCATGACACTTTGTATTAGTCACAGAAATGATCCTCCAATGTACGAGATGGGGATTGCAGGTACGATGACAAAATGTTGTGTAACAGGGGGGAGACATCCTCCCTTATTAGGGGGTTTGTCAGGGGTGGGCCTATCGCCCCCCTGCACGGGGTCTGGGGCAGTGCCTGGGTAATTTTTTTTTATGTGAACCCAAGGATGGGGGGAAGACCTACCCATGGTTTGGTGCATGGGGTTTGCACATGGTTTTGGGCATGATGGTTTTCTTCCCATGGTATTTTGAGATTTGGTTCAGGGAACTACAGTTATGTTCTAATACAGGGTTAGTGGATTGGGGTTTATGATTTCTTAAGCATGTATATATATATCTGTGTGTGTGTGTGTGTGTGTGTGTGTGTATTTTTACATTGAAAGGAATATAATGAAAAATTAGTCTGGTAGTCCCAGTTTTGGGATCTAGGGGAAATCTTTGTGTATATTTGTTTTATGTTCTCACCATTGTATATATTTTTGTTTTAAGAATTCTCTTGCAAGTAATTTATGTGCAATGTTAAAACCTACATTTATTATGCAACTACCATTGGTTCAGGGGTATAATGTAATTTTGGTCATTGTTGATCGATTTTCCAAATATGCCATCTTCGTTCCAACGAATGTGTCATGTGGATCCAATAAGATAACAAATTTATTCTTCAAGAATGTAGTTAAGTATTGGGGAATTCCTCTTAGCATTGTGTCGAACAAGGAGGAGCAATGAAATTCTTTACAACATGGAAGGAGTCTTTGGATATGTCATGGGTGCACTCGAACGAAGCAAGCTGACAAAATGAAGAAATGGGCAGATAAAGATAGAAAATATTCACACTTTGAGGTTGGAGACATGGTCTTTGTAAAGATGACAAAGGAGAAGTTTCCACCACCCAAAGGAACTTAGAGGTGATTAACAAGGAAGTATGGGGGTCTGTTTAGAGTGAATTCCAAGATTGGTGAAGTTCTCTATGAGGTTGAGCTACCTAATCACATTTGTTACAAGCATCTGGTTTTCCATATAAGTTAGTGGAAGAAAGGGAGACTTGATGTTGACCATATAGAGCAAGTAGAACCACTGAGAGGACCAACCTTGATTGTAGACAAGATGAACTTAGTCTTGGAAAAAATATTGGATTTCAGGATGGTGGGAGTTGGCGGTGTTGCAAAAAGCGAGTTCTTCGTGCAGTGGAAGGATGCAATGGAGGAAAGTGGTTGGGAATCAGAGGATTTAGTGTGGATGTGGAAAAAATAGATTGATGTCTATCTGTTAGATTTTAATCGAAGTGTGGGATTTTCGAGGACGACAATGAATTGAGGTGGGGGAGGATGTTAGGCCCCTAACATAACTTCTTCTTCGGGTGCCCACAAGTCGGCATAGCGGGCAGGTGCGCCCACATTGTCGGGCGAACGATGGGCGAGTGCACGTGCAACACATAGGCAAGACATGTGAGACAGGCGAGTCGGGTGCACTAGGAAGGAAAGTGTGTGGGCAAGCCGGTGACGGGTGATTTGGGCGTCAAGTGAGCCAGCGAGTGGGCAAGCGACTAGGTGAACATGTGGACGAGCGAGTGGGCAGAGTGTAGCAATGTCAAGTGACGCCGCGCCCAAGGGGCGCGCACCCGTCGAGTCCACAACCCGGGCATTGGGTGGAGTACATGACACAAAAGGGGAAACCGCTACACATTTGGCGAATAAGTAATGTTGGCCAACATATGGAGAGGGCGTTGGTTCACTTGAGAATAGGTCAAACCAACCAAAATGGAAAATGCGACGAGTGTATATGTAAAGGACACGTGAGTGGAGACAAGGGAGAACCATTCAGTCATACAATAAGAGCTATACGGTTAGAAGAGCTTGGACCTGCAGTTTGGGCAACGAGCAAGGGGAAGGGAGAAAGTAAAGTGTGCGTAGGGCATGTGCCCAGCCAATAGGAAGACTAGTTTTTGTTGATTCATTTATCTTTTGGCAGGCCTACTTTTAGGTGTCCACACAATTTATCCACTGAGCCACTGTATTGAATATTTGTAAACATTTTGTAATATAAAAACTAGGGAAATTTTGGGAGTTCCCCCTTCCGTTTACATTGTTGTTTGGCTTGTTATATTTCTGCACACACATATGAAGTTGGGGTTTATGGTATTTCGCACATAAACACAATAATAATAAAAATGGACTTAATAATTTAAGATGAAGAGGCGTGGTCCAGATGGAAAAATTGTCGGTGTTTTTAACTCGGCCGCTTGACTTGTCGGTATTTCCATATTAGTATGGTAGAGATCTTGTACTGGAATGCCCTATAAACATTTTGATTATGTCAAAATAGAAATAAAAATAACACTATGTTAAAATAAAAACAAAAATAACCCTATGTTAAAATTTAAATAACTTCCAATTAAAATAGCAAAAATAAAAATTCTACACTATTATTATTTTTCTTATTAATTTTGGTTGTGTAGTTAAGGTCAACTTGGCTTTTCACTCTAAAAGATCATCTCAAGAGATCTGATCCCTCTCGGCACTTGGTAGATTGGAAGTTGAGATGGATCTATGTTGATTATAAAAAGAATTAATATATGAGTTAAACACATATGTATATATATTTAAAAATACATGTGACAATATTCTTAAATATGAATATTCTTAACTTGTAAATAGGCTTTGTTACAATACCATGGCCTATAAATACTACATGTCCAAAAAAACATAACACACTTCATATGACACTTGTTCCTATGGCACTTCTTTTAATTTTTTCAAAGAGACAATTTTTTAATTAATCAATTTAGTTAAAAAGGCACATAAGACATAACTACTTTTGAGATAAATCTCAACTTTTAGTCTGTAACTATATTTATGATTAATGCTTACAATAGTATATTGGTAGATTGGGTTTGTTGGGTTGTTGAGATATTTTGTCAACAAACAATCTCCTAGCTTAGAGTCTATTGGATCTCATAAGTACTATATATGTGGGATGCATCTGGGCTTTGAAGTGAAATAGCTTATGTTTGTTTGCTTTGTCCATGAATTCCTCCAATTACTATTATTAAGAATTAAGCATATTTTAGAATATTCTATAGATGTTAAGTCCATACCATTTACCTAGTAATAATTAATGATAATTAAATTAAAATTCTAAAATCCATATTACAAATTAGACATGCTTATAGACATAAAAAAAAAGAACTAAAAATAAATCAATTAATAACCGAGAATTGTCCTTAATTGATTTATTTTTAGTACTTTTTTTAATTAAGTTGATAGGTATGTCTATTTTGGAATACAACTTCTAGAATTTAAAATAAATTATTATTAATTATTAGTTGGATTGTAAGGATTCAACCTCCATGAAACATTTTTAGAATATTATTAGTAGCTAAGGTTGAGCTTTATATCTAAAGCAATTATGCATTTTTTGTTCTTTTAATTAAATTGATTAATTGAAAAAAAAATTGAGATAAACATGAGTTGTGGTTTTCTAGGCATGGGGTAATATGGTATGAGTAATCCATGGTTTTAGGCCATAGTATTATAACAAAGCCTATTTAGTGGAAGTGAATCTCAACGATTAAGAATCTTGTTTTATATATATATATATATATATATATATATATATATATATATATATATATATATATATATATATATATATATAAAGAATAATTAATAATAATAATTTAAAATAAATTTATAATTTAGTTATTTTTATAAAAAAAATTAAACTTGGAAAAACATGAGATATATCATGATGTAAGTGTTTTTTAATACTTATTACTATTTAATTTATATTATTTCTTTAGGCTTTAACATAAATGGTTGCAAGTTCTTTCTTCTTTCTCTATGGTTTTATCTTTTGTTTAGATTCTTGAATGATTAATGACACTTTTAAAGCCAACAAAATTCAAGAACTAGAAATGCATGGTATTGTGAAAATCATGTATTAAAACACTTGTAATAATTAAGTTACATTTACAATTTGTATATCTAATTTACATGTGTGTGCAATTAATTTTCCGCAAAAGATTAACAAGTGGAATGATTCAATATCTTGCATAAAGTTAAATAGTGTGAGATCAAGTGGATCTAGGACATATGCATGCTTAGTGCATATTATTTCTACATGAATTCCTCCAATTACTATTATTAAGAATTAAGCATATTTTAGAATATTCTATAGATGTTAAGTCCATACCATTTCCGTAGTAATAATTATTGATAATTAAATTAAAATTCTAAAATCCATATTAAAAATTAGACATGCTTGTAGACATAAAAAAAAAGAGTACTAAAAATAAATCAATTAATAACCTAGAATTGTCCTTAATTGATTTATTTTTAGTACTTTTTTTTAATTAAGTTGATAGGTATGTCTATTTTGGAATACAACTTCGAAAATTTAAATTAAATTATTAATAATTATTAGTTGGATGGTAAGGATTCAACCTCCATGAAACATTTTAGAATATTCTTAGTAGCTGAGGTTGAGCTTTATATCTAAAGCAATTATGCATTTTTTGTTCTTTTAATTAAATTGATTAATTGAAAAAAAAATTGAGATGAACATGAGTTGTGGTTTTCTAGACATGGGGTAATGTGGTATGAGTAATCCATTGTTTTAGGCCATAGTATTATAACAAAGCCTATTTTGTGGAAGTGACTCTCAACGATAAAGAATCTTGTTATATATATATATAATTTAGTTATTTTTATAAAAGAAATTAAACTTGGAAAAACATGAGATATATCATGATGAAAGTGTTTTTTAATACTTATTAATGTTTAATTTATATTATTTCTTTAGGCTTTAACATAAATGGCTACTAGTTCTTTCTTCTTTCTCTATGGTTTTATCTTTTGTTTAGATTCTTGAATGATTAATGACACTTTTAAAGCCAACAAAATTCAAGAACTAGAAATGCATGGTATTGCGAAAATCATGTATTAAAACACTTGTAATAATTAAGTTACATTTACAATTTGTATATCTAATTTAAGTCTAATTTAATTAAAAACTACTAAAGATGAAATCTTTGTTTAAAAAGACCTAACTCATTTAATGTGAGTTCCCAAGTGACAAACGTAAATCAAAGATTAACACCACATATTTTTGCCTCATCTCAATGTTTCCATCCCATTTCCCAATTAAAAAGACATACTAGTTATTTGTAAAAAAAAAAAAATTAATTGAAATTTTCAAATTCAATAACATGAAAAAGGCAAAAATTAAAGGTGAATTAGAATTTTTCTTCAAGCCATAGAGTAACAACAATGTCCTCTTTTCATTTCAATACACAACTTTAAACTAAAACATATATAATATCATATGTTTTTAGTGATCTTAATGTATGTATCCCTATATTTACTTAATATTTTCATTTCCCCATTAAAAAGACATACTAATTTATTAAAAAGTTATAATGATTATTTTTCATAATATTTTTTTTTTTTTAATTTAATTAATTAAAAAAACAAAAAACAAAAAAACATATATTAAATCTTCATGGTTTTTTTTAAAATTCCCATCAACACATTACTCACTCTAAAGTTTCAAATATAAATATAGTTTCCTCTAATATTAATGCTTATTTTCATCAATATCTCTTCATATTAGTGTTCCTCCCCATCAATATCTCTTCATGTAAAATATGTTATTGGTCCTTCTCATCAATATCTCTTCATATATAAAATATGTTATTGTTCCTTCCCATCAATATCTCTTCATGTAAAATATGTTATTGATACTTAATAAAAGCCATATAACAATGAATTAACTTGAAATAAAATCAATATATATTTGACTAAACCATAGTTTCAACAAACGAATATATTTCACTCAACCATGGTTTCAACAGGAAGATAATTTATAATTCCAAACATGGAGATCATTTTCACTTCATTTGTGGTTCGACAAAGAGATCAGTGGCAGTTGAACTAGTTGAAATATAAAAACTAATTTGTAAGAGGGAATCCATACCCATACTTGAACTTGAGTGAATCAGTGGACAGTTGAACTTGAAATTGAGTGAATCAATACTTGAACTTGAGTGAATATTAAATGTTGAGTTGGCAGGCATCGACCAATGAGATGGCAGGCATTGAAATATAACCTAAAATTTTAAAATTTATTTTGTAAGAGGGAATCAATACCAATACTTGAACTTGAGTGAATCAGTGCACACTTGAACTTGAACTTGAGTGAATCAATACTTGAACTTGAGTGAATATTAAATGCTGAGTTGGCAGGCATCGATCAATACTTGAACTTGAGTGAATATTAAATGCTGAGTTGGCAGGCATCGACAAATACTTGAACTTGAGTGAATAAATGCTGAGTTGGCAGGCATCGACCAATGAAGGGCGCCGGAGAGGCATCCAGAGGAATGGACAGTTTGGCAGGAAATTGTGTGTGAGTGGTATGTAAATTCTTCTAGGTAATTTTTTTGCCTTTTTATTTTAAAGGAGGATTGAAATATATTTGAAGTCGCTGAAGACACGGGGCGAGGAATGAGATTTGTAAAGAAATGGGATTTGAAATGATAGCACTGAAATTTTTTTAGATTTGTTTGATTGAAATCGGTTTTGAAAAATCTTGAAAGTTTCGTTGGATTTAGAGTTTAAATGTTAATATTTTGTTAAATATTTTTATTTATTAAAATAAAAAGAAAATAAAATAAAATAATATAAAAATATAAAAAAAATTTGGCTTATTATAATAGATGCTGTAATATTTTTTTGACTTGTTAAAATAAGATTATAATTATAATTAATAATTAAATTTAAATACATTTCATTTTTTTTTTTTTTAATAAGTCTAATTCTATTTATGTAACATAAAAGTATAAAACTGCCACAGTTTCAGCTGAGTGAGCCTGAAAGCTGAACTTGTCTGTCAAAAAAAATGCATGGTTTAGACTGCCCTTAAAAATATATGTTTAGACATCTTTGATAGATTCAAGTTAAAATGGAAACTACACTAACAAAATTAATATTTAGCCATTTTACTTTTAACAAAATTAAGTTGGGCCAAAATTAAGAACTCCAATTAGTTAGTGTAACATGTGTTTCACTAAAATGGTAAGAATGGCAGCAGTTGAAGCTGAGTTGAAGCTGAATGTGAAATGAATGTTCATAATAATTCTGATTTGCATGAACTTGTGACGTTGTAATAATTCTGATTTGCTAAGACTAAGCCGTTTTAAGACTAATACTTCACGTTGTAGTGGACGAAGCCGTTTTCGGATGGTATGAGACCTAGGTGGTTTAGTTTTTATATACAGGCTATTTGTTTGTGTGCGCAGATTGTAATATTGTTTCCCAGCCATTAATTGGAGTCGAGTCGATCAGTCTAGAGGAGACTCCTCTTTGCCATAGACATTCCTTGTATCTGGTGTGGTTGAGCAGCCCCCAGATGTTTTGGTATTGTTTCCCAGCAAATAATTAATTGGAGTTGGAGTTGGAGTGAATCAGTCTAGACTCCTCTTTGCCATAGACATTCCTTGCATATCTGGTCTGGGTTTGGTTGAGTAGCCCCAGGTCTTTTGGTTAAACTCTTTTTGCAGAGTTCAAATGGATTCATTACCAAGGAAGCGGAACAGAGGAGCAGCAGCCAATTTAGAAAACACAGCTGATGGTGAGTCTTGCATATCAGAAATTTCTTTCGAACCGCAGAGGACAATATCAGAAATTTCTTTCCAACCGCAGAGGAAGCGGACAAAGGAAAAGATGAGGGATCAAGAATCTCCTCCTCCTTCAAGAAGGGGTTGTTTCCCTAATTCACCACAACCAGAAAGAGAAAGAGGATTGAAGAGAAAAGTTGGCTGTGTTCTTGCTTCTACCCGGACTGGTAAGAAGAGAAATATTGAAAAAGATTATGATTTCAGCCTCCAATTAGGACGAGGCAAATTTGGTCTGGTGAGAATATGCAAGAGCAAAGCTACTGGGGAAGAGCTGGCCTGTAAGACTCTCACAAAAACGACAGAAGAAAATGTGTATAAGGAGATTGAGATTATGCAACATCTGTCAGGCCATCCTAATATCGTCACACTCCGAGCGGTGTATGAAGATGCAGAATCTTTGCATCTTGTGATGGAGTTATGCACTGGTGGACGCCTCACTCACGAGATATCTCGGACTGGATGCTACTCTGAGCATCAGGCAGCAAACTTGATCAAGGAATTAATAATGGTCATTAAATACTGTCATGACATGGGCGTTGTCCATCGGGATATAAAACCTGAGAATCTTCTCCGAACCAGTTCCGGACAACTGAAGCTAGCTGATTTTGGCTTGTCCATGCGGTTTGCAAAAGGTATTTGTCTGTATTTTGGTCCTGCTTCTGTTCACAATGACATCATTATTAAATAATTCACTAGTTTTCTTTATGTATTTGATTTGACTGAGTACATTTTCACAATATTCGAACAGATCAAATGTTATCTGGGGTGGTAGGGACTCCTTCATATGTTGCCCCTGAAGTTTTGGCAGGGACGACTTATTCAGAAAAGGTTGATGTTTGGGGGGCTGGTGTCCTCCTACATTCCCTTTTGATAGGCATATTACCATTTCGCGGAGGATCTATGCAAGCCATATTTGAGGCAATAAAACTAGTACAGTTAGATTTTCATTCTCAAGTGTGGCAGCCCATATCAGGCCTAGCAAGGGATTTACTATCAAGGATGCTTTCAAGGGATGTGGAAAACAGACTTTCTCCGCAGCAAGTACTGAGTGAGTAAAATTGTTGCATTGCTGAGCATTATATATTTTGTATATCTTTATTTCGCTCTTAAAATGTAATTATGAATCTATTGTCAATTGACCATATTTTCTTTTCTTCTGTGCCTGCAGGCCACCCTTGGATCAAGTTTTACACAGAGTCTAATGTAAAGATTCCAGCCAGCATTCCAAAAAGGAAAAACTGTTTCCTTGCTGTCAAGGGTCAATGCTTAGAAGAAACCCCACTTCAATTGTTTTCATATAAAAGGGAGAAAAGAGCACCGTTTGCAAACTCAATTAAAACGGAGTATGGAGAAGATGAATCTTTCATCGGACCTTTGCAGGGTTTCTCACGTCTAAGACAACCAGAGATTGATATCCAAGCAGCAGTAAATGCTCTTGCAGCTGCTATTTCACGGTTGAGATTATCTGAGCCAAATAGGAGCACATTGTGTGTTCCTGCCTGCCCTGTTCCACTGCACTGCTCATCTCACTTAAAACGCAGCCTGTGTACAGCATTTTGAAAGCATGCCATTGCTGACTGTTGCTGACTTACAGTAAGGAAATATGATCTTGTAGATGCTCTTGCATCTTCCATTTTACATACAGGATTATTTGAGCCCAAAAGGGAGTAGACCTTGTGTTCCTGCATGCCCTGTTCCACTCTGCTCGTGTAACTTAAGAAGCAGCTTGTGTATAGCATTTTGAAAGGGTGCCATTGCTGACTGTTACTGACAGATACTGATCAATATAAATTGATCGCTCGGCTGAAGATGTTTATAATGGAGGTGTGACTAATATCATGTTTTGATTGATCCATTCACTAATTAACAGAAGGTGAAAACTAAAAAATATCTTGACATGAATGACTGCATTGTTTGTGCCAGCTTAAGTTGTGCCCTGTTATTGAACCCACCAAACATTGATAAATACTGATATCATCAATATATGTACAGGAATTGAATGGTTTGTTTTGTAATTTATTCATATCTCTCCCTTAAATGAAGTTGGAAAGCAACTGGAACTGCATTTTCTATATTACTATTTATACATATGGTTAGGCAATTTATACATATGGTTAGGCAATTTATTCTTGGGTTAGTTTGTGTTAGATAATCCATTATTAGAGTCCAAAAAACTTACCTGGGAACTTATTTATGTATACACATTATACAGCATTCCTTGAGACATTCATTAATATATTGTTGAAGTTTGTTTCCAATCTGTGTATTGTGTGTCCTACATTGATATCAGAGCAGAGGTTTACCGGTTCTGTGATTGAGAACGGAAGTTTACCCGTTCCGTTGATTGAATTGAGTCAGGCGTTTGTGGCCATCCAAGACATTGAGCATGAGATCTTGGAAGAGATTCTCGGCCGATGTATTGAGCCCGTCTCTCTTTGATTACTCGCTGTGTGTTGATAACAAAACTTCTGTGGGCCATCTTTTGAAGAAACAACAACGTGAAAAGCGCTGTATATTGTTGTGGACGCATCAAAGGCGAGGTGAGCGAAGTTTGCAGAGAGGGTTGGTCGAACGTGGGAGCAGTTACATGTCGAGGGCGCTGCAAATTCCAAGAAGAGGAATGGTCAATGACTAATAAGAAGCCGAGTTAGATTCCGATACGGAAGTCGAAGGCATACATTGTTTGGCCATACATTGTTTAACCAGAGTGATATTTTGGGAGAACCGCTGGACGCAGAGGTGAAGCGTTCTAGTTAAGACCATTTGTGCTTGACGGGAGGCCTACTTGCTCTTGCTGAATACTGCCGCAACCACCGCCGTTGGAAAGAAAATTTTATGGCTAGATGAAGTCTTTGATTGAAATGTGACTTCTTCAATTCATGGTTTGAAGGTAAAAATATTGTCATATTTCAAACTGCGTTGAAGAACATTTATTCTTTGAGGCCTTCGCATGGTGACTTTGTTATAATATTGTTTGAGGCCTTCAGCATGGTGACTTTGTTATAATATTGCATTTTTAATCGCTGGGTGAAAAATATTCACTTGCACAGTGAAATTTTAACTCTTTGTGGTGAAGTGGTAGAGTGTTGGATTGAATGAGCCGTTGAAAATATCAGCTTTATTTTCAAGCTTTACTGTCTCTTCTTCCATCTCTGTAACCAAGACACCTGCGTTCACAATCAACATTCTCTAGAGGTCTTGCAGGGTTTCGTAGGTAATTGCTGCCTAAACATCCTCTAAACATCCTCTCAGCCATTCGGCCCTGTAAAACATGAATTTGCAGTGGGTTGCCATGTTCTAGGTAATACACAGCCGAGATGAACCGTTCAATCTTTAATTTCGGAGAAATATTGAGAAAAGCAATCTTGAATTTGGGGAAATGTCGATAAAAGCTTTAAAAACGCTGAATATATTATAATATAAACTGTACATTTTCATATTACATTCTCAGCTGAAGATAATAGCGAGATAATAGCCGGAGTATGTGATGCTCATTCAAAGAATGAGCAATCAAGCTTTAAATACTTTGAAAGTATATGTTTTTGATGTCTGCTGGAGTATACCGCCTTCACCGACTAAAACAAGCCGCTTGAGTTTTCCTTTAAAAGCATTTACTGAAATTCCTTGTAAAAGGTTAAGGTGAAGGCCGGGATTGGTATTATGGCAGCAAAGTGGGCGCCTTTCAAACAGTTTCATTGAATCTTTAGTTAAGATTTTTTATTCTCTGACTTGGAATAGCAGGACATAAGGTAATTGACTGAATTGCAGAAAATTTCAAGGTGTATTTCTGTATATTTTAGAAAATCATTTATTTTCACTGTTGGGTAAATGAAAAAGCGCACAAAAATAGTTTTTTGACTTTTAGAAGGAAAATTGTTGCTCCATTATGAGATGACCGGACAATATTTGGGCTACTTTGGAATAAAGTTGCAGTGTATAGAAATTGAGATAGGAAACTGAAGGAATTCTTTAATGTGTTGTGCCCGTGGAGAGATTGCTGCAGAAAGCAACGAATTGTGTGTTGCTGCCATAATAAATTGGTGGGAACATTGAAGTGTTTATTGGATCTTAGCATTGACTCAGTACTTTGTAAATTGAATTTTGTTTTGGTGGTGAGTCATCGTTTGGAGCCTATGACAACTTCATAATTATGATGGTACTTTAAATCTGAATCAATAGCAAGAAACAACAAAGTCTCGTTTTAAAGGAAGGAAATTGCATTCCTGTGGTGGTAATTTTGCAAGATTTGTGTTAGGGTGGTTTTGATATGGTTGGATTTATGGTTGATGGGTTTATGATCGGTTGAACCCGACACCCAGTTAAATCATTAGCCAAACTAAATGATTTAGTATAGTTATTAAGATGATGGCCAAACTAAATGATTTAGTACAGTTATTAAGGTGATGGCCAAACTAAATGATTTAGTATAGTTATTAAGCAATTTAATGCTATCTATTGTTCATGACAATGTAAAAGTCAGCAAAGATATGTTCTCTGACATCCAATCATGTTTGAAAAATGCTAACAGAAAAATTGAATTTTTGGAGTTAGAATTGCAGTTACAGCGAGACGAACTTCAAAAGAACTGAACTTCAAATTGTTGTTCTGAACTGGTGTTTGTTCAAAACAACAATTTGTTTGAGCTTCATCATCAGTCAAAGAATGATCAGAGAAATGAAGTGCTTTCAGGTGAAAATTTGGACGCAGTTAGAAGCGCTGATGTGAACCCTGTTATAAGACCATGGGAAGAGATTACACACAATAAACACAGAACGGGTCTTGGTTATAACAGTGATGTATCTTTTCACATTCTAGACTTTGCTAAACCTATAAAATTTCGAAGTGCAGGTTTTCTAGATGGTGTAGTTCCAGAAAAAGTTGATAGATGCCAACAGTGTAACAGAGTTGGACATATGAAAGATCAGTGTTTTGATCTTCACCCGTGTGAGCATTGTGGAAAGCGAAATCACGAGTCAAACAAATGTTCCAAAAAGAATAGCACTGCAAGAAAGAAGTTAAGTTTTGGATGGATTGCTTCTTGGGAATAGACGAAAGTAGCCAAGAAGATCTACAGATCATCTCAAAGAATTTGTTCGAGAGTGACGAGTCTTGCAGTGATGACGAATATTTCTCACCTTGTATCCGACAAGGGGGGATTTGTTGGTGGGTGGTCTGCTACAGGTTCGAGTTTGAGATGTCAAGCGAGCCTGAGTAAGTGATCCACATCCTGAGCCATAACCTCAGTTGATTGAGTTGTTTCTAAGCAAGCACATTCATATTTGTTTGGAATTGTTCGAGGAACTGCTGTGACAGTTCCGGAGTTTGTGGTCATCTTAAAACCACATTTTTTGTTCTAAGAACTGCTCTATAGGTTCCAGAATTAGTGTTGGTGAGACATTGAATTCTCCAATTTTCGGTTTGTCGTCATCCTTGAAAACCATTTTCGAGAGACATTCAGCTCTTGGCTGAGATACATTTCTTCATTCTGAGCTCTCATTCTTGGAATTTGGTATATCCCTTTGGATTAAGGGGGGAATGTTAGGCAACTAATCCTTGGGTTAGTTTGTGTTAGGGAATCGGTTATTAGAGTCCAAGAAACCTGGGGAACTGATTCAACAGTTTCTTGATGTATTTATGTGTACACATTGTACATCATTCCTTGAGACATTCATTAATATATTGTTGAAGTTTGTTTCCAATCTGTGTGTTGTGTGTCCTACACATATCGTTCCCCAATAGAGTTGGAGAAATTCAAAATATTTATATTGCATTTAGTCTTTTACTTGACATAATTATCCTTTACAAATTAACAATTCATTATGCTTATTGTTGCTATAATTCATGATCGGGTTTTTTTGGGTGTGTTTTCAAGACCTTATTTGAATTAGATATGTTAATTTTTGCTTATTGTTGCTATGATTTATCGTAGATTTATTTTTTTGCGTATTCAAGACATTATTTGAGTTAGATGTTGTTACTCCATAGATTTTTCCATGTTGGAGCTGTCAGGATTTTTGTAGGGAGGAAAATGAGTTGGTTAGAATGATATAACCCAATCCAAATCTTTATTGGACATTTGAGAATGTCATCGATATATTTTCTCTAAGATTTGGCATTTATGTGTTGTATAGTATTGGCAAATGTTTGCAAACACTTTAATACCAATGTTTATTAATGACTCAATGAACAGAGGAAAATGAGTTGGTTAGAATGATATAACCCAATCCAAATCTTTATTGGACATTTCAGAATGTCATTGATATATTTTCTCTAAGATTTGGCATTTATGTGTTGTATAGTATTGGCAAATGTTCGCAAACACTTTAATACCAATGTTTATTAATGACTCAATGAACAAATAGCTTCCAGAAATTAGTCTTCGGTGGTTCTTCAACCTTGTATGCAATTTCTGATGACGTAGCTTGGTGGGCTTGATGCCTGGTTTTAGTATGTGTTGAGTTTGTTGAGAAGGGAACAACAAAAAATCTCTTAGAAAGAATATGTATCAAATGTCTATTAGGAATCTTCCATTAAATCTCGGAATTGCTTAACTTGGACCAATTGGTCATGTATGATGGTTAAATGGAATTGTCTGAACCCACCATTTTTTGATATGAATGCAGCTCAACCTTCCCATTTTTCATAAGAAAAGGTCAACCTTCCATTTTCTGGACATGAAAGTGCCTTTGCATTGTTTCCCACAGCAGGGAAATATGATCTTGTAGATGCTCTTGCATCTGCCATTTTACATATAGGATTGTTTGAGCCCAAAAGGGAGTAGACCTTGTGTTCCTGCATGCCCTGTTCCACTCCTCTGCTCGTGTAACTTAAGAAGCAGCTTGTGTACAGCATTTTGAAAGGGTGCCATCGCTGACTGTTACTGACAGATACTGATCATTATAAATTGATCGCTCGGTTTAAGATGTGTATAATGAAGGTGTGACTAATATCATGTTTTGATTGATCCATTCACTGATTAACACAAGGTGAAAACTAAAAAATATCTTAACATGAATGACTGCATTGTTTGTGCCAGCGTAAGGTGTGCCCTGCTATTGAGCCCACCGAACATTGATAAATACTGATATCATCAATATATGTACAGGAATTGAATGGTTTGTTTTGTCATTTATTCCTATCTCTCCCTTAAATGAACTCGGAAAGCAGCTGGAACTGCACTTTGTATATTACCATTTATACATATCGTTCCCCACTAGAGTCGGGGAAATTCAAAATATTTATATTCCATTTAGTCTTTTACTTGACATAATTATGCTGTACAGATTAACAACTCATTATGCTTATTGTTGCTATAATTCATGGTAGGTTTATTTTTATATCTGTGTTTTCAAGATTTTATTTGAATTAGATATGTTAATTATGCTTATTGTTGCTATAGTTCATCGTAGATTTATTCTTTTTGTGTGTTCAAGACATTATTTGAGTTAGATGTTGTTACTCCATGGATTTTTCCATGTTGGAGCTGTCAGGATTTTTGCAGGGAGGAAAATGAGTTTGTTAGAATGATAAAACCCAATCCAAATCTTTATTGGACATTTTAGAATGTCATTGATATATTTTCTCTAAGATTTGGCATTTATGTCTTGTATAGTATTGGCAAATGTTCGCAAACGCTTTAATACCAATGTTTATTAACGACTCAATGAACAGATAACTTCCAGAAATTAGTCTTCGGTGGTTCTTCAACCTTGTAAGCAATTTCTGATGAGGTAGCTTGGTGGGCTTGATGTCTGATTTTAGTATGTGTTGAGTTTGTTGAGAAGAGAAGAACGAAAAATCCCTTAGAATATGTATCAAATGTCTTTTAGGAATCTTCCATTAAATCTCGTAATTGCTTAGCCTGGACCAATTGGTCATGTATCATAGTTAAATGAAATTGTCAGAACCCACCATTTTTTATTAACTCAAGCTTTAATTTTATCCCAGCCTAGATCCATCTTAACTCCGGATCTATCAAGTGCCGAGAGGGATCAAATCTATAGATCCAGAGTTAAGATGGATCTAGGCTGGTTTCAGTCATGTGTGACCAAGTAAAATCTATCGATAATATGAGGAACATATGCTTAATTTTATCAATAATATGTAAATACATCTAATATTAATATAACCATTTTAAATATGTTAAATATGTCTCAGATTTATTGAGTCATTTGAATTTTAAATTTGCTTAGTTACCTCAGTTTGTTGAGATGATAAATATTGTAAAATAAATTTAATGATGAAATAAAAAAATTAATGCAAAGTGACAATGTAATAATAACTAATGATGGAAACTGTGAATAATAAGAATGTATTCAATTACAAATAGTCTTCATTGTGATCGATTTCAAACTATTTTCTTCTACTATTCTTATTTTCACCCTTTTTAGTTTTGCCATCTTTTCATATTGATTATTTGAAAAGGATAGTTGGAATAGGAAACCATTTAAATATTTCGCTCGAGTTGTTGTAGTAAACATCATACATTGTCTCTCTTTCTCTCCAATATTAATAGGTTTAATTACTATAACACAAAAATCAATGTACATTGTCAATAATTTTTTGTGCTTACACTAAAATCATTGCAAACTATTAATCCAACGACTATAAAATTAGTGTACCATCATATATCCAATTACATAAAATCAGAAATCAACATATACACCAAAATCAATGCATCTAATGCAAGAAATCAAATAATAATAGAAAACAACATCTACATTGAAATTAATGCATCTAATGGAAATAATCAAATATGATTAGAAATCAACATCTACACTCAAATAAATTCATCTAGTGCAAGTAGGAAAATCAGATTAAAAACTAACATCTACACTGAAATCAATGCATCTAGTGCAAGTAATAAAATAGGATTAGAAATCACCATCTATACTGAGATAAATGCATTTTGTGCAAGCAATCAAATAGGATTATAAATCATCTACATTTAAATCAATTCACTTAGTGCAAGCAATCAAATATAATTAGAAATCAACATTTTCATTGAAATTAATGCATCTAGTGCAAGCAATCAAATAAGATTAGAAATCACCATCTACACTGAAATCAATGCATTTAGTGAAAGCAATCAAATAGGATTAGAAATCAACATTTACACTGAAATCAATGCATTCAGTGCAAGCAATAAAATAGGATTAGAACTCATCTACATTGAAATCAATTCATTTAGTGCAAGCAATCAAATATAATCAGAAATCAACATCTACATTGAAATTAATGCATCTAGTGAAAGCAATCAAATAGGATTAGAAATCACCATCTACACTAAAATCAATGCATTTAGTGCAAGCGATCAGATAGGATTAGAAATAATCTACATTGAAATCAATCCATCTAGTTCAAGTAATCAAATATCATTAGAAATCAACATATACACCAAAATCAATGCATTTAGTGAAAGCAATCAAATAGGATTAGAAATCACCATCTACACTAAAATCAATGCATCTAATACAAGAAAGATTCTTCCCTCTCTCCCCCCCATCTATATCTATATATCCTTCCATCTCTCCTTCTTTGTCTCTTTATCTCACCCCACCAAACACAGTCTCTCTCTAACTCCATATCTATCAATTTCTTTGTCCCTCCCTCCTTCTCTCCATCTATCTCTTTTTCTGTTCACCTTACATATATATCTCTATCTATGTCTATATCTCTATATCAACCCCAAAACATAAACTCTCTTTCTCCAACGTATATATCTATCACTCCATCTTCCTCTCCCTCTCTCTCTTTTCCCCTTCCCTCCCTCTCCCCCACTTCTATCTCTCTTCCCTCCTGCTACCCTTTCTCCATCCCTCTCCATCTTCTTTATCTCTCTCTCTCTCTCTCTCTCTCTCTCTCTCTCTCATCCTTTATGTCTTTATTCTTACCTCCCCCTCTCTCCCTCTCACTCTCCATCTCTCTTTCCCTACCTCTCTTCACTCTCTATCTTCCTTTCTCTCTCCCCCCTCTCTCTCTCTCTCTATCTTCAACTTCCAACTTTGTTACCATATGCCTCTCTCTCTCCTTGTCTCCCCCCTTCTCTCCATATCTCCTTATTTTCCTCTTTATCTCACCCCCAAAAATACACACTCCCTCTCCATCTCTCCCTTGTCACTCCCCCTCTCTCTCCACTACTCACTCTCTATGTCTTTCTTCTTTCCTCCCTCTCTCCCCATCTAGTTATATCTCTCTATCCCTCCCTATATCCCCCTCCAAATTCATATTTCTATCCCTCCCCTCTCTCCTTCTATCTTTAAAGTCCCCTTTCTTTTCCTTCCTCTCTCTCCCTTTTTCTCCTTCCTCCCTTTCTCTTCCCCCATCACTCTCTCCCTCTCTCTCTCTCTCCTACAATCTTATCTCTTCCCCCATCACTCTCTACCTCTATCTCATCTTTCCTCTCTCTCCCTTTCTCTCTCGCTTCCTTCTATTTACCCCTTAGTTCTCTCTCTTTCTCTCTCTCTCTCTCTCTCTTCCCCCATCACTCTATCTCACTCTCCAACTATGTTACTATATCCCTCCCTTTCTCCTTCTCTCCCCCCTTGTCTCCATCACTCCTTCTATGTATCTTTATCTCACTCCTAAGCATACACACACTCTCTCCATCTCTCCCTTGTCACTCCCTCTATATGTATTTCTTCTTCCTTTCCTCTCTCTGCCTCCAACTCCATCTCTCTATCCATCCTTCTCTCCTCCTCCTCTCATCCTTCCTCTCTCTCCCTTTCTCTCCTACCTCCCTCTCCCTTCCCCCTTCTCTCTCTCTCTCTCTCTATACCCTCCAATCCTCTCTCCTTCTCCCTCCCTTTCTCCTTATCTCTCTCCCACCTTCATCTTTATTCTTCCACCCTTCTCTAACTCTCTCATTATTCTCCCTCTCTCTCTCTTCTCCCCTCTCCTGCAATTTATCTCCATCTCTCCCTTGTCACTTCCCCTATTTCTCCACCTATATCATATATCATGATATATTAATATATATTATAATATAACAAATTTAATATTGTATTGATCTAAATTTATTAAATTTAATAATACTAATATTTTAATATTAATGTTAGGGTTAATAATGTTTTTTTTGGCATGGTATTAATAATAATTTGGTCCATGGTATTTGGCCCATATACTTCATATATCATTAGATGTTGATTTCTAATCGTATTTGATATATTTTTATTTATTTACCTTAACTCTTTATACCTCTTTTATATTTATTTATTTACCATACCTCTTTTATAAATATGTTATTTGGCCCATGGTATTTGTCCCATGCTATTATTAATAATTTGTCCCAGCCCATGGTATTAATAATAATTTGTTCCATGTGATTCACCTAAATAAAACCACTTTTTGAGTTTTTGCAAATATAAAGTGGTTTATTGAGTAAATATAAAAAGCGGTTTTATTTATTTACCATACCTCCAGTTTATTTATATTTTTATTTATTTACCATTCCTCTTTTTTGAGTGTTAGTAAACCTCTTCATATTTTAAGTTTATATCGTTTAAATTTATTTTAATGAATTTTTTATTTTTTATTTATATGTTTATGCAAGTTCTTGTTTAAGCCGACATTATTTAGTTTTTTTATTTTTTATTTTCTCTTTTTTTTTGCTTCCGACATACTTTGTTTCCCAGAGTGTCTTCCACAAGTCATTTCCCCCTTGGAGCCACTGCCACCAGAGTTTTGCACCCATCACTTGATTAAGGAGTAAGGGATCACGAAGACCTAGCCCCCCTGTAGATTTAGATTTAATCAACGTCTGCCACGATACTACAGGCCACTTCCTATTATTTTGCGCTCCTTGCCAGATAAACTTTGTAAAGAGGCTGACCAATTTATTACAAATACTTTTCGAGGCTGCTCTGCCTGAAAGTTGATATATAGGAATAGATTGCAGAACTGATTTCAATAAAATTAGTCGACCAGGAGCATTAAGAACTCGAAACGCCCAGTTTTGCAATTTTTGTTCCATCTTTATAATGAGATCACGCCAATCTGCAACTCTTAACTGGGTTTTACATAATGGTACACCCAAGTATCGCATGGGGAAAGAACCAATACGAAAACCAAGGAGACGAGCAAGATACTATTGACAAGCATTGTTTATATTAAAGAAATAAACATGAAATTTATCTTTGTTCACAAGCGTACCTGAGGCCTCCATAAAGATATCCAAAATGGCAAGAATTTTCCTGATCTCTCGGACTGAAGCTTCACAAAAGAGTAAGATATCATCAACAAATTGTTGATGAGTTAGAGCAATAGCAGGACCCCGGAGTTTCAAACCATGCAGCTGGCGCTCTGAGAGAGAGGCTTTAAGTAGTCGGCCAAGCCCTTCTGCAGCTATGATAAACAAGAAAGGAGATAAAGGATCTCCCTGACGAAGGCCTCTTGAGATATTAAAAGGCTGTGATGGAATGCCATTAACAAGAATAGAGAAATTTGGTGTCGATATAAAAGAGAAAAGCCATTGCAACCAACGCTGATCGAACCCAAAACTCTTAAGAACTGCGAAAAGGTAGGACCAGCTTATACGATCATATGCTTTTGCTAAATCTAATTTGATCATCATATCTTTAACCCGTTTGGTCTATAACGAATGAATGGCTTCTTGAGCAGTAACTATCCCATCCAGGATTTGGCGACCTGCAACAAAGCCGGTTTGCTCCGGGGAAATAAGTTGCGGAAGAAAGGGTTTACGTCGATTCACCATAATCGTTGAAAGAATTTTATAGATAACAACTTCGAGAATTTAAATTAAATTATTAATAATTATTAGTTGGATGGTAAGGATTCAACCTCCATGAAACATTTTAGAATATTCTTAGTAGCTGAGGTTGAGCTTTATATCTAAAGCAATTATGCATTTTTTGTTCTTTTAATTAAATTGATTAATTGAAAAAAAAATTGAGATGAACATGAGTTGTGGTTTTCTAGACATGGGGTAAATGAGTAATCCATGGTTTTAGGCCATAGTATTATAACAAAGCCTATTTAGTGGAAGTGAATCTCAACGATAAAGAATCTTTATATATATATATATATATATATATATATATATATATATATATATATATATATGAATAATTAATAATAATAATTTAAAATAAATTTATAATTTAGTTATTTTTATAAAAAAACTAAACTTGGAAAAACATGAGATATATCATGATGTAAGTGTTTTTTAATACTTATTATTGTTTAATTTATATTATTTCTTTAGGCTTTAACATAAATGGCTGCTAGTTCTTTCTTCTTTCTCTATGGATTTATCTTTTGTTTAGATTCTTGAATGATTAATGACACTTTTAAAGCCAACAAAATTCAAGAACTAGAAATGCATGGTATTGTGAAAATCATGTACTAAAACACTTGTAATAATTAAGTTACATTTACAATTTGCATATCTAATTTAAGTCTAATTTAATTAAAAACTACTAAAGATGAAATCTTTGTTTAAAAAGACCTAACTCATTTAATGTGAGTACCCAAGTGACAAACGTAAATCAAAGATAAGCACCACATATTTTTGCCTCATCTCAACGTTTCCATCCCATTTCCCAATTAAAAAGACATACTAGTTATTTGTAAAAAAAAAAAAAAAAATTGAAATTTTCAAATTCAATAACATGAAAAAGGCAAAAATTAAAGGTGAATTAGATTTTTTTTTCAAGCCATAAAGTAACAACAATGTCTTCTTTTCAATGCACAACTTTAAACTAAAACATATATAATATCATATGCTTTTAGTGATCTTAATGTATGTATCACTATATTTACTTAATATTTTCATTTCCCCATTAAAAAGACATACTAATTTATTAAAAAGTTATAATAATTATTTTTCATAATTTTATTTTTTTTAAATTTAATTAATTAAAAAAACAAAAAACAAAAAACATATATTAAATCTTCATGGTCTTTTTTAAAATTCCCATCAACATATTACTCACTCTAAAGTTTCAAATATAAATATAGTTTCGGCTCATCTTCATCAATATCTCTTCATATTAGTGTTCCTCCCCCATCAATATCTCTTCATGTAAAATATGTTATTGGTCCTTCTCATCAATATCTCTTCATGTAAAATATGTTATTGTTCCTTCCCATCAATATCTCTTCATGTAAAATATGTTATTGGTACTTAATAAAAGCCATATAACAATGAATTAACTTGAAATAAAATCAATATATATTTGACTAAACCATAGTTTCAACAAACGAATATATTTCACTCAACCATGGTTTCAAGAGGAAGATAATAAAGATAATTTATAATTCCAAACATGGAGATCATTTTCACTTGATTTGTGGTTCGACAAAGAGATCAGTGGCAGTTGAACCAGTTGAAATATAAAAATTAATTTGTAAGAGGGAATCCATACCCATACTTGAACTTGAGTGAATCAGTGGACAGTTGAACTTGAAATTGAGTGAATCAATACTTGAACTTGAGTGAATATTAAATGTTGAGTTGGCAGGCATCGACCAATGAGATGGCAGGCATTGAAATATAACCTAAAATTTTAAAATTTAATTTGTAAGAGGGAATCAATACCAATACTTGAACTTGAATCAGTGCACACTTGAACTTGAACTTGAGTGAATCAATACTTGAACTTGAGTGAATATTAAATGCTGAGTTGGCAGGCATCGACCAATGAAGGGCGCCGGAGAGGCATCCAGAGGAATGGACAGTTTGGCAGGAAATTCTTCTAGGTAATTTTTTTGCCTTTTTATTTTAAAGGAGGATTGAAATATATTTGAAGTCGCTGAAGACACGGGGCGAGGAATGAGATTTGTAAAGAAATGGGATTTGAAATGATAGCACTGAACATTTTTTAGATTTGTTTGATTGAAATCGGTTTTGAAAAATCTTGAAAGTTTTGTTGGATTTAGAGTTTAAATGTTAATATTTTGTTAAATATTTTTATTTATTAAAATAAAAAGAAAATGAAATAAAATAATAAAAAAATATATTATTTTTTTGATATAATAAATGTTGTAATATTTTTTTGACTTGTTAAAATAAGATTATAATTATAATTAATAATTAAATTTAAATACATTTCAATTTTAAATTTTTTTTTTTTTTAATAAGTTTAATTCTATTTATGTAACATAAAGTATAAAACTGCCACAGTTTCAGCTGAGTGAGCCTGAAAGCTGAACTTGACTGTCAAAAAATGCATGGTTCTGGACTGCTCTTAAAAATATATGTTTAGACATCTTTGATAGATTCCAGTTAAAATGGAAACTACACTAACAAAATTAATATTTAGCCATTTTACTTTTAACAAAATTAAGTTGGGCCAAAATTAAGAACTCCAATTAGTTAGTGTAACATGTGTTTCACTAAAATGGTAAGAATGGCAGCAGTTGAAGCTGAATGTGAAATGAATGTTCATAATAATTCTGATTTGCATGAACTTGTGACGTTGTAATAATTCTGATTTGCTAAGACTAAGCCGTTTTAAGACTAATACTTCACGTTGTAGTGGACGAAGCCGTTTTCAGATGGTATGCGACCTAGGTGGTTTAGTTTTTATATACAGGCTATTTGTTTGTGTGAGCAGATTGTAACATTGTTTCCCAGCCATTAATTGGAGTCGAGTCGATCAGTCTAGAGCAGACTCCTCTTTGCCATAGACATTCCTTGTATCTGGTGTGGTTGAGCAACCCCCAGATGTTTTGGTATTGTTTCCCAGCAATTAATTAATTGGGGTTGGAGTTGGAGTGAATCAGTCTAGACTTTTCTTTGCCATAGACATTCCTTGCATATCTGGTCTGGGTTTGGTTGAGTAGCCCCAGGTCTTTTGGTTAAACTCTTTTTGCAGAGTTCAAATGGATTCATTACCAAGGAAGCGGAACAGAGGAGCAGCAGCCAATTTAGAAAACACAGCTGATGGTGAGTCTTGCATATCAGAAATTTCTTTCGAACCGCAGAGGACAATATCAGAAATTTCTTTCCAACCGCAGAGGAAGCGGACAAAGGAAAAGATGAGGGATCAAGAATCTCCTCCTCCTTCAAGAAGGGGTTGTTTCCCTAATTCACCACAACCAGAAAGAGAAAGAGGATTGACGAGAAAGGTTGGCTGTGTTCTTGCTTCTACCCGGACTGGTAAGAAGAGAAATATTGAGAAAGATTATGATTTTGGCCTCCAATTAGGACGAGGCAAATTTGGTCTGGTGAGAATATGCAAGAGCAAAGCTACTGGGGAAGAGCTGGCCTGTAAGACTCTCACAAAAACGACAGAAGAAAATGTGTATAAGGAGATTGAGATTATGCAACATCTGTCAGGCCATCCTAATATCGTCACACTCCGAGCGGTGTATGAAGATGCAGAATCTTTGCATCTTGTGATGGAGTTATGCACTGGTGGACGCCTCACTCACGAGATGTCTGGACTGGATGCTACTCTGAGGATCAGGCAGCAAACTTGATCAAGGAATTAATAATGGTCATTAAATACTGTCATGACATGGGCGTTGTCCATCGGGATATAAAACCTGAGAATCTTCTCCGAACCAGTTCAGGACAACTGAAGCTAGCTGATTTTGGCTTGTCCATGCGGTTTGCAAAAGGTATTTGTCTGTATTTTGGTCCTGCTTCTGCTCACAATGACATCATTATCAAATAATTCACTAGTTTTCTTTATGTATTTGATTTGACTGAGTACATTTTCACAATATTCAAACAGGTCAAATGTTATCTGGGGTGGTAGGGACTCCTTCATATGTTGCCCCTGAAGTTTTGGCAGGGACGACTTATTCAGAAAAGGTTGATGTTTGGGAGCACTGGTTAATGTTGTCCTCAATTCCTGCTTTGATTGGGCTGATGTCGTTCATATGTGGAGGATCTGTACGAAATACATATTTGGCTTAGCCAGCTTCAGTACAGTTGAATTTTCATTCTCAAGTGTCTGCACTGGCAAAGCCCATATCAGGCCTAGCAGTTCGCTATCAGGATGCTTTCAAGGATGTGGAGAAAACAGACTTTCTCATATGTAAGTACTGAGTAGATGGTGTTGTAATTGCTGAGCCGGTATATGTGCAAACATATCTTTATTTTGCTCTTAAAAATGTAATTATAGATGTGTCAATTGACCATATTTTCTTTTCCTGCTGTGCCTGCAGGTACCCTTGGATCAAATTTTACACAGAGTCTGATAACGAATTCCAGCCAGCATTCCAAAAGGGAAAAACTGTTTCCTTGCTGTCAAGGGTCGATGCTTAGAAGAAACCCCACTTCTATTGCCTTCATATGCAAGGGAAAGGGAGAAAAGAGCACAGTTTGCAAATTCAATTCCAACGGAATATGAGAAGATGAATCTTTCGTCGGGCCTTTGCAGGGTTTCTCACGTCTAAGTCAACCAGAAATTGATATCCAAGCAGCAGTAGATGCTCTTGCAGCTGCTATTTCACAGATGAGATTATCTGAAGCCAAAAAGGAGCACATTGTGTTCCTGCGCTGCTATGCTACGCTGGTCTAAATATGCTCATGAAATGCCAAACCATGTGTGCAGCGTTTTTGAAGCATGCCATTGCTGACTCGTGCTGACTTATGACAGAAATGTGTTCTTGTGGATATCTTGCCATCTTCCATTTTATACATATAGGATTATTTGGGCCAAGGAAGGAGTAGACATTGTGTTCCTGCATGCCCTGTTCACTCTGCTCGTGTTTCCTCTGGAGAAACGGCTTGTGTATAGCATTTGAAAAGGAATTGCCATTATTTTATTATACTGACAGATACTGATCAATATAAGATGATCGCTCATTAGTGAATAGTGTTTATAATGGATGTGACTAATATCATGTTTTGATTGATCCATTCACTGATTAACACAAGGTGAAAACTAAAAAATATCTTAACATGAATGACTGCATTGTTTGTGCCAGCTTAAGGTGTGCCCTGCTATTGAGCCCACCGAACGTTGATAAATACTGATATCAATATATGTACAGGAATTGAATGGTTTGTTTTCTCATTTATTCCTATCTCTCCCTTAAATGAAGTTGGAAAGCCACTGGAACTGCATTTTCTATATTACTATTTATACATATTGTTAGGCAATTTATTCTTGGGTTAGTTTGTGTTAGGTAATCCATTATTAGAGTCCAAGAAACTTACCTGGAACTTATTTATGTGTACACATTATACATCATTCTTTGAAACATTCATTAGTAATGAATATATTGTTGAAGTTTCTTTCCAATCTGTGTATTGTGTGTCCTACAGTGATATCAGAGCAGAGGTTTAACGGTTCTGTGATTGAGAATGGAAGTTTACCCGTTCCGTTGATTGAATTGAGTCACGCGTTTGTGGCCATCCAAGACATTGAACATGAGATCTTGGAAGAGATTCTCGGCCGATGTATTGAGCCCGTCTCTCTTTGATTACTCGCTGTGTGTTGATAACAAAACTTCTGTGGGCCATCTTTTGAAGAAACAACAACGTGAAAAGCGCTGTATATTGTTGTGGACGCATCAAAGGCGAGGTGAGCGAAGTTTGCAGAGAGTGTTGATCGAACGTGGGAGCAGTTACATGTCGAGGGCGCTGCAAATTCCAAGAAGAGGAATAGTCAATGACTAATAAGAAGCCGAGTTAGATTCCGATATGGAAGTCGAAGGCATGCAGTGTTTGGCCATACATTGTTTAACCAGAGTGATATTTTGGGAGAACCGCTGGACGCAGAGGTGAAGCGTTCGAGTTAAGACCATTTGTGCTTGACGGGAGGCCTACTTGCTCTTGCTGAATACTGCCGCAACCACCGTTGGAAAGAAAATTTTATGGCAAGATGAAGTCTTTGATTGAATTGTGCCTTCTTCAATTCATGGTTTGAAGGTAAAAATATTGTCATATTTCAAACTGCGTTGAAGAACATTTATTCTTTGAGGCCTTCGGCATTGTGACTTTGTTATAATATTGTTTGAGGCCTTCAGCATGGTGACTTTGTTATAATATTGCAGTTTTAATCTCTGGTTGAAAAGTATTCACTTGCACAGTGAAATTTTAACTCTTTGTGGTGAAGTTGTGGAATGTTGCACTGAATGAGTCGTTGAAAATATCAGCTTTATTTTCAAGCTTTACCGTCTCTTCTTCCATCCCTGTAACCAAGACACCTGCATTCTCAATCAACATTCTCTAGAGGTCTTGCTAAGGTTTCTCATTACCTACAGATACACTGAAAATAATTGCTGCCTAAACATCATCTCAGCCATTCGGCCCTGTAAAACATGAATTTGCAGTGGGTTGCCATGTTCTGGGTAATACACAGCCGAGATGAACTGTTGAATCTTTAATTTCGGAGAAATATTGAGAAAAGCAATCTTGAATTTGGGGAAATGTCAGTAAAAGCTTTAAATACCTTGAAAGTATATGTTTTTCGATGTATCTGATGTATGCTGGAGTATACCGCCTTCACCGACTAAAACCCGCCGCTGGAGTTTTCCTTTAAAAGCATTTCCTGAAATACCTTGTAAAAGGTTAAGGTGAAGGCCGAGATTGGTATTATGGCAGCAAAGTGGGCGCCTTTCAAACAGTTTCATTGAATCTTCAGTTAATATTTTTTATTCTCTGGCCTGGAATTGCAGGACATAAGGTAATTGACTGAATTGCGGAAAATTTCAAGGTGTATTTCTGTATATTTTAGAAAATCATTTATTTCCACTGAAAAAGCGCACAAGAATAGTTCTTGTGATTTTTAGAAGGAAAATTGTTGCTCCATTATGACATGACCGAACAATATTTTGGCTACTTTGGAATAAGGTTGCAGTGTATAGCAATTGAGATAGGAAACTGAAGGAATTCTTTAATGTGTTGTGCGCGTGCGTGGAGAGGTTGTTGCAGAAAGCAAGGAATTGTGTGTTGCTGTCATAATAGATTCAAACGGATTGTGTGTTGCTGTCATAATAAATTTTGAATCGTTGATGAGGATTTCATCATTGACTTATTTAAAGTAATATTTGGTTGATGTTTTTAAAATTGGTTGAATACTTTGAGAGTTGGTGGGAACCTTGAAGTGTTTATTGATGATGTTTTTAAAATTGGTTGAACTCTTTGAGAGTTGGTGTGAATCCTGAAGTGTTTAATGTTGACTCAGTGCTTTGTAAATTGAATTTTTTTTTGGTCATGAGTCATTGTTGTTGTTTGTTATATTGGCATGGTAATTTTGCAAGATTTGTGTTAGGATGGTTTTTTTTTTTTTTTCATCTAGGATAATCGGTAGAGAGTTATCCTGAACAAGGCCCAGGGTCAAATCCTACTGGCTGCCACTATAAACCTAGGCTAGGTGCAACAACCTGCAATTCACACAATAGCAATTAACTTATGCCTCAACAGGAGCCGAGACGTCCACTATGGAGTCACCTACTCTTCTAGCCAAGACACAACAGGCCATATACTCAATGAGATTTGAACCTCCATCTCGTGGGTTTCACCCAGCGAAATTTACCGTTAAACCACATGTCACTGTATAAAGGTCGTGGGCTTGGCCCGGAACGGTTAATCTCTCGCGGCGAGCCACGCACACGCTCAGGATTGAGCACAGGACCTGTCCGTCTTTACGAGAGCGACCTTACCACTACGCCGCCTCCACAGACCTTGTGTTAGGATGGTTTTAATATGGTTGGATTTTTTTCATTTTTTGAAAACTTATGAGCAAAAAGAAGAACCAATTGTTAGTTGGTTAGGTTTTGTGGATTTATTTTTTAAAAAACAAATTGGCAAATATTTTTTCTTGTCGACTTGTATTGTTGATGGATGCATTGATGGGTGCATGATCGGTTGAACCCGACACCCACCCAGTTAAATCATTGTAAAATTGTTTTTATTGGGTGCATTTTCAGTGGTCGCCAACAACCCTTTTTCTGAGAAAATGGTCAAATTAAATGATTTAGTACAGTTATTCATATGGCCAAAGTAAATGATTTAGTACAGTTATTAAGCAATTTAATGCTATCTATTGTTCATAACGATGTACAAGTCAGCAAAGATATCCTCTCTGACATCCAATCATGTTTGAAAAATGCTAAAAGCAAAATTGAATTTTTGGAGTTAGAATTGCAGTTACAGCGAAACGAACTTCAAAAGAAAACTTGTGATTCTGAACTGGTGTTTGTTCAAAACAACAATTTGTTTGAGCCTCATCATCAATCAAAGAATGATCAGAGAAATGAAGTGCTTTCAGGTGAAAATTTGGACGCAGTTAGAAACGCTGATGTGAAACCGGTTATAAGACCATGGGAAGAAATAATTTGTTTGAGCCTCATCATCAGTCAAAGAATGATCAGAGAAATCAAGTGATTTCAGGTGAAAATTTGGAAGCAGTTAGAAGCTCTGATGTGAAACTTGTTATAAGAGCATGGGAAGAGATGACACACAATAAACATAGAACAGGTCTTGGTTATAACAGTGATGTATCTTTTCACATTCCAGACTTTGCTAAACCTATAAAATTTCGAAGTGCAGGTTTTCTAGATGGTGTAGTTCCAGAAAAAGTTGATAGATGCAAACAGTGTAACAGAGTTGGACATACGAAAGATCAGTGTTTTGATCTTCACCTGTGCGAGCATTGTGGAAAACGAAATCACGAGTCAATCAGATGTTCCAAAAAGAATAGCACTGCAAGAGAGAAGTTAAGTTTTGGATGGATTGCTTCTTGGGAATGGACGAAAGCAGCCAAGAAGATCTACATATCATATCGAAGAATTTGTTCGAGAGCAACGAGTCTTGCAGTGATGACGAATATTTCTCACCTTGAGGCTTGTATTCGACAAGGGGGGATTTGTTGGTGGGTGGTCTGCTACAGGTTCGAGTTCGAGATGTCAAGCGAGCCTGAGTCAGTGATCCACATCCTGAGCCATAACCTCAGTTGATTGAGTTGTTTCTGAGCGAGCACATCCATATTTGTTTGGAATTGTTCGAAGAACTACTGTGACAGTTCCGGGAGTTTGTGGTCATCTTAAAACCACATTTTTTGTTCTGAGAACTGCTCTGTAAGTTCCTGAATTAGTGTTGGTGAGACATTGAGTTCTCCAATTTTAGGTTTGTAGTCATCCTTGAAAACCATTTTCGAGAGACATTCAGCGCTTGGCTGAGATGCATTTTTGCATTCTGAGCTCTTATTCTTGGAATTTGGTATATCCCTTCAGATTAAGGGGTTGGAATTTGGTATATCTCTTTGGATTAAGGGGGGAATGTTAGGCAACTAATCCTTGGGTTAGTTTGTGTTAAGTAATCGGTTATTAGAGTTCAAGAAATCTGGGGAATTGATTCAACAATTTCTTGATGTATTTGTGTACACATTGTACATCATTCTTTGAGACATTCATTAATATATTGTTGAAGTTTGTTTCCAATCTGTGTGTTGTGTGTCCTACAAATATCGTTCCCCAATAGAGATGGAGAAATTCAAAATATTTATATTGCATTTAGTCTTTTACTTGACATAATTATCCTTTACAGATTAACAATTCATTATGCTTATTGTTGCTATAATTCATGTTGGAGCTGTCAGGAGTTTTGCAGGGAGGAAAATGAGTTGGTTAGAATGATATAACCCAATCCAAATCTTTATTGGACATTTGAGAATGTCATTGATATATTTTCTCTAAGATTTGGCATTTATGTGTTGTATAGTATTGGCAAATGTTCGCAAACACTTTAATACCAATGTTTATTAATGACTCAATGAACAGAGGAAAATGAGTTGGTTAGAATGATATAACCCAGTCCAAATCTTTATTGGACATTTGAGAATGTCATTGATATATTTTCTCTAACATTTTGGCATTTATGTGTTGTATAGTATTGGCAAATGTTCGCAAACACTTTACCAATGTTTATTAATGACTCAATGAACAGATAACTTCCAGAAATTAGTCTTCGGTGGTTCTTCAACCTTGTATGCAATTTCTGATGACGTAGCTTGGTGGGCTTGATGCCTGGTTTTAGTATGTGTTGAGTTTGTTGAGAAGGGAACAACAAAAAATCTCTGAGAAAGAATATGTATCAAATGTCTTTTAGGAATCTTCCATTAAATCTCGGAATTGCTTAGCTTGTACCAATTGGTCATGTATCATAGTTAAATGGAATTGTCTGAACCCACCATTTTTTGATATAAATGCAGCTCAACCTTCCCATTTTCCATAAGAAAAGGTCAACCTTCCATTTTCTGGACATGAAAGTGCCTTTGCAGAGTTTCCCACAGCAGGGAGATATGATCTTGTAGATGCTCTTGCATCTGCCATTTTACATATAGGATTATTTGAGCCCAAAAGGGAGTAGACCTTTTGTTCCTGCATGCCCTGTTCCACTCCTCTGCTCGTGTAACTTAAGAAGCAGCTTGTGTACAGCATTTTGAAAGGGTGTCATTGCTGACTGTTACTGACAGATACTGATCATTATAAATTGATCGCTTGGCTTAAGATGTGTATAATGAAGGTGTGACTAATATCATGTTTTGATTTATCCATTCACTGATTAACACAAGGTGAAAACAAAAAAATATCTTAACATGAATGACTGCATTGTTTGTGCCAGCTTAAGGTGTGCCCTGCTATTGAGCCCACCGAACATTGATAAATACTGATATCATCAATATATGTACAGGAATTGAATGGTTTGTTTTGTCATTTATTCCTATCTCTCCCTTAAATGAACTCGGAAAGCAGCTGGAACTGCACTTTGTATATTACCATTTATACATATCGTTCCCCACTAGAGTTGGGGAAATTCAAAATATTTATATTCCATTTAGTCTTTTACTTGACATAATTATGCTTTACAGATTAACAACTCATTATGCTTATTGTTGCTATAATTCATGATAGGTTTATCTTTATTTCTGTGTTTTCAAGACTTTATTTGAATTAGATATGTTAATTATGCTTATTGTTGCTATAGTTCATCGTAGATTTATTCTTTTTGTGTGTTCAGGACATTATTTGAGTTAGATGTTGTTACTCCATGGATTTTTCCATGTTGGAGCTGTCAGGATTTTTGCAGGGAGGAAAATGAGTTTGTTAGAATGATATAATCCAATCCAAATCTTTATTGGACATTTTAGAATGTCATTGATATATTTTCTCAAGATTTGGCATTTCTGTGTTGTATAGTATTGGCAAATGTTCGCAAACGCTTTAATACCAATGTTTATTAATGACTCAATGAACAGATAACTTCCAGAAATTAGTCTTCGGTGGTTCTTCAACCTTGTAAGCAATTTCTGATGAGATAGCTTGGTGCGCTTGATGTCTGGTTTTAGTATGTGTTGAGTTTGCTGAGAAGAGAACAACGAAAAATCCCTTAGAATATGTATCAAATGTCTTTTAGGAATCTTCCATTAAATCTCGGAATTGCTTAGCCAGGACCAATTGGTCATGTATCATAGTTAAATGAAATTGTCTGAACTCACCATTTTTTATTTACTCAAGCTTTAATTTTATATGAATGCAGCTCAACCTTCCCATTTTTCATAAGAAAAGGTCAACTTCCATTTTCTGAACATTAAAGTGCCTTCTCTTCTCTTCGCTATACAAATAAAGCAATAAATGACTATTTGTTCTGGCAGGAACATGATAATCTTCCCTTCTCTTGCATGGTACCTACCAACTTTGTGAAAGGGCCTTTTCTTAGTCGTCGTATAGGTCTGTATGTTTTCTATAGTTAGGCTGTCCATCTGGGGTGACGTTGAATTGGGCAGAATTCTCTACCATGCTGAAGAGGTTTCCGTTGGGTGTCCCCGTCACTTGAAAATATAACCTTAAGTATTGTGTTGTTGGCAAGAAAGAAGTGTAACGGTTGATGTAGAACATATCACTTTGTTCACTTTGAAATACATAAATACTATTGGGTTCAGAGGATAGAAATAAAATTGCTTGTGAGTTGTTGTAGTAGATAAGACAAGGTAATAAGAACAACTATTTCTTGATGAGTTTTGGGGGCTGGCAAACATCCCTCTAGCATTGAGAGCTTCAAAACCCTTCAGCCATTCTATTTCTGCCACCCTTGTCCCTGCAAATCGCGATCACTGAATGTGAAATTCAGATTTAGCAATGGTAATGTGCAGAAAACATATAAATCTTAGGAAATGGTCCAAGAGCTGTATGAATACATTCTCAAGGCCTTTGAAGGAGGTAAAGAGGTTTCAAAGATTTTAGATACAAGCAAGGCCTATTTGGAGCATAATTTTGCCAACTCTAAGAGTAGTATCTATCACTCTAATTTCCACTTGACTATATGTAACATACTCACAATTTTCCATTCCACTGGGTGCTGGTTGTCTAAGAGTATATCTGTTAATCTAATTTCCACTTTACTATATGTAACATACTCGTAAATTTCCATTCCATTGGGCGTTGGTCATCCATGGACGTTAATACCTTGTCTCTGTACTGTGAAGAGGTTTTGATGTATTTCCATATGAGGTTTAAAGTTTTCAAGCTCCCTTACAGTCCAAATGAGAAGTTTGGTCTCAAGTCTTATAATCTACTGAAAGCAAACTTTTGTGTACCTGAATTTTATTTTTATGACAAATTTGAACTGTAGATACCTCAGAAATATGACACTTCCTCTGCTTTTCTTACCTTCTTAACTTTTTCAAGGATGAGGTTTGTTGTCTAAATTTAGAACCAAAATCTCTGTTCGCATTTTCTTGTGAATCGAGATGACGTGGAAACTTCCATCATGCATGCATCTATACATATGTTTCTTGTGATTTTTCCTGATTTTGAATCTAAAATATGCTTGTTTTCTTTGAGATAATTTTTTTTTATATGGCTCAGTTAAATTGCTTGTTTGTATTAGAGGGAGAAATCACTGCTTTGCCAAAGTTTTCAAAGCCTTGTCTTGGAGTTGGTCTTCGAAATCACCTCTTGTATACATAGATACTTTTGAATTCCTGAACACTAATGAGCCTTAAACACGAGGAAGCCATTGCTCAACCCTGGAGAGACTTAAGGCTTGGGGAAGATGCTTTATGAGGAAGTTAAGGTGTTTATCTTCAACCTTGAATTCCTTTTCCTTGTTTTTGTGATTTCATATATTGAAAAACTTCTTTAGGATGGTTTCCCACTTTACTCGTACGGATTGAATAGAATCATTTGTTTTGTTTGTACTAATCTAGAGTGCAACTTCACTTTTTAGTAAATTTTTGTTGTGGAATAAATTAGCCATCTGAATCCAGAGAAATTACATTATTCTCATGTAAGATTTTGAGAACATTCAAAGCCTTCTGAAACCAGTGTGGTGTATTAATGTTTTGGGTTTCCAGATTCACTGTGTTTGAGAAATTAACGCTGACATTTCAGACCTGTGATACAGAGTCTATCTTGAACATAGAAAGATCAAGTCAGAACCAACCAGAAAGATGCAAATCTTCATATTTCTTCATGTTTTGCTTGGTTAGGCTTAGCTTTGTCTGACTATATGTAATTGTGGTATTTTCATCTATTCTCTTGATGGCTTCACAAAATGGAGAATCTGCAAAGATAATCTAGCCTGATATCTAAAGATAATAAGCTTGCAATTTATCCTTTATTTAGCCTCATATCTACTAAATTGACCAATTATGTGGCTAATGATATACTTGTGCCGATTCGTAGTTTGCAATGGTCTATTTTGGTTGCATTTTGTAAGACTGTTTTGTGAGAATGCTTTATTTTTCTATCAGTGACACTGACTACATTTTGTAAGACTGTTTTGTGAGAATGTGTTTTGGTTGCATTCTGTAAGACTGTTTGATGTGCTTGCTAATGATTTACTTTCTATAGCAATATTCCTTATGGTTGTGGAAAAATTTATTTTGTTTGTTTTTTAAGCATTGGTTTTACTTTTGACACCTATCTTAGCAACAACCAAGACAGAGGATGGGCAATAATCGTTTTCTT
Organism: Pinus albicaulis; assembly: GCA_034641835.2. NCBI lineage: Eukaryota > Viridiplantae > Streptophyta > Pinopsida > Pinales > Pinaceae > Pinus > Pinus albicaulis. The sequence goes on from CM076583.1 coordinate 1,254,263,613, forward strand.
TCCAAGTCAGTAACTAGTATGCGCTGATCAATGTGACAAGGAAGAAAATGTTTTATTGATGGAAAATTAGGGCATCAATTCGCTTGCCTTAACAACTTTTCTTTTTCCAAGGAACAAATTGAACTTTTCATTGATATATAAAAAGTTACATTGTATATACACTTAAGCATTCCATATGAAAGTGTTGATCAACTGTAGAGGTAACAGAACAAACTGTCTAAGGACTATAAAACAAAACTGTGAAACATTCCATACTAACTGCACAATAAAGAGTGTCCAATAGAAAAATCCAAAATAAGGCCTTCCCATTGGGGAAAACAACCCATTATAGCCACCAAAAAAATAACCAGTCTCAAAATATACCAAGTATCTAATGTCCAGTAGAAAGTGTTATGTTATGTTCATATATACATCCTGTATTTACATAAAATAACAAGACAAAAATGAATTTAAACAGAGGCCCCTGTTAATAAGGCTGACTGTCCAACACACGGACTAGACCATCCACCTTTTATGTTGTACGCCCATCTTCCAAGGATTTGCATTCCCTATAAATGTGGCATAAAGTAATAAGATCAAATGATAATTTTTATGTAATATTCCCTTTCTTAATCCAGTCAAAGTGGATAGAATTGATACATGGTACTTACCATGGTATTTTCCCATGGTATTGGCCCATGGTATTTGTTGTCAGTTTCCGAGAAAAATAATAAAATATGGTCTCTAGAATGTCCATCAAGCCTATAAAAGGGGAGAGAAGCTAGGCATCTAGAATCATTCTGGTTTTATCTATCTTATTGTGTTTGGGTTGAGAACTTGGCTTGGCCAGTTCTAACATTGATCCCGAGACGAAAACCCCGTGGTGAATTTGTCTAGTGGATCCATCCAGGGTCCACAATTGTGCTTCAATGTTTATTTTATGTTTTAAGGAGTAGCCAAACATGCCATCTACAGGAGCTCAAATTTATTATATGGGCATGTATTCTATTTTCAGCTAATAATATAAATAAAAGGCTGCATTCTAGATCCCGTCTATGTTCATGGTTTTTACTGAATGTAATTTTATTGAGAACACTAGAATGTGCTAGATCTGACTAAATTATTAAGGTTTGTGATCTTACAGTGGTATCAGAGTTGTGCATCCTGCTAGCCTGAGGGTTTTGTGTAGGGATCTTCGGTGGGATTTCTTCTCACCCTAAGCCTGCATCTTCCAGCTTCGGTTGTATTTGATATCACCCTAGTTGATTTCCTAATTTTTACGTCTTTTAAGGTTATGAAAGACGAGTAGTGATGGAACCGGAGAAATTTGTCCATTTCTATTTGTTATTTGGTCTTAAATAAAGATCGCAAGGAAAAAAAGAATGGAGTGTGAGAAATATTTTGGGAAATATATATATATATATATATATATATATATATATATATATATATATATATTGAGGCTTTGACTTCTTGATTGTTACATTGGATTATTTTCACTACTATTATTATTTGTAGGTGATTGATTTCCTTATGGAGGCAGAAGATTCAAGTCAAGTTCTCAAAAGATTTAAATCAATTTTTATTGAAGAAAGCCGAGGAGAGAAGAAAAAGTATTGAGATTCATTGATGCCAAACAACAATGTCATCATTTTATTTTTGGAAATGCCACAAGAATCAACTTAATGATATATCAGTCAATTCTTTGGGCTACAATACTTTTGTGGATCAAAGATGGCAACAACATACAAATCAGAAGCAAGAGCAGAACAACAGACCCTTCACTCAAAAGGTCCATGTTATCCTTCAGTAGTCAAAAGATACCCGGAAGGAAGATGTAAAAAGTAAGTGTATTTTTTATCTTGGATCCAAATTGCAGGGTACAAAGTCAAAATATGTTCTCCTACAGCAAGACACATTAAATATGGCTTTGAGCTTGATAGAGAAATCATAATGGGAAGGATCAAGTTGGGCCTTGGAGCCATCCATGCTTGCTTTGATACAACCTAGGTTCTTGAAGCATTCTTGTGAAAAGGTTAGACTCACGGTCGCCTCTTGTCTCAGTAAAATCATAACCTTAACAACACCGCTATTTCCCTACAATGATGACATCAGGAGAAGGACTTTTCGGGTAATGGTAGAATCACTCCAAGGGTTGGACAACACCACCGTTCTTACTTTTTTCCAGAAGCGCACAATTTTGGAATGCTTGGCGAAATTCAGATTTGGTATGCTTATGCTGGATCTAGAGTGTGATGATTTAATCCTTCATATTCTCCAATACAACTGCAATGGAATTACAGCGTCTCATCCAAACTTCATCAAAAAAGACATGCAAAATTTCATGTCTTTGGTCTTAGGAGAAGATAGGGCCATCTGCGAACAATTGAGATCCAAATTGTTGGCCATTTGGAGGAAGGAGCTAATTGTATCACCTGCTGCCTATGAACTAGCTGAGGAGTTGATCAAACAGAGCATCAAAATACTTATAAAGAAGTTGACCAAGGAGGAACTAACAAGGATTTGTGGAGACAAAAAGAATGAACTAAGGAGGAAGGCTTATGCTTTATTTGCAAGGGACCTTGGGCCCTTAACCATTCATGTCCAGGTGATAAGAAGAAGGAAACAAAGACAGAACAAAAGGAGATTACTTCAAATCATGGGGAGTCTTTTGTAGCTAGGTCTATTGATCTTCAAGATGGTGAGCAACATCATGACATTATTCAGGGAGGCTTGCAGGATGACAAGCATTTGGAAGTGCATGAGGAAATTCTACCAAATGCAATTGATGAGGTTGATTCCTATACAATGGAGTTCGTATATCCCCAAGGGAATATCCATAAAGAATATGAACAATCAAGTATAGATAAAAGTCCACCAATGCATCTATGTTCGACAGTTGAAAGGGAAGAACATATTGCCTGCACAGATGAAGGAGAACAAATGCAATTGATGAGGATCTAGCCATAGTGAACCAGCATGATGAGTATGATCATGAGGAGCAACATGACAAAAATAATGTGCAAAATGAACCATTCCTAAAGATTTGGTCAAAGGTTCAAGTTGAAGCCGTGGTAGTGGGGCATCCAGTGCAGTCAAATATAGAGACATTAAGCAGGGCACTAGAATTGCCAGTGAAAGACTTTCGGGAAAGGATCATGCATTTTAAGATAGATCTTATGTTGTTGAAGCAAAGATTCTAGACAGTCCGAGACACTGTCTTGCAGGAGAATAGAAAAATTGAGGAACTCATAGGGGTATGTGTCAAATCATCAACCAAGCTGTCTAGTATTGAGGAACAACTCAAGTCCCTCACAAGGCCGCATGAGGAGTACAATTGGGATTTCCATAGCAGCGCTCTACAGGAATACATAGATAAGGCTTGCAACACCAACTACCCGCCTTTATACATTGAGAAGAGTAGGGAAGAGTTCTCCAAATACATCATATTGGATAACCAAGTATAGCAGCATGAATCGAGCATCGAACAACATCAACATAGTAGATTTGCAGATATTCATTCTTTCCCAAGTTTGGATTGGCAAGATATTATGAGTTGGTATTCTATTGATGGATTGAATCTTTGGAGGATACCCATAGCCAAGAGAAAATTACAGCTTGGGCCATTTGGTGAGGGCAGTGATGGAGGGTTGAAATGGTACCATAACCCACAGGTCCCAAGATTTAGGTGGCATTGGGATCCAGGAGAATCCATTGGGGGTAGGATTGGCCAAAGGATTGCTTGGGATCCAGGTATCGAAGGATCCATTCAGAACCATTCAACATGGAGGGATGGAACAATACATCAGGTTGTATGGGATCCTGGTATCAATGTACAAATGCTTCTGTTGTGGATAGAAGTGGATTGCTTGAGGACAAGCAATATTTGGGGGGGAGGATTTGTAATATTCCCTTTCTTGATCTAGTCAAAGTGGATAGAATCGATACATGGTACTTACCGTGGTATTTTCCCATGGTATTTGTTGTTAGTTTCCGAGAAAAATAATAAAATGTGGTCTCTAGAATGTCCATCAAGCCTATAAAAGGGGAGAGAAGCTATAGAATCATTTTGGTTTTATCTATCTTATTGTGTTTGGGTTGAGAACTTGGCTTGGCCAGTTCTAACATTGATCCTGGGACGAAAACCCCGTGGTGAATTTGTCTGGTGGATCCATCTAGGGTCCAAGATTGTGCTTCAGTGTTTATTTTATGTTTTAAGGAGTAGCCAAGCATGCCATCTGTAGGAGCTCAAATTTATTGTATGGGAATGTATTCTATTTTCAACTAATAATATAAATAAAAGGTTGCATTTCAAGATCCCGTCTATGTTCATGGTTTTTACTGAATGTAATTTTATTGAGAACACTAGAATGTGCTAGATCTAACTAAATTATTTAGGTTTGGGATCTTACATTTTAAAGAAAGTATATCTTCAAGTATCAGAACCAAAATATTATTTTGACATCTCTGAAAGTTGATGAACCAGTTAATAACATTCATAGAGTCTCCAAAAATCTGTATAGAACCAATATCCAAATGGATGAGGCAACATAAAATAAGTTTCAATGTAACAAGTTCTACAAAAAATTTTGTGCCTGTGCCAATGCCCACTGGCACTTCAAATTGCCAATTGTTATTGAGATGAACTACCATTCCAGAACCACATCTATTTTGTTCATCTGAAGCCCCATCAAACTATGCCCCAGGGATGTCATGATTGATCTGTTCAATGGTGATATTATGAGTAGGTTTTTCATGACCGGATGTTGGGAGCAAAGAATAAATCAAAGCACATTCAACAAAAATCACCAAGGGTGAGTTGAAAGTGTCATTGAAGATACCATTTTTTCTTGTAAGCCAGGCTCCCCATGATATAATCAATGGAATGTTTCTATCATTTTCATCTAAGATAGAAGTCCACCGGCCCTGCCAAGTATCTACGCAACTATTCCCACTCCATCTTGTAGAGATACCTAGGAGAGATAAGGTGAGCTCCCAAAATATTTTTAGAGTAAGCACATGTTAAGAACAAGTGCTCAATAGATTCTTCTGCATCATTGCAGAGAGTATGTTGGTGTCTCGTGTTTTGATAGTTTGGAAAATCAAAAGACAAGGCAACATCAGAACCAATCTTTAGAGTTACAGGATCTAGTCCTCCTGTTCTCAGAGAGGGATCTCTCAAATATTTGTTTGCAAAGGTTTATCTTGTGTGCTTTGAGTATTGATTTTAGACTAGTTATTAAGTATAGGTGTTTGTTTTTTTGTTTGGTTGGATTGATACAGCAGAACATGAAAGGTCTAGGAAAGATATATAGAATGGAGAAACATCTGGTTCATTGGGCAATGGAGTCAAGAAGAGGTCATAAAATACTCATCAATGGATATGGGATATCAGAGGGCAAATCTAACTTGGCCACAAGATCCTTTGGTTTTGGAATGTGATGGACATCAATGATTTGGAAAGAGAAGTTTAATTCTCAAACAAAGGGAATTTGAAAGCACAATTTGAACAATAAAGAGCTTTTTGATAGACAGGGCTAACCATGAATTCTACAAATCACACCTTTAAGCAAGCAATGATTTCAAAACAACTTTTAAAATGAAATCTAAGATTCGGGGAACACCCTATTTCCTCAAAGATTTTATTTCAAATGACTTAGAAAACATAAAAGATTCACTGATAACTACAGTCTTAGAAGAGGGAACACCTAATACATCTATGATTACAACTATAAAGACCTTTAAGGCAATTTTTTAAGCAAGGAAAAAGGGCAAGATCAGAACAGACCTCTTTGGCTTACTATAAACAGAAATACTTCAAAGGGAGACTTCAATAACAGTTTTTAAGTGGCAGCAGACAAGCAAGGAGAACCATAAATCATGCTGAAACCAACTATTCGAACCATTAAGGAAATAAACAAGAATGAAGACTAAAGAGAGAGATTAAAGACTCTAAAATACTTCAGCAGAAGAAAACATAAAAAAAGTGAAGGATGAACAGGTCTAAGGTGCTTCCAGGAGTCATTTCTTAGCCTAAAACTTTCAACCTACTGTAGTAAGATATTATGGAACATAATGAAAACAAGAGAAAACATCAAACAGTTCATAATACTTCACCAACAGCCAAGCTCATGGATCCAATGATAGAGCTTTCTCAGGAACAAGCATGCAACAACATCATCAAAGCTTCCAAGACTTCAGTTTCTCCTTCAACTTCAACAGACTATGTATTTATTTCAGAGAGTTTCAATATTACAACTAGTGATCAACCAAAAACCAACCCCTATCTCATCTTCTTTAGAAGTATTTATAGAAGAAATGAGGAGGTGGAATAGGATAAAATATCTTTTAAGTTCAATTAATACAGTTTACGGTCTCTCGGCCTTTGAGGGGCTTAATGGAGAACATTCTGATATTTTTCCTATATTAATTGGTTTATATTAACTATCAAGCTTGCTGGAAAGAATTTGTTGACTTTAAGGCTCTTCGTTATCTTCGTAATAACTTATGCTTTCAGTTTACAATAAGTTCCTTCGGTTGAATTAACTGTTCAGCTGCATTGATGCAATTTCTCCAGGTCTGGTCATAACTCAGCCTCCTTTTGATTACTTTGAGGCTGTAGGTGGCTCTGTGGTAGCTGGGGGATTCAATTTTCCCCTTATGTGGCAGCGTAGGCTCTTTGAACTGATAGATATTAGTATTTTAACCTAAAAACACCCTTAATATACTTGAATTCTATGTTTTAGGCTTAATGAAGCCTAATCTTTGTCTTCTGGTCTTCAAACTTTCTTTGATCGTGAATCAGGTCTCTGATTTAGTCAAATAAATGGCCTAATCCCTCCAAACTGTGTTAACAGTCTTCAAATATTTTTCCACTTTGATTCCATGTTGTCGGTCTGATACTCTTTGATTATATTAATCTTCACTATGTCTTGTTGATGTGCAGGCCGCGCAGGGCTCTTATGGCATCACTGCCTCATGAATCAATGACGAAACATGGAGTAGAGCCCCGCGAGTGGTTCCTTTTGATAAATCAAAGGCACGAAAAAGTCTTTCCTAGCCCTCGGCTTTCTTCCTTTATAATGGAAAAAACCATTGAAACCTGCAAACTAAACAAAACATTATGAAATCCTGCGTTTTTAGGTTTAACTGCTTCAGAGGGCGTCGGGAGAGAGCGTGGCCGTTGGATGGCAACATCCAACAGTGGAGATCTGTGTAGAAGAGGTTAAAAAGGAGAGCAGAAGGATATATGAGTCGGATCCGTCAATCTGTAGAGATCGACGGTTAGGAGCGATCCGGGACGCAAAATGGAAAAATAACGAAAATACAAAGGAAAACAGGTTAAAAACCTTAGGCGGGGGGAAGAATGAATTAGAGATCAAATGGGTTTCAGGAAAAACATGAGCCGTCGGATGCGACTAGACTCACAGAGATCGACGACGGATATTAAATCGGGATATCGGCAATCGGGGCGAACAAACAAATACACTCGATGAGAAATTGTGATGCGATGTAGCGCGAATCATTGATCTAAGGACGAGATCAACGGTGGAGAATGAATCAGGGGACTGGCCGATCGGAGGGAACAAACATATGCTGCGATCGAAAGTTGCGATGCGATTTTGCGCGGATCGTTGATCTAAGGACAAGATCAACGGTGGAGAATGAATCAGGGGATTGGCCGATCAGAGGGAAAAAACATATGCAGCGATCGAAAGTTGCGATGCGATTTTGTGCTGATTGTTGATCTAAGGACGAGATCAACAGTGGAGAATGAATCGGGGGACTGGCCAATCAGAGGGAACAAACATATGCAGCGATCGAAAGTTGCGATGCAATTTTGCGCGGAACGTTGGATCGAAGGATTAGATCAATGGTCGGGATTATTTCAACTTTCGCACAGGCGGAAACCCTTTAAATCATAGGAAAAACCAACATTTAATAAAAACAAAGGTTTTTATGGTATGGGTGGGATGTATATATATATGATAGCTAGGCGCCCATTTACGGGGCCTTTGGATGTATGAAACACAAATAGGCTCAGGGTTGTATATATATGGGGGCCAATCGCATCGGAATTTTTCGGGCCCGATCTTTCAATCAACCCATTTGTGAATTTCTCCGATGCGATTGCGCGGTCGGGTCTTTTCAGTCTAACCATTTTTATATTAGCACGTGACTTTAGGATGTTAGATAAAAACTTTGGAGAAAGGGTTTTTAGTATTTTTCAAAGGAAAAAATGGATCGGGCATGATTTATTCAATGGTCTTAGCACCCGATGGCGGGCCCATGGGTTATATGAAACGATAATGCGATCTCGGTTTATAAACCCGAGGCTTAATCGCATCGGAGTTTTTGTAATGGAAACAGACTTGTGCACTTGGAAATTTTGCGATGCAATTAAGTGCCTTGTGGGCCTAGCGCCTGGTTTCAGGGTGTGGGCATGTGGGCGAAGTGGTTTAAAGACTTAGCCCAAGGGGGCTTAAGTCCTTAGTGATAAAACTTATTTTTTATGAATTTTTTCATGGTTTTCAAAGGAAACGAGGGTTTCGAAATAGTTTAAAAATGAGTCTTAAACTATGGAAAAATGATTTTCATGAATGGAAGAAGGAGAAATCATGAAAAATAGAGGAATTATATGGAGAAAAAGGGGAGCAAATGAAGGTTAGTTTTGAGTGGGGGGAGGGGAAAAAATGATGGTTTTGCAACAGTCTTTCTCTTGGAATTTTAGCAGAATTTATGAGTATTGAAATGGGGACAGTAGTGAAGATTTGGATAGAGGCACGAAGACTTCAAGAGTCTTCAAGAGCCAACACTTTTTTCAATAAAATATGTTCCTTGAAGGCTCCAAAAATGATTTAGCCACCTTTTGGTATAACAAATTTATAGGTGGCTAACAGAGTACACCAACCTGGCCCATGAAAATTTTGTTTTTGTAAGATGTCCCAAGTAGTCACTTTGTTTTTAAGAATACACCAGAAGGAAAGTCTTGATTTTAGCGAGCTACTCAGCTTCCACATTGGCTTATGCCACCAACCCTGTACTCCCCATCCCCAACTCTTCATCAAGTAATTATAGCCAGCCTTTGGAGAATAAGAACCTGTATGAGAATGGATCCAACGGAGAGTATCACGAAAGTATTTAATATCACCTTTGATCGATGAAGTTCCTGGACAAATCCTTGCCATTCTTGTCTCCATTGATTATCAATTTGGAGTTCCTCGCCCAAATTTCACCCTTGCTGCCAGATGATGGTTGACTCTAGCTTATCAATATGATATAGGAAGAAAAATCCTCTTGCATTTAGGTCCTCCACTAAAGCTCTTGAAATTACATAGGTCCTATTACAACCCACCCACGTCCCAAACCAATCCTGCAATTTTCCCCATTACCAACCTGCCAAGCTAACCCTTCTTCCAAAATATTTAATGAATGATAGTAGCCTTCCATATGACTGAAGCATTTGAAGAAATTTTTCTCGGGATCCAAATCCACTCATCAAGAGAGGTCAGATCAATATATTTCCTTTTTACAACTTCTGTCCAAATATTATCTTCAGTCATGAGCCTCCAACCTAATTTTGTTGCAAGAGAGGCAGCAAAAAGTTGTAAGTCCTTAATACCCCAGTCACCCCATTATTTTGGCCTGGAAATTTTTTCCCATGCCACCCATGAGATGACAAAATATTCCTTTTTTTTCCAGCCCATAAGAAAATACTGCATATCTTCCTTATCTTAAGGAGGATTCCTTTTGGAACCCAAGACAGAGAGATCCAATACACCGGAATAACCATTAAAACAGATTTAATGAGCACCAATCTTCCTACTCTAGAGATCCACTTATAACTCCAAAGATTTAACATGTTCTCAATCTTTGACACCTTCCAGTACCAATCATGTTTTTTGTAAGTATCCGGCTTCAGATAAAGCCCCATGTACTTGAGGTAAGCCCCCATAGGCTTAAATTCAAAAGGAAATGACATTTTGATCCTTTCAAGATGAGGCCTTAATCCTTCAGCATATACTAGATAATATTTTTGAGAATTTATGATCATACAAGTAGCTTTAAAAAATAGGTCTAATGCAATTTTTAGTTGGGAAACCTACTCCCTCTTCCCACTTCTAAAAAGGATAATGTCACCCACAAATAGTAAATGTGTGATAAACATATTTGTAGCCACCTCTATGCCTTTCATATCACCTCTTCTTTTTTCTGAAATTAATATTTGACTAAGACCTTCAGCTGCTAGAAGAAATAAAAGAGGGGATAAAGGGCATCCTTGTCTGAGCCCTCTCTGGCTGTGAAAAAAAGATGAATCAGCCCCATTGATAATAACAACAAAAGACACATTTGATATACAACCCATTATCCAGCTAAAAAAATCAATTCCAAACCCAAGTGAGTCAGCAACAATCTCAGATAATCCTAGATGATCCTATCATGGGATTTTGAAAGGTCAATTTTAACAGTCAACCCTTTTTTCCTTGCCTTTTTTATGCTATGCATTGTTTCCTGGGCCACCCCAATAGCTTCATGAATCTGCCTACCATTCAGAAAACCAAACTTTTCTTTAGAGATATTTCAAGACATAGGTTTCAGCCCCGTAGCTATAGTTTGTTCATGCTTTTATAAATACAATTGTACAAAGAAATAGGCCTCGATGCATCAAAAGATGAAGGAGAATCTGATTTATGGATAAGAGCAACAAAATTCGAGTTGAATGGTTCATAAATTGAGCCCTTAATTTTGGATTCTTCCACCACTCCCACCAAATCATCCCCCAACAACTTAAAAAAATGTTGGAAAAATTCCATAGTCCAACCATCAGGCCCATGACTCTTATCTTTTTGCATGGATTTGAGTACATTTTCCACTTCCAACCTCGACACAAGAGTCATCATTTCCACATTGTCTTCAATATCAACATATCTAGGAAAGAGTTGAGAAACCCTATTAACCTCAATTATGGTGGCACCTTCAAGAGCCCTAAAAATAGATTTAAAATTATTTTTCCCCATTAATGCTAGGTCAATGAAGGAATTAACCTTACCTCCTCCGAGTTTATCCAACTCCCAAATGGTATTGGAATTTTTCCTCCCTTTAGCATAGTTATGAAAAAAAATTGTGTTTTCATCCCCAGCTGAAAGCCAAATTGCCTGACTTTTTAAACAACAAAGTTCTTCTTTATCAGCTAAAATATCACTCCTCTTAGACTCAAGAGCCTTTATAGTAGCCCTCTTTTCCTTATTCTCATATCCATCAACTTCCAAACTCTCCATTCTTCCCATCTCTTCCCTAACCTCATTAGGGTAAGCTCATCCCTTTTTACTTTCTCTTTAGCCCAAGTTAAAGTCAAATTTTTTAATCGGTTCAGATTATTCATAAAGGACAAAGCATGTGATCTGGAACTAGATCTCTCCATAGGGAACCATGTTTCATTAACCAAATCAATGTATTTAGGTTCCTTTAACCAGCCTCGGTTAAACTTAAAAGGTGCACTTGGTTTCTTATTTGGGCCAACTAGTTCCATCAGAATAGGTAAATGGTTTGATTCCCCATCCGACCCGACCCATTGTCTAAACCCTGACAACATACCACCAAGATCTTCGCTCAAGAGAAATGTCCAACCTCTTGGTCACCCTAGCATCCCCAAATCTCCTATACCTCCAAGTAGGAGAGACTTTTATTATATCGAGATCTATTAATCTCCCAGCTCAAAGTTTATTAAGGAAGAACTCAACAAGAGGGTCGGGTTGAGCCAGAGGACCCCAAGTTTCAGCCAAACCAAGGGAAAAATTGAGATCACCACCAACAATCAGATGATCAACATGCATAAAATACTTTGCGAGAAGATTGTTCCAGAAACCTAACCTCTAGAAACATAGACCATAAATATTTACAATTGTGAGATCCATAGCTAGTTCAGAAGAGAAAACCTCTACTCCAATAACCTGCTCAGGGCCTTAGGAATTTTTTAGTTTAATAGTGTTATCCCTAAGCCCTAGATCTAAACCACCTGAACGCCCTTTGGAATCCAAAGAAACAAAAGACCAACACGGGAGCAATTTTGAAAGAGTTTCCATAACCATATCTCCCTAACCCAAAGTCTCATGAAGCATGTAGAAATTATACAACATGCATGTATATCGTGGATTCACCCGATCTAACAATGTACTAAAGTTAAATACTGAATCGCTTCTACAAATATTTTGCGGAATTAAAAACGCAATCGCTAATCACATGAAGTAAAGAAGAATAAAATCACACACAACACAGATAATTTCCCAGGGAAATCTTGCTGCTCAAAACCCCACTATCTTCTATTGTATATTCAGCATAGTTCATGAAACAATTACATACAAAACTCTTCTCACATGAGTCCTCCAGTACTCAGCTAATTCTCTCACACTGTCATACAAAAACTGACCAATACTTAGCCAGTTTACTGCCTCCATACATCTTGCCTTGCTTGCGCAATCCCTAAAAGATAGGAATTTTGGCCTTCTTTGACTGCGTAAGTGATCCAGGTTAAATTATTTATACCCTTAACCAAGACCATTTACTTCAGCTGATAAATTAGAATTTCATTTGATTAAAGTGTTAACGAACATATATGAACAACTACATGCTGAAAAGAAGAGGAACATAACATGTCAAGATCATCAATCATAGGAACACGCCGTTTGATAATGGAGTTCGTCCAGGAGGCACTACATCTCCGGGCCTCGATGTCAATATGGTGTAGGCCACTGCATTAAGTGATGTAAGGAGTGAATATGTACATGGATGTGTTTCTCTAGCATATAAGGAAAATTCCCTCATGCAGGAGTGGCTGGACCTCTCTATGAGATGTTCCACTGTGGAACTCTCATGCATAAAAATGACACTTATCAGTATGACAATAGTTCATACATAAATACTATGAGTATCTCGCCAACATGGAATTAAAGGTATCTCAAGCATAATAATAATCCATGACAGAAAGTACATCAATAACAAATCAAGACAATATCCCACGACTCATACATCAACAAGGATCTGTACAACACTATGCATCTCAGGGACAAATAAGTACATGAAAAAAACACATCATATAACTCACGTTGAAGATGACTAAAGAATGGGCTACTGTGCGGCTAGATCCAAAATCACCTTCACAATCGTGGCATTGAAAGGTGTGAAATCGACTGCTCACCCGCTGAAAGCTGACACTCGCAACTTCACTTCGAAAAGTGACCAAAAATATGAAGCTCAGATGAAAAATCTGAATGCGCCATCAGATTCGTGGCATCGAATAGTGCAAAATTGGCTGTCCATTTTCTGAATTCTGATGAAGTGAAAATCTGGGCAAAAGGGAATCTTTTAGATTACCCCTAGATTCCTCCAATATGTTGCTCCATGGGTGGACTAAAAATTTGTAACTCAAAAGGTGAATACGACCTCGCCATTGCATTCCCTATGAAAAACCATGAAAAATGATTGTAAACTTGACTATATTCCGACATGGAGAAAAATTACCTCCCCGGGAAAATTTCAAGGCTCATGGTTCCGCTCCCTGTTTATGGGCATGTTCATGGTTCCACCTACATCGAAATATGTGCCCACCTCGAACTTTGTGTGCACTCTGCTCCTCCCTGGCCTAGGCGCACTGGTGAAAATGAGGTTTATATTAAAAATATGTGCGGAGTTTCTGGATTCTGATGAAGTGAAAATCTGGGGCAAAAGGGAATCTTTTAGATTACCCCGAGATTCCTCCAATATGTTGCTCCATGGGTGGACTGGAAATTTGTAACTCAAAAGGCAAATACGACCTCACCATTGCATTCCCTACGAAAAATCGTGAAAAATGATTGTAAACTTGACTATATTCTGACATGGAGAAAAATTACCTCCCCGGGAAAATTTCAAGGCTCATGGTTCTGATCCCTGTTTATGGGCATGTTCATGGTTCCACCTACATCGAAATATGTGCCCACCTCGAACTGTGTGTGCGCTCTACTCCTCCTTGGCCTAGGCACACTAGTGAAAATGAGGTTTATATTAAAAATATGGGTGGAGTTTTCCAAAAACTTGTTTGGGCAAGTTGGTTAAGATTTGCAATATGAGGTAGGGGGTCAGGTGGTCAAACCCCCCCCCCCCTTTGTAATAAGGATAAAAATAATTTTGAAAACTAGCGGCATTCTAATTTTTAAACTCTGCATTTATTATATGGAAAGGACGGGGGGTAAGCGAACAGGGCCCGCATTGGGTGGCGTGCCCCTTAACCACCATCGGTAGCACTAATATGTGGCAACATTTGGGTGGCGGTGGGGTTCACAACCCCCGCCCCCATTTATAATGTTGTTACCATATGGTGTGGGGGCGGCGGGGTCATGGTCACCAGCCCCCTTAATTAAAAATTAATGTTTATTCAAATGCGGATTCGTAGGGGGGTAGGGCAGGGGTTATGGCCCACCTTGCCCATTTTTTTAATATTTTTTTTTTTAAACAAACTGTCAATTTTTAAAAATTCATATTTTGACCGTAGGAGTGCTTTTAAAAAGGCAACAGTTTCACCCAGGATTTGGTCTAAATTGGCTGGAATCCAGTGGCCGGATTTCGTCCAAATTGTGGCTCCCTTAACCTGTGTCATCCAAGTCAACCCAAAACTTTGACCGCTCCTAACTTTCGCATACGAGCTCGGTTTGGTGAACCATTTGCACCATTGTGATTAGGACGACAACATCTACAACCTAAAATTAATTCAAGAGCAATCTGAACACTTTGATTTTTCAGCTTCCCTTAGTCCTCCTTTGTCCTATGTGTGTCTCTGGAGCCACTTGGTTCAATCCTCCCCACTGAGGAGCTTTTGGTCCTCCAAAAGCATCAACAAGAATCTGCAATTGTTGTGTACTATGTTTGCACCACAAGCGTCCTGAAAAAGGTCACCCTTCCATCTCCTTCACATTTTTCCTTTAGAGCCTTAAGCAATGAACCAACACCTATGCCCTCTGTAAACCTGTAGTACAATCCCCTGCAAATTACATGCTTAAATTACGACCAAGTATGACCCAAAACATTTCCCATACTTTCCACGAGTTTATAACCTGTACTCGGTGGTCAAGTTTACATCAGAATGGAAATCACACCCCAACTATCATTACAAGACAAGACATCATTGTCACATTTCGAAGTGATGGCAAACACCTCATCACTTTTACATGAAAGAAATGCATCAGACGACTCATAAAACAAGGCCAAAATATCATTGTTTCTTAAACAAGTGACGGAAAAACACATCATGACTTTTAAAGTGTAACATGCAACAAATGATTTAAAACACGACCATGACAAGCTAACATATCTAGAAAAAAAAATCTAGAAGAACCATCTCTCACTTATCAAAGTGAGTGGATCATTTCCCTGTGGAGAACTTGTTTGTCGATCAGCTCTTTTGACTGGTGTATGCACGGGCACTTTGTATTTAAGGCGCTGCAATAGATGGAGTCTCCAACACGTGGCTCTTTGACGGCCACTTCAGTCGCAATGGGTGAAATTTTTTTTTTCCTCCAAACCTTCTTAACCGATCTATTTTCCTGCTGTGGAGAAGGATTTTCATGCCTCATCCTCCTTTCTGCTACTATCCTTTCTGTTACGACCATGGTTATCAACATTCTTATAATCAAAATGAACTCTGGAATAATGAGACTTATTATACCTTCTATGGTGGTCTCTGGTGCGATCATGGTGATGGGAGCTCACCTCAGCTCTTTCACTGCAACAGGCATTACCATGGAACGATGGTGAAGTGTCCCCATCATTCCTCCCTCCTGGAGAGCTCATAAATATCTTTTTTTCCTTGATTTCCTTCGAACATCCTTATTCATTGTACCCCAAACCTGCATATCGAGGTCATTGCACAACCTCCAATGGTTGAGTTATGCCTTGACCACGAACGCCAAGTCCTCCTCCTTTGTACCCCATCTTGGTGAGGAGTCTCATGTCGGTTCCTGAAATGGGTATCTCCACACTTCCAACCAATGATATCATGTGAAGAAACTGAAGAGAAATCAACATTGTTTACCTTAGCTGTCGATTGCGAAACAGGTGAAGAAGGCTTCTGTAATCCTTCGTTGCGCTTCACTTCCCCCAAGGCCTCTATCGTGGCTTGTAGCTGAAGCTACAATTGTTGCTTCTCCTCCTTCTCTTCCTGTAGGAACGCCTTCAATGCATCATGATCTGCTTAAATAATTTCTTTGTTGCGCTTCAATTCTTCCCATGCCTCTATCGTGGCTTGCAACTGAATCTACAACCAATGCTTGTCCTCCTTCTCTTCTTGTAGGAGTGTCTTCAATTCATCGTTCTCCACTGATTGTTTTTCATAAGCCTCGTACAACATGTCCTCTTTCTTCGACACCCTGAGCATGGTTTTGTACATGTCCTTGAAACTCTTCATCGCTAAACTTAGCGAACGTTCAACAATTCACGCCTGCAATCCATTCAGGAAGAAGACCTGCTCTGATACCACTTGATCCAGGGTAAATTATTGATACCCTTAACCAAGAACTTTTACTTGAGCTGATAAATTAGAATTGCATTTAATTAAATTGTTAATGAACATATATGAACAAATGCATGCTGTAAAGAAGAGGAACATAACATGTCAAGATCAGCAACCATAAGAACACGTCGTTTGATAACGGAGTTCGTCCAGGAGGGACTACATCTCCGGGCCTCGGTGTCAAGATGGTGTAGACCACTGCATTAAGTGTTGTAAGGAGTGAAAATGTACATGGATGTGTTTCTCTGACATACAAGGAAAATCCCTCACGTAGGGGTGGTTGGACCTCTCTACAAGATGTTCCACTGCGGAAATATCATGCACAAAAAGAACTCCTATTAGTATGACAATAGTTCATACATAAAGACTATGAGTATCTTGCCAACATGGAAAACAAAGGGATATAAAACAAATACATGTGACAATGAGTATCCCTCCAACATGGCATCAAAGGGATCTCAACTATAATACAAATCCATGACAGAAAGTACATCAATAACAAAACAAGACAAGATCCCACGACTCATACATCAACAAGGATCTGTATAGCACTATGCATCTCAGGGACAAAGAATTACATGAAAGCAACACATCATATACCTCACACTGAAGATGACTAAATAATGGGTTGTTGCACGGCTCGATATGAAATCACCATCACAACCGTGGCGTTGAAAGGTGTGAAATTGACTACTCACTTGCTGAAAGCTGACACCTGCAACTTCACTTCAAAAAGTGACTGAAAAATATAAAGCTCAGATGGAAAATCTGAATGCACCATCAGATTCGTGGTGTCAAATAGTGCAAAACTGTCCATTTTCTGAATTCTGATGAAGTGAAAATATGGGGCAAAAAGGAATCTTTTAGATTACCCCTAGATTCCTTCAATATGCTGTTCCATGGGTGGATTGGAAATTTGTAACTCAAAAGGTGAATCTGACCTTGCCATTGCATTCCCTATGAAAAACCGTGAAAAATGATTGTAAACTTGATTATATTCCGACATGAAAAAAATTACCTCCCCGAGAAAATTTCAAGGCTCATGGTTCCGCTCCCCATTTCTGGGCCTGCTCATGTTTCCACCTGCATCGAAATTTGTGCCCACCTCGAACTGCATGCGCGCTCTACTCTTGCTTGGCCTTGGTGCACTAGTGAAAGTGAGATTTATATTAAAAATATGGGCGGAGTTTTCCAAAAAATCATTTGGGCGAGTTAGTTAAGATTCACAATATGAGGGAGGGGGTTGGGTGGTAAAACCCCGCCCCCTCCGTAATAACGATAAAACTCGTTTTAAAAACCAGTAGCTTTCTAATTTTTAAACCCTACATTTATTTTATGGAAAGGACCGTGTGGGTGGTCAAACCCGCATTGGGCGGCCCGCTGCTTAACCACTATTGGTAGCACCATCATATATGGCAACATTTGGGTGGCGGTGGGGTTCACAACCCCCACCCCCATTTATATAGTGTTATTACCGTATGGTGTGGGGGCGGTGGGGTCATGGCTGCTGACCCCCTTAATTAAACTTTAATTTTTATTCAAATACAGATCCGTAGGGGGGTAGGGTGGGGGTCATGGCCCGCCTTACCCATTTTTTTAATATTTTTTTTATTTTTTTATTTTAAAAACAAACTGTCAGTTTTTAAAAATTCGGATTTTGACCATAGGAGTGCTTTTAAACAGGCCACAATTTCACCCGGGATTTGGTCAGAATTGGCCGGAATCTGGTGGTCGTATTTCGTCCAAATTGTGGCTCCCTTAACCTACCAAGTCATCCAAGTCAGCCCAAAAATTTGACCGCTCCTAACTTTCACATACGAGCTCGGTTTGGCGAACCATTCACACCGTTGCGACCAGGACGACGAGATCTACAACCTAAACCTGGTTAAAGAGCAATCCTAACAGTTTGATTTTTCATCTTCCCGCAGTCCTCTTTTGTTCTATGTGTGTCTTTGGACCCACCTGGATTAGCAAGTATCATGGTCACTCCAATGGGTGTTTGGTTGCATGGGTGCAACCCAATAATCCTACAACTGATATTCAACTTCCCTTTCACCTAGGTCTCAACTGGGTCTCCACTGGTTCTGACATGCATGAAGCTAATAATAGTAAATCCTCAGTTGCATGTGAGATCACTGATTGTGAATTAATTAATATTTAATTCACTTGATCTCTCACTAGTGTATCTTCAGTTACAAATAGCATAACTGAGTTTAACTCACTTAACTTAGTTAAAATGTTTACAAATTGCATTAACTAATGCACCACTACACTTCGAACTATGTTACAACTAGAATTACTCTGCATGCCTCACCAACTACCTCTAACTCGAAATCCACTAGCTAACTGAGTGTATCACTCTTAGTTAACTATTTCAAGTCTTCATTGAGAATAGATTACAATTTATTGTCCATCTTAATTAAGGGATAACTAAAATAGACATACACCCAAAAATAGCACTATGGGCCCCACCCTAGTGTAGGTGCTTAATGCACTAGGCGTGGGTGCTGAAATTTTCTTATTGAATCTCAACACTCCCTCTCAACAAGAAAGGGAGTATCCTTCACCCCGATCTTGTCTCTATGTTATTCAAATTTTCTCCTGGTGAGCGCCTTCGTTAGAATATCTGCATCCTGATCTTCCATGGGAATGTGTTGAAGCAAAATTATCCTTCTCGACACACAATGTTTGAGATGATGGTACTGGATATCTATATGCTTGGACCTATCATGAAACACAGTATTAATCAAGAGTTTAATGCAACTCTGATTAGCACAATGAATCACTGTTAGATCCATCTAAGAACCAAACAAACCAACCAAGATCTTTCTCATCTAGATAGCCTCACATGCAACTTGACTTGATGCCATGTTTCTTCTTCCACTGAACTAAGTGCCACAGATTGTTGTTTCCTGTTGTACCAGGAAACTTTTTTCGATCCTATGCTGAAGATCCCTCAAGATGTGCTCTTTCTGTCTGATGGATTGACTGCCCAATCTGCATCCATGAAGCCTTGAAGCTTCACTCCCTCTGTATGTCTATATCATAGACCATACTATGATGTGCCCCTCAAGTATCTCAAGACATGTTTCCCCGCGTTCCAAAATAGCTTTGTAGGCTTAACCATAGATTGACTCAACTGGTTAACTGCGTAGCAAATGTCTGGTCTGGTGTTCATTAGATACATCAGTGAATCAACTAACTACTTGTAGACAGTAGCAGCCACTACCTCTCCAGAAGTAGCATCCTATTTCCTCCAATTTCCTAGAAGAGGAGTATCCATGGGTTTGCAACTCTCCATGTGAAACTTACCCAGTATCTCCTTCGCATACTTGCCTTGAGACACAAAAATTTCACCATCTCACTGCCATATTTCCAATCCAAGAAAATAATGAAGGAGTCCCATGTCCTTCATTTTGAACTCCCTTGAAAGATCCTTGCATTAGTGTATCAACTGCTCATCACCAGTCAAAATTAGATCATCAACATAAATAACAATAATCAATAGCTTACCCTCAACCACAATCTGGTACAGGTTTGCATCTGCTTCACTTTTGGTGAAGCCCAATCCGGTGAAATAGTTGTCTATCTGAGTGTACCAAGCACGGGGTGCTTTCTTCAGTCCATACAATGCTCTTTTGATTCTGCACACATGTGACTCATTGTTGAAGGTCTCAAAAGGTTCAGGTTTCTCTATGTACACCTCTTCCTCAATGATCCCATTAAGAAACGTATTTTTCACATCCATCTAATGAATGCACCAGCCCATCTGCGCTGAGAGTGCAAGGATGGATATTATGGAAGAGTACCTTGAAAAAAGTGCAAAAGTCTCATCATAATATATCCTCTCGATCTGTGAGAAACCCCGATCCACAAATCTAGCCTTGTATTTCTCCACGCTCCCATCAGCAGCTTTCTTTACCTTGTAGATCCATCTCGATCCAACCACTAATTTTTCGACCGGTCTTGGGACTATCTCCCATGCACTGTTCTTGACAATGCAGTCATACTCCTCCACCATTGCATCAACCTAAGTTGGTTTTTTCACTGCTTCCTGAAAGGAAGATGGTTCAGTCACAATAAATTTGGTCATAAGAGCCATGTATCTAGTAAATTGGTCAGGAGGCTGTCTCTGTCTGCACTATGAAGTAGGGGCTCCTACTTTCTCTGCAACATCAAGACTCAATCTATCAACTATTAGGTCCCTATATTAATAGTGTAGTCCCTTATTATGTTAGTGTAGCCCCCCTTATTGTTATTGTTGTACCCATGTAACCCCAATATTTTTATTATTGTGCCCTTAAATTATTATTGTTAGGTCGGCTAGGATTACAATGTGGCCCCACTAGGATTACATTGTGGCCCCATGGACTCCTATAAGGAGGTTTTGGTCATTTGTATCATCCAAGAATTGTTCATTTATGTAATGTATTGGAGGTTTCCCCCTCGAAGTGGCTTATTTCTAAGGCGTTGATATCTCTTTTCTTCTATTTTTGGAGTTGGTTTCACAACATTTGGTATCAGAGCTTTGGATTCTAGGGTTTCGCTGCTCTAAACAGGTCATCATGGAATTTTTGCTATAACTTTTTTTCTACGAAGGTTCAGAATCTGAAATGTTTAGTGTGCGAAGCCGAAATCCTGAGGAAACCTGTCGCAAAATTTCAGAGCTTTTTTCGTAATATTTTCGGAGATATGATCTGTGGAAGGTAGTGCTTTTTCAGGCTCCCGAATTTCATCTCAAAGATCTGATCATGGGAAAATATTCATAACTCTCTCTCTGAGCATCAGATTGGAGTGTCGTAAAAAGTGGTCGCAAGTACATGGACTGTAGTTTCTTTGCTGTCAATTTCAGAGCCGAAGGATGAAACAGTGACACATGGCAAGTCGTACAAATTTGCTCTACTGAACAAGTCCATAATTAGGTCATTGTGGGAGAATGGACATAACTTTGCCTTGGAGAATCCAAATTAGGTAAGACCTATGGCATTCAAAAGAGAATTCAGAGGGCTACCTCAGTACCAAATTTTAGATATTGAAGAGCTGCAATCACAGAGATAATCCAATTTCAATATCGAGCTCCTCAAAATCAAGAAAAAGGTGTGTATTTTTTTTCCGAATTGCACAAGTCTTGTTTGAAGAATCAATTTGAATTGATTACAAGGGCATATTGTAGAATAGATATTAGTATTGGGTTCTAAAAAAAATGCCCCATAAAAATAATTCAACGCCCATTAAGCCTTCAAAAAGCTCTACTATGAAAAATGAAGATGAAGAATTGCAACATGATGTATCAAAATTACAAGAGCAAGTGCACCAAATTTCGCTCTCGCAAATAGCAGCAAAAAATGAAATGGAAGTTTTGAAGAAAGGCATGGAAGAGAAGATGGATGGTTTGAAGAAAGGCGTGGAATCTAAGATAGATGGCATGGAAGCTGGCATGGAATCTAAGATGGATCACATGGAAGATAATATGGAAAACATGAAGAATGATCTAAAAGTAGACATGGAAGGTTTGACAAAGTTGATACAAGAAATTTTTCCTAATGGTGAAAAGATAGTAGAGGAAACTCATGATGAGAACAAAATAAATGTTAATCGTGATTTCATAAACTCTAATGTTGGCGGGAAGAACTGCCATATTCCAAAAATGGGTATGAGGAAGTTTGAAGGAAAGGATCCTTTAACATGGATACTACAGATGGAGCAATATTTTGATCTCCATAATGCACAAAACACACAAAAGGTATGCATTGCAACTTTACATTTAGAACAAAATACATTTGTATGGTATCGATGGCTTTGCTCCCATAAAAAAATTGTCACTTGGTCAATTTTTACGGAGGAAATGATAGCACATTGTGAGGATACAAAGAACAACATCTTCTTTAGCCAATTGATAAATCTCAAACAAAAGGGTTTAGTGGGGGAGCACATTGAGGACTTCAAAAAATTAAATATAAGGGTAAATGATATTCCAGAGGAACACAAAATTGATCTCTTCATAGGTACTTTAAAGTATAACATCCAACATGAAGTTCACATTTTGGAACCTGATTCATTGGAGAAGGCATTCAGGTTGGCAAGAAAAATTGAATGTAAAATTATGGCGACAAGGAAGTCTACCACTCACTTCTATAAAGAAGGAAGTGTTGCTATGCCTAGATTTCCACAACCTACAAGGTTGAAACCACAACAATTAGAAGAAAAAATACCAAAAGGGCTTTGCTACAGTTATGATAGAAAATACACTAAAGTTCATAGGTGTGCTGAGAAGAAATTATTTTACATAGATTGTGAAGAGGAAGAAGAAAATGAACAAGAAGAGGATATACACCAGGAACCAACCCTAGAAGAACAAGAAATGAGTCCTACCATATCATGTAATGCATTGGCAGGAATTACCACTCCTCAAAATCTCAAGATAGAAGGACATATCAAGAAGAAAAAGGTAATAGTGTTGATTGATTCAGGCAGTACCCATAATTTTATTCATTATAAGGTAGCCAAGGAATTGAATTGTTTCCTATACCCAGCACCAGAATGTCAAGTGATTGTTGCAAATGGAGGAACTATAAATTGCTCTGGAAAATTCCATAATATCAAGCTAACCATGGGGGAATATGTATTGAATAGTCCAATGCCTTCCATTCCTATGGGAGGTGCTGATGTTGTATAAGTACAATGGTTACAAACTTTGGGGACAGTAGCTTTTAATTTTCAAGAACTTTTATTCAAATTTTTTTCAGAAGGAAAGGAAGTCGAATTACGGGGTATTGCGGGGAAGCCAGGAAGGATAATAAGCTCTAATGTCATGACAAAGCTTCTAAAGAAAGAACAGCGAGGCGTAATTGCACAATTATGCTCACTAGAAGTTCCAACATCAAAATCATCTATTTCTGCAGATCTCCAACAAGTCTTCGACAATCATTCCAAGGTGTTTGAAACTCCCAAAGGACTCCCACCTATTCGTGATCATGATCATGTTATTCATTTGATTCCAGGAAGTGTTCCTCCAAACATCAGGCCTTACAGATATCCTTATGTCCAAAAGAGTGAAATTGAACGTATGATTGCAGAAATGTTAGAGGCTGGTATAATTCAACCTAGTCAAATTTCTTTCTCTACTCCAGTAGTATTGGTGCACAAAAAAGATGGATCATGGCACATTTGTCCCGATTATAGGGAGCTCAATAAGCTCACTATTAAAGATAAATTTCCCATTCCTGTGATTGATGAATTATTGGATGAATTACATGGAGAAATTTATTTTACCAAGTTGGATCTTCGTTCAGGATATCATCAAATTAGAATGAAGACTGAAGATATTCTAAAAACATCATTTCAAACTCATGAGGGTCATTATGAATTTTTAGTCATGCCTTTTGGCCTTACCAATGCACCTTCTACATTTCAAGGGTTGATGAATTCCATTTTCAAACCCTTCCTTAGAAAATTTGTGCTAGTATTTTTTGATGATATACTAATCTACAACAAGTCTTGGAAGGATCATGTTCAACATGTTGACGGGGTGCTCAAACTATAGGAGGAGAAACAATTATATGCAAAAACATCCAAATGTTTCTTTGGACTACAAGAGGTGGAATAGCTGGGTCATATTGTATCTCATGAGGGTGTTAAAGTAGACCCTAACAAAATTAAATCCATTAAGGAATGGAAAGTCCCCACAACCATAAAGCAGTTGCGTGGATTTCTCGGGTTAACAGGGTATTATCGCAAGTTTGTTAAGAATTATGGGAGAATAGAAGCAGCTCTAACAACACTATTGAAGAAAGATGCATTTTCATGGACTCTTGAAGCAACTAAGGCCTTTGAACATCTTAAAGAGGCAATTTTCCTAGCACCAGTCTTAGCTACGCCAGACTTCACAAAAACCTTTATTGTGGAATGTGATGCCTCAGGAAATGGAATTGGTGTTGTTTTAATGCAAGAAGGAAGACCCATTGCTTTTGAAAGTCATTCAATCAAAGGAAAGTATTTACAAAAGGCTATTTATGAGAAGGAAATGTTGGCAATACAACATGCACTGAAGAAATGGATACCTTACCTAATGGGAAGACACTTCAAGGTAAAAACTGATCATGATAGTCTTAAACACTTTTTGGAACAAAGACTATCTTCAGAAGAGCAGCAAAAATGGGTCACAAAGATGTTGGGTTATGACTTTGAAATTGTCTACAAAAAAGGGAAGATAAATGTTGTTGCAGATGCACTCTCAAGAAAGGATGAAGAGGTGGAAGCATTGCTTTGTGCCATTTCAATTATCCATCCAGATTGGATAACTGAAGTAAGGGATGAATGGAAGAAGGACAAAGAAGTGTGGACTCTAATTCAAAAGTTGCAGCAAGATCCTAGTACATCTGATACATTTAGTTGGAAAAATGATTCCTTATGGTACAAATATCGCTATATATTTGCAAAAATTCCAAACTAAAACAAAAGATTCGTTTGGAATTGCACACTTCTCCTTTAGGAGGACACTTGGGATTTTTAAAAACTTACCACATGGTGAAGATTTTTTTTTTTGGGATGGCCTTGAATATGATATTCAAAATTTTGTGGCAGAATGTTTGGTTTTCCAGAAAAATAAAGTTGACACAATTAAGACCCCAGGTCTTCTACAACCTTTATCCATTCCAAGTCAACGTTGGGAGGAGATTTCAATGGATTTTATCACAGGTTTACCTAAGTCTGAAGGAAGGAGCGTCATCATGGTGGTAGTTGATAGAATTACCAAGTATGCACACTTTTGTGCATTATATCATCCATTTAAAGCGAGTATAGTTGCTACCGCATTTATGGAAACAATTCAAAAGCTACATGGAAAGCCGAAGATTATTGTAAGTGACAGAGATCCCATTTTTACAAGAAATTTTTGGATGGAATTATTTTCTTGTTTGGGTACTCAACTAGCTCATAGCTCATCTTATCAGCCTCAATCTGATGGTCAAACAAAGATAGTGAATAAATGTTTTGAAGGATATCTTCGCTGTTTTGTATCTGATAAGCAAGCACAATGGGTCAAGTGGTTACCTCTCGCTGAATGGTGGTATAACACTTCCTTCCATACTGCAGCAAAAATGACCCCATTTATGGCACTTTATGGATATCATCCACCATCCATCACATCTTATTTAAGGGAAAATTCTAGGGTTCAAGCAGTGGAGGATCACATCGAGCATCAACAAGATGTTCTCCACCTCTTAAACGATAACCTAAATTTGACACAAAATCGAATGAAACAACAGACATATCAACATCGCAGTGAGAGAAGTTTTGATGTGGGAGTTTGGGTATTTTTACGGCTACAACCATACAAACAAATGTCCCTCAAGCAAGCTAAGAAGGATGATAAATTATCGCCAAAGTACTATGGTCCTTACAAGGTTTTGCAAAAGATTGGTACTATGGCATACAAATTGTAGCTTCCTGCTTCTTTGTGAGTGCATCCAGTTTTCCGTGATTCATGCTTAAAAAAGGTTATAGGGGACAAAATTCCAGTTCAAACAATATGGCCAGAACTTGATGAGGAAGGAAAAACTATATTTGAACCTGAAGTAGTCACAGAAACAAGAACTCGACAACTACGAAATCGATCAATTTCGAAGTATCTCATCAAATGGAAGAACTTACCCACTGAATATTCTACATGGGAGGATTAGAATTTTATACAAAAGCACCCAGAGCTACTGAAGCATTGAGGAAAACACTTGTTTGAAGGAGATGGGCATGTTAGGTCCCTATATTAATAGTGTAGTCCCTTATTATGTTAGTGTAGCCCCCTTTATTGCTATTGTTGTACCCCTGTAACCCAAATATTGTTATTATTGTGCCCTTAAATTATTATTGTTAGATCGGCTAGGATTACAATCTGGCCCCACTAGGATTACATTGTGGCCCCATGGACTCCTATATATAGAAGGAGGTTTTGGTCATTTTTATCATCCAAGAATTGTTCATTTATGTAATGTATTGGAGGTTTCCCCCTCAAAGTGGCTTATTTCTAAGGCGTTGATATCTCTTTTCTTCTATTTTTGGAGCTGGTTTCACAACATCAGCTTCCGTGGTGTGCCTTTTGCCATTTCTGATTAATGGCTATGCATGAGTGTTTTCCTCCACTCCATGAACCTCATCATGTGGTTGATCCACATCTTGAGACTCATCCTTGGGAACCAACAATTCCTCCTCTACATGCAATTCCAGCTCCCCCTCAAGGGATAACCGCATGGATTTCTCCTCATCAAATTTTATATCCCGTCGCACAACAGTAATTTTTTTGTTTGGAAAATACACACGATAATTATGGGGTGTTTCAGTGTACCCCACAAAAATCCCAATCTTGGTTGTCGGTTTTAGCTTCTTCATATCGTCCTTGGTCACATGCACATAAACAGATGAGCCAAAAATCTTAAAGTGTGAAAAATCAGGTTTCTTACTAGTGAAAGCCTCTTCAGATGTACTCATGCCAAGTATCCTATGAGGAAAAAGTTTTTGCACAAATACCACAGTGTTGCATAATTCTTCCCACAGATGTATCGGTAGGACTTAATCATGCAACATTGCTCTTGCTGCACCCACAATAGTTTTGTTCTTTCTTTCCGCGACCCCATTCTGTTGTGGGCTATGAGGTGCTATCAATTCTCTTTGAATTCCTCCTTTGCTGTAGAAGCTCTTGAATTTGTTAGAGATGTATTCTCCACCATTATCGCTCCGAAGAGCCTTCACTTGCTTCCCTGACTCTTTCTCCACCAGTGCCTTAAAATCCAAGAACTTAGAGAATGTCTGATCTTTCTTCTGCATGAAGAAGATCCAACACTTAGGAGAAAAGTCATCAACGGAGAAAGGACCACACACATTTGTGTGAACTATCTCAAGGATCCCCGAAGCTCGGTTCCCCTTCTCATGAAAGGTGGCCTTTACATATTTTCCAATAGTACATCCCTTTCATGTGCCTGACTACGCAAGTGTACCCATGAGAAGACCAGTAGCAATCTGTTGTATGACTTTCAAGGCTCCATGGTGAAGATGGCCCAATCTCCTGTGCCATAATTCGCCCTCATCCCGGCTCACCACTTGATCTGCCTTGCCCATCATTGTTTTGCAGCCATCTACCTCCAGCTTGTAGATATTATTAACTAGAATCCTTATCCTCTTGGCTTGTTCTGTTTTTTTGTGTCGTAGGAAGGCTTTTCCTTCACTAAAAACAACATCATAGCTTCTATCCAACAACATTGCGATTGAGACTAAATTTTTCTTCAAACCTGGTACATGCATTACATATTTTAATTGAAAGGGTTTACCTGACTGCCTCTGGAAGGTAATGGAACTAATCCCAGTAGCACTGTACCGCCCATCATCGCCCATTTCAATATGCATCTAGAGATCCTTCTCCTCCAAGTCACTGAAAAGTTCCATGTCTCCCGTCATGTGAAAGGAAGCGCCACAATCCAAATACCACACAGATCCCAATGCACTTGAAAAAATGCATGTGATCAATGAGAAGTCAAGCTCAAATTGCGAGGAAAGGGCCTCACTAGCTGCAGATCCTCGAGCCTTCTTGTTCTTATTCTTTTGTGGACAATTAGTAGCAAAATTCCCATGCTCATGACATTGAAAACCCTTCACCTTGGACATATCCTGCTTCTTGCCATTCTTGGACTCGTATTTAGAACGAAATTTCTTCCCCTTCCCCTTCCTCACCTTGGCATCCAAAGCACAATCCTCTTCATCTTAATTCTTAGATGAATATCCATCTTTGGTGTTCCGTCTGAACTCTTCCTGCACCAAATCCGACCATAGTCGTTCCCAATCTAGCAAATTTTCCCTTCCATTGACAGAGTCTTGATAACTGTGCCAACTCTTGGGAAGTCCTAGGAGAGCTAAACTCACCAAATCATCATCACGTACTGTTATACCAACGCTCCTCAGTTCATCCCGACATTGGACAAACTTTTTTATATATTTTGGTATGGAGTCGCCCTTCTCCATCTTGATTTTCCTAAGTTTATCTTTGAGCGCCAATTTCCTATGGTCGATGCTGCTCTGTAATACATTCGTCAAAGCCTTCCACATTGCATATTGTATGGATTTCCCATGGAGGCTTGAGACAATGTGGTCTCGTACTCCCTCCAATAGGATCCCCCTCGCCTTTGCCACTTTCTTTTTCCATGCATTAATATTTGCAGCATCTATCACAACGGGTTTAGGAATATCATTGTCAATGAATTCATTCAAGCCATTGGCTTCGAGTACTGCCTCCATCCTGTCCTTCCAAGCAATATGGTTTTCGCTGCTATCGAGTGCATACTCCAACCTCAAGCCATTGAAAGCCATTTTGATCTTGAATCAGTTGTAGCACCAAGAAATTCTTTCTGCAAATTTGGATTCTATCTAGTCACAAACTCAACTCCTCCTTCACAATTGTGATTTCCTATTCTCTGATACCATGTAGAAATTATACAACATGCATGTATATCGTGGATTCACTCGATCTAAAAATGTACTAAAGTTAAATACTGAATCGCTTCTACAAATATTTTGCGGAATTAAAAAAATAATTTCTAATCACATGAAGTAAAGAAGAATCAAATCACACACAACATAGATAATTTCTCGGGGAAAGCTTGCTGCTCAAAACCCCACTATATTCTATTGTATATTCATCATGGATAATGAAACAATTTCATACAAAACTCTTCTCACAAGAGCCCTCCAGTACTTAGCTAATTGTCTCACACTGCCATACAAAAACTGACCAATACTTAGACAATTTACTGCCTCCAGACAGCTTGTCTTGATTGCGCAATCCCTGATGAATGCAATCCATAAAATATAGGAATTTTGGCCTTCCTTGACTGCGCAAGTATCATGGGCACTCCAATGGGTGTTTGGTTGCATGGGTGCTGTTGGGGTCCTGTGATTTGGCAGATTGGCATACCAAATGACAAGGCAACATCAAAACCACTTTGGAATCCTAGGATCTAGCCCTCCTGGATTCAGAGAGGGATCTCTCTATTTAAGTATTCTCAAAGGATATATCTTTAAGGCTTATGATATGATATTAGGCTAGTTATGAAGTACAAGGGGTTTGTTTTTTTGTTTTTTGGTTCGGGATCATTAACTGAGAAGTTCATGTGAAGTGAAGGAGGAAATAAGTGGAAGGACGTTTCAAAATGGGAAGATAGGTACAAAAAAAACAGTGCTAAACCAATGGGCTATGGAGTCATAAAAGGGTTTACTTGCACAACAACTATTCAAGATTTTTCAAATGGAAATTCATCTATATCAAAAGATCTTATTAAGTTGAGTTGGTGGTATGAAACATTAAGAAGTGTGGTGAAAGAAGCAAACATGTAAGAAAACAAAGGGCAACCTAAGATTAGGTAAGGAATTTTAACCTATCCTGCTTTTGACATACTCTCAAGAGAAAACATTTAAGATAAACATAAAAAGTCACCTAAGATCAAGTAAGGACTTTTAACCTAGCCTGCTTTTGACATATTCTTAAGGGAAATCTTCAAAACAGTTGTTTAAGACTAAACAAGGGACAGGGCTAACCATAAACTTCATTGATTAGGACTCTACTTAGCATGCAGTGAAAAAATCATTTAAGAACAACATCTCAAGTTCTAATCATCAAGACATGGGCTCACCGACATTCCTTGACTGGTTATACTCTATTGAAATCATTCCCAAACACACATCTAGAAGAAAACATAGAGATAAAGCTCATCAGTGAGAGATAGGGTACTTTGCAGTAAATCCTACTATATATTTGTTGTTCTTTATTAGAGAATATGAACACAGTGGAAACATAAGGAAAATAACAATTACAGTAAGAATAACATCACCAATGATTTAGATCAAGATCTAGTGAATATGCTTGTGTATTGATGTGCAAGACCAGTTACATACTTTGAGTCCAATAGCTTTTACAATCTGATACTTCTCTTCCCAGCCTACTATATTACAACTACTCAGCAACCATTACTCAATAACATTTCAACTATTAACAATTTCCCAACCCTTTACAATGAGTTTTTGGTGAATACATATAGGTGCAAAGAGGAAGAGTGTTGCATAAATGGTAATAAATATAAATTAAGACAAAGGGGGATAGGTATTTGAATGCCCATTCTGCTTAATAATCATAGCAATAACTGTTTGTACACTTCAGCTACTTTTGGTTGAATCCGAAACCAACTAGCAGGCTAGTAATAACTTTGAGGTTTGTCCTTTGAAGCTAGCTTGGTCTGAAGTACCCTGTTTGACCTCTGGGACAAGCAAACTGTCATTTTTGGTTTTGTAGCCCCATGTCTGCTTAATAACTGTTCTGAAAATTTTAAAGAGGGTTTGTCAGCAGGATGGTTGTCAAGGTGTCTTTGAGAGGTAAAGCAGACTACAGGTGTCCTTTTGGTCCTTTGGTGGAGTAATAGCTTCTGTAGATGTGGAATTCTGAAGTCATCTTTCGTTGATTTGTCTTTGACTTTATCTGTCTCAACTATGCTTTATCCTCAAAACATGGTCGTTAAGTCCTTGATCTCCTGAATTTTGATTTTAACCTTTAATCCTTTATCTTCTGTCTTCACTATTCTTTCTTCTGTTTTCTTTTTCAGTGTGCAGGTGGCTTTAGCGCGCTGGAGGGTTTGATTTGTAATCAATGTCCATAAAACATTTGATTAAACTTTGAAATTCGACCCCTTTTTGTCCTTTTTCTACATTTGATTAGGCTTTGAGGATTGCCACCCTCGGCCCTTTGCCACTGTTTCCTTGGCTGTGGGAAAACCTTTTAACACCTTGGCCACCATTAAAACCTGCAAATAAAACATCAAATGTTATGAAAGCCCTGCGTTTTGGTTTAACTGCATTCAAAATCTTGGGAATGGCTCGGCAGCAATTGCAGAGGAGGAGAATTATGCGGAGGAGGGGATTCCATGGTCGGAACCAGGAAAAACAACAAACTAATTGAATTTGAGCGCGAACAGGGGTAAGCGGTTTTGCAGGAAAACTAGTGGTATTCGCGTGGATTTTAGGCAGTTAGTAGTTTTGGGCATTTTGAACGCGATACGGCTCACTGCTCGACATGTGGCCCCTGCAAAACCGACCATTTCGCGATCAAGATGCACAACGGGGGAAAGGGGGCATTGGAGCGCGTCAACCATCCGATCTGCGGAGATGCAGATCAACGGTGGTAAGCGAGCACGATGGGAGGAAGGTGCTCGGAGGGAGGAAAAGGTGGAGGACAAGTGGCAGAAATGGATTGGATGGTGAGAGGAAAGTGGAAGGTGGGACAACGAGGGTGACGTAGGCTTCTTTGTCAGGTAGCGAGATGGGTTAATTTATCAGGTTAAGCAGGAACCGTTAGATCTTATAGATCTACGATGGAGATCTTGCCCGAGGAAAAAGAGGATGAAGAAATGGTTGGGCGGATGGGTAATAGGAAGGGTGAGTGAGCACCGTTGGATCTGGGTTAGATCGACGGCTAAGATCAAATACGGGGGGGGGGGGGATAGAGCATACGGACGGGTTTGCAGGCCGGGTGCCTCTGCAGTAAATCTCAACCGTTAGATGAAGATCTTATATGGTCAAAAGGGTCAACTGCGGGGGCACTGGGGAGTACGGGCCACCTTGGTTGGGTGACCCTGTAGTGAGCCTGAGCTGTTAGATTTCCACGATCAATGGTGGAGATTGACTTTTGGAGACAAAGGAGGATGAAATAATTTAAGTGAAAGGGATTGTAGGGAAAAGTGAGGGGATGTGGTCCTGTGCAAGAAAGGAAGACCCGGGCTAAGAAGAAAAGGGCTGAGGGTTAGCGCCTGGTCATGGGCACAGGGTTATATGAGAAGCGAGGGCGGAGGGCTTAAGCCCTGAGGGGCTTAAGGCCTATTTTTTAATATAAAGAGCAGAATAAGGCCTAAAGTGGGTTTTTGGGCCTTTTTGAGATTTTCGATAGGGTTAAAGAAGGATAATTTAAACCATAAAAAGGGGTTTTTTATAGGTTTAAAGGGTTTTTATGAGAAAATGAGGGTGATGAGGGAGGAAAGGGGCCTTTTTAGGGGAAAAATGAGATGAAGGGGTGAACATGGAGAATGCTTATGAAGGGGAAATGATGAAGAATGATGGTGGGATAACAGGCTTCTTGGAATGCTCTTTTGAAGGAAACAACAGTGAAGATTATTCTTAAGTTAGAGGACATCAGAGGCTTCAAGAATGAGTATCTTTATATGAAAATAATCTTTTGAAGGCTCACACAACAAATTTAGCCATCATCTGCTACAACAAAGTTTACTGATGGCTAACAGCGGCTCCACTTGGGGATGGCAGCTCCTTGGAGGTGTCAAGAACCTCAGAAATTTTATCTCTGAAATGTAGATCAATGTCTTGCACTTTGACAAATCCTCTTCCTTCTTTGATCATACTGCTTGAAAAATGGTCAATCATTACATTATAACAAATCAATTTTCCCCCAAACAACTACCTACATAGCCTACTTGTCCTAACATTTTTTCTTCATAAGGTGCACTTGGACTTGCAAACCTTTTGACATCAACATTTTATTCTTTTGAAAATAGGAAAAAATAATCTAAATCTACCCTTATAACTTCCATGATTTCAGATTAAATAGTTGAACTCGTCAGCTTCTCTACCTAACTACTATATGTCAAGATTAAGCTGTCTGACAGATTTCATTCTCTATATTCTAAAACAGAAATTAAAAACACAGCCAAAACAGGATTAAGCTGTGTGATTTGATGTAGTGTCCATGGCCAAGAAACCAGCTGCACGTAAACTTATTTGCAGAAAATTAAAACAAAATTTTGAAGGCTTAAGATTTGAAAATTACAAGCATCCTTCATTCTTTCTTTTGGCTCTAGTTTTGATTTTTTTGAGTTGTCTTCTTCTTCTTTACCTGGTTCAAGTTTTCAGCATGTTATAACTAATATTCTTTGTATCTTTGGCTCAGGTTTTCATCTGATTAGAGCCATTCTTTTCTATCCTAATCTAATCTACTGATAAGCCAAGATTAAATAGTTTGGCAGATATTCTTCACTAACCTATCAACAATAAATTGAAATCCATATAGTCATGATTAGGCTGTATGAATAAATAACAGTGCTCTTTCAAGTAGTGGCATTTAGGCTTGCACACTTTCAGATTTTCTCTTTTTTAGTTTGGGGCTGTACCTTTCTTTTTTTATATAATTTGCCCCCTTTTTCTCTTTTCTATTTTTTTTTGTATTTTTCTCTTTTCAAAACAAACAAAGAAATGATATTTACAATGAAGAATGAAAGCTTTAAATAGAGGTTTCAGCAGAAATAATGTTTGAGCATCCTGCCATTGACAGGACCCCCAAACAGGTCTGTACCATTCATATCTTGTATAAAAAATGCATTATGACCAACGGCAGATTGAATAATGTAAGGGCCTTGCCATAAATTGTCAAACTTGCCATGTTTGCCCTTATATTCTCTTCTGGAATCCCATTTGAGTACTTTGTCACCAATTTTGAAATCACTTGCCTTTGTCCTCTTATCAAACAACTTTTTGATATTCTCTTGTACTTTATGTGCTCTGTTATAAACTTCTTCCCTGGTCTGTTGAAGATGTATGGTCTGATTTATCCTTCTCATTATGTTATCTTCTTCTGATTGTATTTCTTGGACCAACTTCATCACTGGCACTCCTAAAATGGTAGGAAAAACTGCATCTACTCCATAAACCAGCTGATAGGGAGACATTCCAATTGATTTCTTTGTTTTCAATCTATCTGCCCATAAATCATGTACCAGCTTGTTGTGCCATGACCTCTGCTTTTCTTCCAGCAACTTCTTTATTATATTTATTAGGATTTTATTTGAAGACTCTTCCAGCCCATTACCTTGAGGGTAATAAGCTATGGAATGACCAAGCACAATATGATATCTATGACAGAAATCAACCATCTTTTTAGAACCAAATGCAGCAGCATTGTCAGTGATAATTTTCCTAGGACATCCAAATCTAGACAGGATATGATCCTCAAGGAATTGTATGATAACTGAGTCTGTGACATTCCTAGAAGGGATGGTTTCTATCCATTTGGTGAAATAATCAGTGGCTGTGAGTATCCATCTATGTTGGGCAGATGAGGCAATATGGATTTCTCCAATGAAGTCTAGGCCCCAATGTTGAAAGAGAGCTTCAACAGTGATCGGTTGTAAGGGTAAGGGAAGAATTTTTCTCTTGCCTTCAAAGATTTGGCATTTATGGAAGGCAACTATCATTTTGTGGACATCTTGAAAGAGGGTGGGCCAGTAATAACCAGCTCTAAGGATTTTATTAGTAGTGGTTTTCCAATTTAGGTGGCATCCACATTCTCCATCATGAAAGTCATGCTTGATCCTATCTGCATCATTCTCAGGCAAACATTTAAACAATAACCCACTAGAATTTTTCCAATATAAACATATATCTAAAATGCAGTAGTTAACAACTTTCAACTTTAAAAATATTTCCTTTTTTTAAGACATACCAGGAGGGGCATTGAGATTAGTAAACACATACAAAATATCAGCATACCGAGATGAATTGAGGAAATGATCTTCAATAAGAGGAGTTTCCAACTCTTCATGTTCATCTATTGCATCTATCATGTTTATATCAAGTGCTTGCAAGTTAGATTCAGCCATTAACTGTGCTAGACCTTGACCCTTGATGAGTTTAGTGGGTTTAATTTCCAAATCTTATTCCAATATCACTGCAATCCACTTTCCTCTTTTACCATTAGGGTCTTGTGACAAAATGTCTTTTACCACTACATGAGGCATAAATGAAATAATGTGAGAGTGTAAGATATAAACTCTAAAATCCTTCAAGGCTTTGACCAAAGCATAGGCCTGTTTTTCCATGATATTATATTTCAAAGGTGCATCTCTTAATGCCTTGCTGAAAAATGCAATTGGCTGCTCTTGTCCTTCTGGATTTTTCTGTAATAGGACAGTAGCCACAATATGTTCTGATGAAAATGAAAATATGAGGAATTCCTTAGTGAAATCAGGAATGATAAGGACTGGTGCTTGGGTGAGTGCATGTTTGACTAGTTCAAAGGATTTCTTTGCTTCTAAGGTCCATTTAACTCCTATCTCTTTCTTTAACATGTTTGTCATGTTCCTAAGGAGTTCTACCAGGTTGGGTATGAACCTTCTTAAGAAATTAATCTTTCCAATGAAAGATTGAAGTTCTTTGATGTTTCTGGGGTGACTGATTTGCAATATAGCTTCAACCCTTTTTGGGTCTATTTTAATCCCTTTTTTAGATATGATGTGACCAAAAAGCTTACCTTCTTAGAGACCAAACAATGTCTTCTTCGGATTTAAGGATAACCCAAACTTTCTACATTTCTCAAAGACCTTTCATAGGTGCACTAGGTGTTCTTCATCTGTTTTGGAATAGACTATAATGTCATCTAGATAAATCACAATGAAGTGGCCTATTTCTTCTAAGAAAGCAATGTCCATGGCTCTTTGAAAGGTGGCACCTGCATTCGTTAATCCAAAAGGCATTTTCACATACATGAAAGGGCCCCAAGGAGTAGTGAAGGTTGTTTTCAGTTGGTCATCAGGGAATACCAGTATCTGATTATATCCTAAAAATCCATCTAGCAAAGAAATCCTCTTGGAACCAACTACCCTTTGTAAGATGTGCTCCATTTTAGGCAAGGGATAGTTGTCCTTTAATGAGGCTTTGTTCAAGTTCATAAAGTCAATACAGAGCCTTATTTATCTTGTTTTATTTCTTACAAATACGAGATTAGATACCCACTCTGAGTATCTCACAGGGGCAATAATTCCATCCTTATACATTTTCCTGATTTCTTTCTCAACCAGAGGTAACTACATAGGGTTTATTCTGCGTAATTTCTGCCTAAACGGTTTCTAGTTTTCTTTAAGTGGTATCTTGTGCTGAATGGTCTCTATGTCATATGCCTTTAAATCCCCATAGCTCCAAGAAAATACATCAGAAAACTCTTTAAAAACCTCAATATATTTCAGTTTCATGTGAGCTGGAAATGTTTTGGATAACTTGATCATTTTATGCTTGTCTTTATTGCCTATATTGCATTCCTCAATATCAGATTTAGTGGGTTCTATTGTTGGTTTCTTGGAAACGTCATTAAAATCAAATAAGTCTTCTAGAGGTGCCAGTCCTTTGGGTAAGCCTTTGTCTTTAGACTGTAATACCTCTATGTATTGTTTTCCTGAATTTGTGTACTCTTTTGTTTTAGTTTCGAACTCTCTGGTCAGCAGGTTTATCTCTGTAATGGGAGAAGGTTCTTTTTCAACAGGTTGTTCTTCATTAAGATAGTCTTTATCATACTTTGAGTTTGAATTTGGAAAATCAAACTCATTTCTAGACTACAGGAAGTCTTCTATCTGTTTATCTCCCTCAAAGACCCGCCAATACCTTTCATTGTCTGGGACAGCTGGTCTATATTTCACTTGGACTGTGAACTGTTTGTTGTCATAAGGTCTTTGACATGAACTGGCAGCACAAGCTAAACCATTGGCAATAATTTTTTGGCTTCTAGGGACAAAAACAAGTTCATATTCCTAAAAAGCTTTCAAAAGGTCCATGGCATCATTTCTAGAGGCTCTTAGTCTTGGATGTTTGGCAGCGTACTCTCCATTTATTTGCCTAATGATTAGTTCAGAATCTCCATGAACAAATATCCTCCTGACTCCTAATTTCTTTAGTAAATGTAGTCCTAAGAGGAGTGCTTTATACTCTACTATGTTATTTGTGCATTGGAAGTTTAACTTGTATGAATGGCTTTCAGCGTGATTATTCTCTGTGTTGTGAAGCCACACACCTGCTCCTGCACCAGTTCTATTACAAGACCCATCAAAACTCATACTCCAAAGAGGGTTAGTTTCGGACTTCTTGTTGTTTTCATTCCTGTCCTCTTTGTCCTGTGTGTTTTGAATGTCATTATGCCGTTTTATGGGTTCTACAACATGTTTATTTTGGTCTTGTTCCTTAAATTTTTCATGGAGTTGAGGCCTTTCTTCTTGACTCTCATGACTTGCATGAAGTTGGTGGATAGTGGATTGTTCATACTCTCTGTTTTGTTTGCTGTAATTTTCAGATTTGGAAAACTGCCGGAGATCCTCTCCCTTCCTATCCTCTCCTCCTATTTTTTTTGTTATGCTGGGTGATTGCTCACTTTCCAACTCTAGCTCATCAAAGCTTTCATCATTGAAAAGAATGAATGATTCTAGGTTAGTATGGACAGAATAAAGAGGGAAATTTTCTGAATTTTTCTGACTACTCACCATAAATTTCATAAGTGATTCCCTATAAAGTCTTCTAGGTTGACTGAAGACAGGAATGGTGGCATATGTCATGTCCATTTGCATGGTTCCTTGAAGCTTAGCACCCCATGATCTTGAAATAAGCGTGCCATATTTGGGGGGCACATCAACCAATACCACATCCATCACCATGCATTTGGCTGGGATTTGGGTCAAGTTTACACAAAGATATTTGATTGGGCCTAAGCATTTTACTCTATTGGAGTCAAAGGAATACAAATATTTTTATGGTCTGGTTATCTCAAGGCCTAATCTCTCCATGATTACTTTGGGCATGAGGTTATGTGAAGCCCCTGAATCATGCATAGCATTATGTAAAATCTTATCATGGATATTCAAACTGACATAGAAAGGAGGGACCACTCTTTCTTGGAACTTTCCTTCAATTTTAGGCCCAAATAAAAGGGTTGGCTGAACATCATTTAAGTTGACAGAGTCATTATTTTCTTCTATGTTCAAAGCTTTTAACACCTGACATTTATATACATCTTGAGTGACTAACTCAGTGAGGGGGATAGAGATCTTGATTTTAGCAATTTCACTTTCCAAATTTAAAGGGAACTGATTCTTTGAAAGGCTCAAATCTGTCTTGTTAGTCATTAGCTTATCAACTAAATCAACTTGCTATATTTTACTATGTACATCAGTTGCAACTATTTTTATAGGGGCACTAGCTAAAGTGCTAGTGATGCTAGGGTAAACACTTTGTTTATCAGTGGCTTGAGTGCCTTTGCCCTTGTTTTTACCAGAACTTTCAGATGTTGTTTTGTTGTTTTCAACAGCCTTTCTAACCACCCTTTCATATCTATTTTTACCAGCATTTTCAGAGGTCTTTGTTTGGGGAGTTTCTTGGTTCTTTTTTCTCCTGAGGTCATATTGTTTATACACCTCCATAATGGCATTCTCAAAAACTTGCCTATAGTCTTCAGATTCTAAGCCTTCATTATCATAATATGTATATGTGGCCTGGTCATCCTCTATGAAAAAGGCAGGGTCTTCATTACTTACTCCCAGCATGTTTATAACAGTTCCCTCTAGCTCTTCTATCACTCCCTCATCTTCATCAACATAATTTTCTTGGAATGGAGGTCTGATTTGTTGATCAGTATCTCTTTGTCTGATTTGAGGGGGGTTTCTCTTAGAGTTCTGGTTCTGATTTTGAGGCTGGTTCCTATTCTGAGCATTTTTTTGGACAACCAACCTCTCCATCATTATTTCCAACCTATCCATGTTCTTGGCTAGATGGTCTAATTTTGAGTCAGATGTGGAAGGTGTAGTGTCTTCCCTATATGTTACTTTATTTTCAGTCCTCATCCTAGCTCTCTTCTCAATCAGATTTGCTTCCACACTAAGAGCTGCCTTCTGAATGTCTTCTAAAGTTATGGGATCCCTTTCTCTTAGCTGATAGGCCATTTCGGGATCAAATCCTTCAGGGAATTTAGCCAAAGTTGAGCCTTGTGGAGGTTTCAAATCTGGGGGTAGTGCATTATAAACACTATTGAATCTAGTGCAATAATTCTGAACACTTTCCCCAGTGTTTCTCTTGAGGTTGTTGTAATCTGAAAGTATTTGGAGAGGGTTCTTCCTAACTTCCCATTTTTTTATGAATGTTTGATGTAAAGAAGGGAGATCATTAATACTATTAGGAGTTAAACCCTTAAACCATTTCTTGGCTTCTCCTCCTAAACTTTGGGCAAATATTCTCATCTTAATGGTCTCATCTTATATTTCCATATAATAAAATGCATCATTCATCTTGTCTACATGTTTTTGAGCAGTAGTGGGTTCATTTCCGGTGAAATGGGGAATTTTGGACTGATATTCATTGGGTAAAGGAACCAGAGGTTGTGGTAACACTAGTGGAGCATACCATGCTGCCATGATAGGATTTTTTGGGAGGAAGGGAGTGGTTTGAATAGTGGGTATATGGATGACAGAAGTGCTTGGACCAACAAGAGACTATTGAGCAGATTTGGGGTGAGAGAAACCAAAGTTGTGAATGAAATGAAGATCAAGAAGTGTGGATGGAGGGGTTTCTCTGTTGCTAATATGTTGGCCACTATGTTGTGGTGAACTTGGAGGCTCAAATTATGTCTGATATATACCACTAAGTGACTTAGTTCTTGGTAAATTACTTGGAAAATCTAAGTCAACTTGGATCTCTTGAAGAGCTTAAAGGTTTTCAGGGGCAGAATTAGCTCTGTGAATTGAACTGATAATAGTTGGATCTCTAGATGCAGGAGACTTCCTAAGAATGATTTCTGGATTATCAAATATTTCAGGAGGATTTGGGTCAGGATAGGCTCTGGTATTAATTATTTTTGAAGCCAGTATGTTAAGATTTATACCCAAAGAAAAGAAAGTTAGCCAGATATGGCAATCTTTAGAGGCAAACTAGTCTTTAACAAAGAAAACTTAATCCTCAAAGTTTCCTAATCATGGGTGAGCACGATGTTTTAATGGTAGTGTGGGCTGCACCAGTGGAGTCTTTGTGAAACGAGAGGTAATCAACAAGCCTACTAATCACCAATGGAGTCTTTTGGTCTTTTAGGAGTTGTGGAGTCGCCAGGTGGATGATTTCAATTGTTTTAAGATGAGTTGTTGTCCACCATCAGTAATTAACTACCAATAAAAGGTTGTTGTCGGTCTTCTGAGCTCTTAAGGATGTCTAAGATGCAATTTACTCAAAATTCCCCAGTATGGTCGCCATTATGTTGGTGATCACGGTGGGATTCTAAGTGATAAACAAACTTAGACTTCGCTAAACCTTTCAAAACCTCCCCAGTGGAGTCGCCATTATGTTGGGGTCCTGTGATTTGGCAGATTGGCATACCAAATGACAAGGCAAGATCAGAACCACTTTGGAATCCTAGGATCTAGCCCTCCTGGATTCAGAGAGGGATCTCTCTATTTAAGTATTCTCAAAGGATATATCTTTAAGGCTTATGATATGATATTAGGCTAGTTATGAAGTACAAGGGGTTTGTTTGTTTGTTTTTTGGTTGGGGATCATTAACTGAGAAGGTCGTGTGAAGTGAAGGAGGAAATAAGTGGAAGGATGTTTCAGCATGGGAAGATATGTCAAAAAAAAAAATAATGCTAAACCATTGGGCTATGGATTCATAAAAGGGTTTACTTGCACAAAAACTATTCAAGAGTTTTCAAAGGGCAAGTCATATATATCAAAAGATCTTTTTAAGTTGAGTTGGTGGTATGAAACATTAAGAAGTGTGGTGAAAGAAGCAAACATTTAAGAAAACAAAGGGCAGCCTAAGATTAGGTAAGGATTTTTAACCTATCCTGATTTTGACATACTCTCAAGGGAAAACATTTAAGATAAACATAAAAAGTCACCTAAGATCAGGTAAGGACTTTTAACCTAGCCTGCTTTTGGCATATTCTTAAGGGAAATCTTCAAAACAATTGTTTAAGACTAAACAAGGGACATGGCTAACCATAAACTTCCTTGATTAGGACTCTACTTCGAATGTAGTGAAAAAATAATTTAAGAACAACATCTCAAGTTCTACTTAGAAAGACATGGGCTCACCAACATTCCTTGACTATTTATACTCTATTGAAATCATTCCCAAACACACATCTAGAAGAAAACATAGAGACAAAGCTTATCAGTGAGAAATAGGGTACTTTGTAGTAAATCCTACTCTATATTTGATGTTCTTTATCAGAGAATATGAACACAGTGGAAACATAAGGAAAATAAAAACTACAGTAAGAATAACATCACCAATGATTTAGATCAGGATCTAGTGAATCTGCTTGTGTATTGATGTGCAAGTCCAGTTACATAATTTGAGTCCAAAAGCTTTTATAGTCTGATACTTCTCTTCCCAGCCTACTATATTACAACTACTCAGCAACCTTTACTCAATAACAGTTCAACTATTAACAATTTCCCAACCCTTTACAATGAGTTTTCGGTGAATACATATGGGTGCAAAGAGGAAGAGTGTTGCAGAAATGGTAATAAATATCAATTAAGACAGAGGGGGAGAGGTATTCGAATGCCCATTCTGCTTAATAATAATAGCAATAATTGTTTGTACCACTTCAGCTGCTTTTGGTTGAATCCAAAGCCAACTAGTAGGCTGGTAATAACTCTGAGGTTTGTCCTTTGAAGCTAACTTGGTCTGAAGTACTCTGTTTGACCTCTGGGACAAGCAAACTGTCATTTTTGTTTTTGTAGCCCCATGTATTCTTAATAACTATTCCGACAATTTTAAATAGGGTTTGTCAGCAGGATGGTTGTCAAGGTGTCTTTGAGAGGTAAAGAAGACTACAGGTGTCCTTTTGGTCCTTTGGTGGAGTAATAGCTTCTGTAGATGTGGCATTCTGAAGTCATCTTTCGCTGATTTGTCTTTGACTTTATCTGTCTCAACTATGCTTTATACTCAAAACATGCTGGGCAAGTCCTTGATCTCTTGCATTTTGATTTTAACCTTTAATCCTTTATCTTCTGTCTTCACTTTTATTTCTTCTGTTTTCTTTTTCAGTGTGCAGGTGGCTTTAGCGCGCTAGAGGGTTTGATTTGTAATCAATGTCCATAAAAATTTTGATTAAAATTTGAAATTCCGCCCCTTTTTTTCCCTTTTCTGCATTTGATTAGGCTCTAAGGATCGTCACCCCTAGCCTACGTTTTGGTTTAACTGTATTCAGAAGCTTGGGAATGGTTCGGGAGTGATTGCAGAGGAGGAGAATTATGCGGAGGAGGGGATTCCATGGTCGGAACTAGGAAAAACAACAAAAAAATTGAATTTGACTGTGAATAGGGGTAAGCGGTTTTGTAGGAAAACTGCTGGTATTCGTGTGGATTTTAGGCGGTTGGTAGTTTTGGGCATTTTGAACGCAATACGGATCACTGCTCGACACGTGGCCCCTGCAAAACCGGCCATTTCGCGCTCAAGATGCACAGCGGGGGAAAGGAGGCATTGTAGCGCATCAGCCATCCGATATGCGGAGATGCAGATCAACGGTGGTAAGCGAGCACGATGGGAGTAAGGTGCTCGGAGGGAGGAAAAGGTGGAGGACAGGTGGCAGGAATGG
This sequence comes from Pinus albicaulis, assembly GCA_034641835.2. Lineage (NCBI taxonomy): Eukaryota > Viridiplantae > Streptophyta > Pinopsida > Pinales > Pinaceae > Pinus > Pinus albicaulis. The sequence continues at coordinate 1,254,306,564 of CM076583.1, forward strand.
ATTGGATGGTGGGAGGAAAGTGGAAGGTGGGCCAACGAGGGTGATGTAGGCTTCTTCTTCGGGTAAGGGATGGGTTAATTTATCGGGTTAAGCGGGAACCGTTAGATCTTATATATCTACGACGGAGATCTTGCTCGAGGAAAAAGAGGATGAAGAAATGGTTGGGCGGATGGGTAATAGGAAGGGCGAGTGAGCACTATCGAATCTGGATTAGATCGACGGCTGAGATCAGCTACGAGGGGGATAGAGGGTATGGACGGGTTTGTGGGACGGGTGCCTCCGTAGTAAATCTCAGCCGTTGGATGAATATTTTATGTGGTCAAAAGGGTCAAATGCGGGGGCACTAGGGAATATGGGCCACCTTGGTCGAGTGACCCTACAGTGAACCTGAGCTGTTAGATTGCTGTGATCAATGGTGGAGATTGACTTTGGGAGACAAAGGCAGATGAAAGAATTTAAGCAAAAGGGGTTGTATGGAAAAGGGCGGGGATGTGGTCCTGTGGAAGAAAGGACGACCTGTGCTAAGAAGAAAAGGGCAGAGGGCTAGCACCTGGTCATGGGCGTAGGGTTATATGAGAAGCAGGGGTGGAGGGCTTAAGCCCTGAGGGGTTTAAGGCCTGTTTTTTTAATATAAAAGAGCGAAATAAGGCCTAAAGTGGGTTTTTGGGCTTTTTGAGATTTCCGATAGGGTTAAAGAAGGATAGTTTAAACCATAAAAAGGGGTTTTTATAGGTTTAAAGGGTTTTTATTGGAAAATGAGGGTGATGAGGGGGAAAAGGGGCCTTTTTAGAGGAAAAATGAGATGAAAGGGTGAACATGGAGTATGCTTATGAAGGGGAAATGATGAAGAATGATGGTGGGATAATAGGCTTCTTGGAATGCTCTTTTGAAGGAAACAACAGTGAAGATTATTCTTAAGTCAGAGGACATCAGAGGCTTTAAGAATGAGTATTTTTCTATAAAAATAATCTTTTGAAGGCTCACACAACAAATTTAGCCATCATCTGCTGCAGCAAATTTTACTAATGGCTAACAGGTGCAACCCAATAATCCTACAACTGATAGTCAACTTCCCTTTCACCTAGATCTCAATTGGGTCTCCACTGGTTCTGACATGCATGCAGCTAATAATAGTAAATCCTCAGTTGCATGTGAGATCACTGATTGTGAATTAATTAGTATTTAGTTCACTTGATCTATCACTAGTGTATCTTCAGTTACAATGAGCACAACTAAGTTTAACTCACTTAACTGAGTTAAATTGTTTACAACTTGCATTAACTAATGCACCACTATAATTCGAACTCTGTTACAACTATAATTACTCTACATGCCTCACCCCTAACTATGGGCCCCAACCTAGTGTAGGTGCTTAATGCACTAGGCGTGGGTGCTGAAATTTTCTTGTTGAATCTAAACAAAGCATAATCACATCAGGCTTAAAAATTTGGAAAACTTATTTTAAGGCTAATTTCTTATGGGTGTTAGCAAACCCCCTAGAGTTAAAATATAGTAAAATCATTTTGAAACTTGAACAGGGGAATGCGCTACTCTAAGCACTGCTTTTAGAGAAAAAAATTTCCTATCAACAATATCAATCACCGATTTTAACTGAGTATTTTATACCTCAGTTTTTCAGCCCCTAGGTTTTATATATTTAGCAGTCAAGGTTAGACCTTCGAGACCCCCAAAAACCTCCACAGGCAATTTTTTTTTATCCCTCGGTATCAGATTATAAGGAATGGTGTCAATAGTTAAATTTGGAATAGTAGTGATAATATTGTCCATGGCCATTGAAATTTTTTTGGAACATTGATTCACATCTAATTTTGGCCTGGAAGTACGAGGCAGTTTAATAAAATTCAACAAATGATCAAGTGTATCAATAACAGAAAGGGAGGAATGAGTAACAGTACCCGTTGATATTGTAGCAGCTTCCACATTTTCCTGATGTTTTGGGACCTCGATCATAGCATCTACTGGAGGGATCTCCACTTGTGCCCCCTGGAATTCCAACCCTTCCATCGGTCTCGGCTCCTCAACCTATTGTTGTCATGCCTCCACTATCTGACCCAAAATTTAGTATCCGGCTATACATCCAGCCCCCCAATACCATTCCTGTTGACCCCTTTATGGTGCCTCCTCCGGCTAATACCTAGTGGGCAGTCTCTTTCCAAATGCCCGTGTTTATGACATATGGAACCAGAAGGGGAGTTGCTCATAATCAATGATCTAGTAAAAGGAGTTACCTTCAAAATATAAATGAATTTTCTCCACTAACCCTTCACATGGAACAAGTCGAACTAGTAAACAAGTTACATTTTGAGCCTTCGTCTCCAAGTAAGATAAATCTGCTTCCAGGAAAATACTCAGAATGTTCCTGATAGCTTTAATGACATCCAGAGTCCATAGGTGTGGGGGAAGCACCTACAACCTAATCCACACTGGAATATCGTCCGCCCTCTCCCTCTTCGCATCGAAAATGGATGACCAAAATTTAAAGAGGATCGACAAAATGCCAAACCCCCAATTGTGGGAAAGAACCCATTCCAACGTCACTTTGTTTGAAAATTTAATCGTGAACCAACCTTTCGACAAGGTGATCACTTCTACCTCCTTATCCGGTGCAACACTCCATATTTTCTCAATCCACTTTGAAATAAAATGTGTCGTGAAAAATTTTCCTCGAGCTCTACCCACAAAAATGGACTCTGAGCTCACCATTGCCTTGTCGATTTGGATGTCCACACCGAAAACCAAGTTCGGGCACTTCGATTTTTTTTTATAACTTTCCCCTTATTTCTTTTTAAATCCACTTGTCCGCCTCATTTCGAGAAAATTAAGAACTCAGGGTCATCTTCCTTATCCCTTTCAGAAGGTCCATTCCCCCCCCCCCCCCCAAAACCCGCACCAATTGTGTCCACCCCAAGAAACAACAAGAATTTTTCCTACCTTCCTCGAAACCCTGGTCAAAAACCCCCCCTTCCTTCCTGTAATCAACATGTATTTCCTCCTTTGTGGACTTGTCGCAGCTAAATTGTAAACCCACAAACCCCAAGAAACCTACTTTTGGAGAGCTCCGTGGACCACCTCCTGCAACGACTGACATTCCTCCTGGGTACCTTGAATGACGCCTTCATTCCAAAAAAAAAATTGTTCAACACTAAAACCCTCCCCCTACTGAAAATATTCAAACCCCCCCAGCTTCAAGCCCCTGACTGTGGGTTTCCCCGTGAAACCATTCCATTATTCTAAGTCAATTAGACACATTTTCAAGCCCAAATTTGAGACCAGACTACTACCATAAACAATTTCCTCAATCCCTCTTGACTGAAACAACAAATTTTTGTTTTGCAGTGAACTTACCTTTTCTAGATAACACTCTCCCATACTATCACCCATAAGAACAGATGCATCCAGCCCTTCCCGCAGGCTATTATCCGAACCACTAGTGCCATCTTTGTTAAGCCCGGGGTCAGTTTCCCCCATGCGGCCAAAACCAACCACCGAGTCCCAGGATAACCTTTCCTCCTTTAACATGTCACCAAGAGAATGTGGAGGAAGATCGACCTTAGCCAAGTTTTTATAAGTTGGCTCCAAACACCAAACCGTTACAATGTCCAATGCATCCAGCTTTAGCACGACACATTCTCGCAGTTTGACCATTGAGACCAACTGGAGGATACCATGAGACCCCCAAAAAACATTGACAAGGAAAAATAAAGGAAAAAACGAAAGGGTAAGTCGGTCAAGACGTTCCCCCACCACTCGTGAATCCAGAGAAAACTGAATCGTTGAAACCTCGTCCAGAGAAAAACCTTCACTCCTATATTTGCTGACAGAAAAAACCAAAAAATCCCACCAGAACCAGAGAAACGAAGAGTGTAGGAGTTAGAATGAAACCATCGCAAGTTCAGAGACCAAACCACTGTAAGCACATAAACTGATAGGGTAATATTTTAAAAGGTTTACAAGTGTATGGGGTGTGGGGGGCAAGTATCAGAACCCTCCCCGCCAGATGCCCTGCATGGACCGACGCAAAACACTACCCAACATATATGCCTAGAACCCTGACCAGGGTTTTACCTCTACCATTTTCGCCACTAAAGCTCCCTCCCACATCAAGAAAAACCATCATTTAGTTTGAATGGTCATTGTCATGATTTTTTTTGCCTTAACAACTTAAATCGGGAATTTAAAAGTATGGGTTGCAAACATGTAATCCATAATTTTCCATACCGAGAATAATGCAGATGGCCACACACTCTACAATAACTAATTTAAAGCAATAGTAAATCAATACATAAGACAAAGAGTGGTACCATCAAATCTTGATAAAAAAACTCATTCCTCTTGCCTAGAAGGAGGAAGATAGTTTTACAGTCTATGATAGCCATATAAACTAGTAGACCAAGAGAAAGAGTGATGCCAAGTACTCTCCAACAGGTCATTTTTTTCTACTCCAAAGAAGGATTGTGCACCCTTATATCCCATTCCTCAACAATCCATTTATCTAATTTAATCTTCAAGTGTTGATAAGAGATGATAAATGCAAATAATGAAACCTATAAATTTGTTCAGTGTTTATGATCTTGATCATTCACAAGGGGAGGTTCATAACACTTCTAGATTTTTTATTTAAATGAATGTTCCTTTTTCCTCTTGGGGACTGCTATCACTCAGTAATTTCTCAAGGTTAAATAAAGAACTTACCGAGGTAACCACAAACCTACTTTTTAGATTCGCATCTAGCCTTCCTAATGCTCCGAGAGGGCTCTCTCTTTATGATTTAACTTTGTTGTTTTTATTTGATTTTAGGCTAGTTATGTAAGATTGATTGGTTTTGATTTTGATTTGGTTTGGTGGTGGAATTACTAATTCATATGGATAGATGCAGGTCTATTTTCCATTGGGCTAATTGAGTCAATGTATCAAGCAACATATCAGAATAAAGTTCTAAAGGAATTGTTCACAAGGCAAGGTAGCTGAGTAAATTTAGATATTTTAGGCTAGAAGATGAAATGGTTTCAATCAGGATGATAGAGAAATTAAGTATTCTCAGACCCGGATAATGAAAGAAATGACATAGGTAAATTGAAACTAGGGAGCAATGAAGAAATCCCTAATCTGGATATCAGAAGAAAACATGAAAATGAATAACAGTTCAAGACAGAGTGTATTTAAACAAGTTCTGAAATAATATTTCTGTTATATCATTTAGATTCAGAAAACATGCAAGTATGTGAAAACTTCAGAAAATAAAAAATAACAATTGAAAGTAATTCACTGAAGGGGCTCAACACATGAATCATGTAATTTAATTCCTTTATTTCTTGTCTAGTCTGCTGACTTGAAAATAGTACAATAAACCCTCAGGTTTCAAATCAATACAACTATAGAAATGTTTAACAATCCACACACACTTAATACTTGAATGGATGAAGTATTTATACAAAACTATATACAAAATATCCTATTTAACTAATTATGATTTATTCTAGGAAATAAAATATCTGGATACTAAAAGGTAGTGACACCTTTCAACTAACAGAAAGTTGTCCCTATTTTACTCGATTTTTGTTTATCTGTTTGTTTCTCTCAAGATGGCTTGCCTCTCAAGTTGTCTTTATCTAATTTATCTTTTAACTCTGATTTTGATCTTTAAACTCTGTGAATCCTTTTTTTTTTAAACTTTACTGCTTGCTCTTCAACCTATTTCTCTCTTATCATGACTGTTATTTTACCTGCCACAGTAAAATTTATCATCTGAATATTTATTTTCATCCTATTGTTTGTAAATTTATCTTTGAATAAACTTTCACTGTCGATGGTGAAAGTGTTTTTATCCTCTGTTTTAACCTTTACTGTGGAAATGGTTTCCTTCTACTCTATTACTGCATGTAATTTTGTGTTGAATAAAACTTTTGAATTCATATCCAGAGAATCTGGAGAAAACAGGTAATTAAATAGTAATAAAACTGTTTGTCCAGGTCTTGTCTGATCACCTGCAAAAATAAAAACAATAATTAATGAAAACCAGGTTTGAAGGGATTTCAAATGGGCTTTTGGAACTGGATCAGAGTAACATCTGGTTTTAATTAGGCGTTGGAAATGATCTCCTGGTTCATGTAATTCAAACAGAGATAGGCAATTGAATGCAACAGTCAGGAGTTTATTGCACGTAGGGTTGACAGGAAATTTATTACACAATGGATGACTGGACAGGTAGCATGATGGTTTAACACAACGCGGGGTCGACAGGTAAGCAGTTTATCGCACTATGAAAAGTGGTCAGGTGGTTTTCGGGATGAGAGTATGATAGAACAAGGATCTCCGCGTGGCAGGGGGAGGGATTGTGAAACCACCTATTTCGCAACCTTCCCATCATATAAAGCATCAGGATATCGGCACTGCAAAATGGTGTGAGGGTTGTTGGATTAGCTTATGCTAATCGGACGGTGGATAAATGAAGAGGTTTCGCGTTTGGAGGTGGTAGGGTTGGTATTATGAACGCGAAGGGGTTAATAGATAATGTATAAATTATATGTTAAAAAATATAAAGGGGTTATAGAATATGTATACGAGAATTAATATTTAAAGTGGGATATAATATATGGAGGAGTTAAATGAAAGTGGGGGGTTTAATATATGTGATGGAATTACTAATAGATGTAGGTCAAGTAATATCAATGCGGGGGTGTTAATGTGTTAGTGGAAAGGGGGAATTTTAATAATGGGAATAGGTTTTTACCTAGGAAAAGGGTTTTCCAATGGGGAAAAGGGGACTTTTTTAGCAAGGGGAAAAGGGTATTTATCAAAAAGGAAAGATTTTTGACAAGGGAAATATGTTAGAATAATGGAAAATGAATAGGGAAGGGGTTTTCTGGAATTAGGAAGGGGAAATTAGTAAGGTATAGTGATAAGAAACAAACCAATTGATGCTCTCCAATGCTTGTGAAAGTAATCTACCTACCCTTTCTTTATCCTAGCATTTTATTTCTTTTCTTGGGCGCATTTGAGCTTGCTGACCTTTTTATTTCTTTAAATAAGAAAACTATATATTTCTAACCTTATGACTTCCAATGGCTCAGATTAAACTGATGAGCTAATTTTATTCTCTACCTAACTACCGATTTGCCAAGATTAAATGGTTTGGATAGATCTTTATTCTCTAACTATTAGCATGAAATTTAAAGCATGAACGAGCCAAGATTAAGCTATTTGACCTTCATGAATTGTGGCATTTTTAGACAAGTTGCACACAATTATTATTGGCAAAATTAAAGTAACAATAGTGGCTTTTGAATATGCGGCACTTTCAGAATTTATTCTATTTCTTTTTGCAGGGTTCATACTTGATATTCTTTTTTGTTCTTGTTTCTTTTGGTCCTTTGATTTTTCTTTTAGGACTTACCCTCTTTTCATTTTTAAATATGGTGAAACATTTGCAGAAAGCAAAGGTATGTACAATATTACAAGATTTTTTACACAGTCAATTCAAAATTATGAATCCTATTATTATAGGACCCTAACAGTGGCTTCACTTGGGGATGGCATCTCCTTGTGAGATGTCTAGAACACCGTCAACTAGTAGCCTGATCCATTGGGCCAATCCAAAGCTTGCATATGCTTTGTTATATAATCTCTGTGACTGAAAATATTGAACTGAAATCACACCATTTTCTGCAAACTAAAATCTGATATATGTTGAACTACTGTAACCTTCAAACCAACTACTAGATCATCAAGATCTTAGGGCCTTCTCCTTGGCTTAAAATCTTAATGAATTATTTCAACGCTTGCTAAAAACTGGAAGCTGATACTGAAATAGACTTGATGATAAATCCAATCAAACTAAAATTATACCTGCTTACTCTAATTAGCTATCCAACTGCTGGTTAGCTAAAATGAAACAACCAATGCAACCATTTAAGCATTATATACATTGGTGTATTTTGTTGCATTTGCTTGTTTGTGATCAAAACTGAAGTTCTACAAACCATTAGAAACTTGTCAACAAATGTGAAGATAAGGAAATACTCAATTTCCTTTGTTGACTGTAGAAACTGTACAAAAGGATCTTCCACGTTATGTAAACTAATGTTAAACTGATCCAAGAAACTATACATCTATTCTGAATGGCTTCCATGCCATGAAACTAAATTGTGACTTCCTTGCATATTTTTTGATAAGCTTTGTGACGATATTTCTATTGATAAAAATGTATGTTTGATGAAACCTTTATCATCTTGATTCTGAAGCTCATAGTTAGTGAATGGAGAAAAATTTTGATTACATTCATCATCCAACATATCAACTATTGGATCATGAAAAACTTGGAAGGATTGGTGCAACCTATTGGATATAGGTTTGAATGGAACTTCATAGATTTCTACAGGCTGCTCTTCATTTGCTTTAGAGATTTTATACCAAAATTCCTTTAAAAAATAAAATTCTTCAAAACATAGTGGTATAGAACTTTCCTGTGTCTTTTGATTAGGTATTTCAATTGAATTTGATAACTGTAATTGTGAAACTGAAAAAGCTTGATCAAGAGTTTCATTGTTTTCTTTTTTGTCAATTACAATACCTAAAGACTACTGAATTTTTATTGCTTTAAAGTTGTCTCTGATGAACTGAAATGAAGCAAAACAAAGAGGAAAATATCCTTCACTTATCTTAAAATTTTTTTCACTTTCTTCTTCATTCTCATAGCTGATAGGTATTGGCTGATCAATGTATTCGAGCTGCTGAAACTGAGTTTCCTCATCCCACAAACTAGCTATTGATTACTCTGTAAACTTAGCTTGAGTTTGAATAACATTATTATCATCATATTGATCATACTCAGGAAAATCATTAAAAGAAGGAGTGTCATCAAACATACACATTAGATCAACATGTTTCTCTTCCACATATTGATCTGTAAATCCATTTTTTGATCTATGGTCGTTGTACTTAACAAGGAAGTGTTAATGACCAACAAAATTTTCTTTTCTTGCAATATATGGGTCATGGTGATCTTGAACAAAAAACCTATCTTTCATGGTGATCTTCTGTATCATTCCTCTATTTTATTTACCAAAATGTCGAGTTTTACGTCTGAAAATGTCAGGTGTTCTGCAATGTTTTTCTTCTTTTCTTCTGCTTTCAACTTTTTACTTCTGATTAGCAGATTAACTTCTACATCTACTGCAATATTCTGCATATGTTCAAGTGCTGAAGGGTTTCTTTCTCTCAGCTGAAATTATATTTCTGGATAAAATGATTTTGGATAATGAAAGAGGGTTGAATCAGGAGGAGGTTTGATATTTGATGGAATTGAATAATAAACTTGATTAAATTTGTTAGAAAATTGTGGTATAGTCTCATTTGGCTATCTTTTCAACTGATTGTATTCTTCAATGATCATGAAAAGATTAACTTTGATTATCCATCCATTGAGGAAAATTTTGACAAACTGTTGGAAATTTGAGATGCTTGCAATAGGCAGATTCTTGAAACAACTCTTTACTTTAATCTACAAAAAAAGATAAAAAATCCTAATACTGACATCATCTTCATCAATCTCAAATAGGTCCAGATAATTCTCAAAACCTTGAACATGTTTTTCAGCAGTGAAGTTGCCATCTTCTCCATCAAACATGGGGAGATATTTGTAATAGTTATCAGGGAAATAATGGAGTATAGAAGGCAAGATGAGTGGTTTATATCTATCAGGAAGTTTATGAGGTATCAGAGTATGTATAGGGATTGTAAGATTAGTCTTGATTACTTGAGACTTATCAATAGGAATATGATCATCATAAGTTTTAGAAGAAAGTTGTTCAAATGGATAAGGAGATTTTATATTTACAATTTTCAAAGGAAAATAATCAAACATTAGTCTAAGATCATTACTAAAATACAATATACATTGAAAAACCTTTTTGATAAGAAAGAACATAATGTCTTGGATTAATATCCAAGTTGAAAACTTGATATTCCCATGATGTTCTTCTAGGTTCATTTCTCCAATGAATTCTTGATTTTGAAATTGATTTGGAGTTGGAGTCACCAGGTGGATGATTTTAACCTTTGTGTGTCTAATCACTGTCCACCATCATAGATCAAATCTGATCTTTGTATAATCTTTCTAAAGGAATAAATTGAGATTATCCCCAGTATGGTCGCCAATATGTTATCACTAAGTAATTTCTCAAGGTTAAATAAAGAACTTACCAAGGTAACCACAAACCTACTTTTGAGATTATGATCTAGCCTTCCTAATGCTCAAAGAGGGCTCTCTCTTTATGATTTAACTATGTTGTTTTTAGTTGATTTTAGGATAGTTATGTAAGATTGATGGTTTTGATTTTGATTTTGTTTGGTGGTGGAATTACTAATTCAGATGGATAAATGCAGGTCTGTTTTCCATTGGGCTAATGGAGTCAATGTATCAAGCAATAGATAAGAATCAAGTTCTAAAGGAAGTGTTCATAGGGCAAGGTGTCTGAGTAAATTCAGATCTTTTAGGGTGGAAGATGAAATGGTTTCAATCAGGATGAGAGAACAATTAAGGATTCTCAGATCCAGATAATGAAATAAATGATAGAGGTCAATCAAAACTAGGCAGCAATGAAGAATTCCCTAATCTGGATATCAGAATAAAACATGAAAATGAATAACAATTCAAGACAGAGTGTATTTAAACAAGTTCTGAAATAATATTCTTGTTATATCATTTAGATTCAGAAAACATGCAAGTATGTGAAAACTTCAAAAAATAACAAAGAACAATTGAAAGTACTTCACTGAAGTGGCTCAACACATGAATCTTGTAATACAATGTCTTTATTGCTTGTCCAGTATGCTGACTTGAAAATAGTACAAACCCCTCAGGTTTCAGATCAATACAACTATAGAAATGTTTACCAATCCACAGATTCTTAATACTTTGAATGGGTGAAGTATTTATACAAAACTAAATACGAAATATCTTATTTAACTAATTATGATTTATTCTGGGAAATAAAATATCTGGATACTAAAAGGTAGTGACACCTTTCAACTAACTAAAAGTTGTCCCTATTTTAATTGATTTTTGTTTATCTGTTTGTTTCTCTCAAGTTGTCTTGTCTCTCACGTTGTCTTTATCTAATTTCTCTTTTAACTCTGATTTTGATCTTTAAACTCTATCAATCCTTTTTTTTAACTTTATTGCTTTCTCTTCAACCTATTTCTCTCTTATCATGACTGTTATTTTACCTTCCATGGTAAAATTTATCATCTGAATCTTTATTTTCATCTTGTTGTTTGTAAATTTATCTTTGAATAAATTTTCGTTGTCGATGGTGAAAGTGTTTTTATCCTCTATTTTAACCTTTATTGTGTAAATGGTTTCCTTCTGCTCTATTACTACACGTAATTTTATGTTGTGTTAGTGTCAGTCTAGTCATACTGCCATCAGCGATCAAAATTTCTCTTTTGCATTTGCATATTAGGAGTCCCATACCAATAAATTTCACCATTCCGCTAGGTCATTGATTCATTGATGGTAGGGATTTTTCATCAGTTTTCCCTCATGTGAAACTTGTTGATTCTCCTCTCTATGGTCTTTAGTTATGAGCTACTTTCAGTTTGTGAGTCATGTTAGTAGGTCATAGGATGGGTCTCACTAGGTTCTAGGGTCTCACCATGGTAAAATATTGAGTCAAGTGTCAATAAATATCAGCAAGGTCATGAGGAAGTAAATAAACTTAAAGTCATAGCACCTGGAATATCAAAGAAATGTTTTATTCATTTTGATGTAATTTTCACCTCAAAACCATGTTTTGAGGTGAAAACATGATACTTTACTTTTAATTATCATATTTATGTAATTTTATGTCATCATATGTAATAAGTCACACTTTAGAAGCTGCGATCTCCACAAAGTCATCACCCCACCTTACAGAGAAAATTTCTACAACATTTTCACTATCAAATCATGTTCTAAGTATTTCCATCAGAAAGAGCCTGGAAAGAGCTTTCCAACGGTATATTACACTCTCAAAATTGACTCTTGGATTGAAATTTATGCCTAAGTGAATAAAGTCCTATATACCCTAACCCTTCCCCTTTTTCCCACCTTTCCCTTAAACTTTATGTTATTAAAGTTTAATATTTCTTTTTATAAAACCCTTATTTCCCCCATCCAATGGAAAAATCGCATTATTAAAATCTTAAAAATACATATGCGATTTAATAACCACTTCCCCTCCATACCTTTTAACTTTATAATAAATTTAAAGTTTTATATGATAAATCCCCTCCGGTCGCAATCGAAGTATTTAATAACCACTTCCCCCTCATGACCCTTTAGAATTTTTAACAAAGTTTAAAGTTTTACATTGTAAAATTCCCCGCCGATCCAAACCTTTTCCTTTCCCATTGCAATCGCACCATACATATTGTGTGCCCTGATTGGCCCATGGTAAAAACTCCGATGCGATTGTATTAAGTCCCTTCCGATTGAATCCCGCCCAATTACATCTTGACCGTTGATCCGATCGACGATCGGATGGCCCATACTTTATCGCTCTATCCCAATTGGCACTTGCAATTGATCCCCTCCGATTGAGTTCCATCGATTGCAAACCTTCGATTGCACCTCCGTCGTCGATCTGCCCATCCAATCGAATGACCCACAAGCCGTCGTGCTCATCGCAATCGGCGTTTTTAAATAAAACCTTCCCTCTGCCCTCCTCTGATCTCCCGATTCCGATCGACCTTGGGTCCCACCATATAAACCTTCGCCCATTCATAATAAAAGGGTTTCTTTCCCTTGTAAAACTTAAAGTTTATTTTAATTTGTTTTACAAAGGTCTTGTTCCCATTGCATCGGAGGAATTTTATTATGTAATACACCCGCCTCAAATCCCTGATTGCGATTTCGATTTGGTCCCCGGGTCCCACCGTAAAATTCACCCCCCTACTCCAAGTTAAAATGTTATTTCCTTTTGAAATGCGTTAAGTCATATGTTATTACGGATGCCCCAATCACATCAGTGAAATTCCCATTGCGCCTCCACTTGCGATTCCGATTGTTCCCCAGTCCCACCTTTATCCCTTCCCTTTTTGTTATGAAATTCGGTCTTTTCCCTTTGTAAAAAGTGAAAAATCACTTTTGTTTGTTTTCAAAGGGATTTCTCCGCTCTATTATTGTATTACCCCATCCGGCCTTTGCCAATCGCATCGGAATTTTTTTGGCCTTACTCCTGCTTCCCTTCCATCCCGATCTGCGATTGCACCATCGAACCTCACTTATTTTCATCGCTCTATTGAATGGCTCCATTGCGCCTGCTCCATCGCATCGCAAACTTTCGATTATGTCAACACACCCCTTCCTCCCCTCCGATTCCGATTGCGATTCAGGCCCACTTCCTTTCCCTTTGCTCCTTCCATTCAAAAATGGGTTTTTCCCTTCACTAAAGGCATCATTTCATTTTTATAATTTCAAAGGCAATTTTCTTCAAAGTTGGTTTTCTTCAAAGAATAAAAACAGTGAGAGACAGTCAAAGGCCGAGAACTAAATATGAAACAGTGAGACATCTTTGGAAAATGATTTAAAAGGGATTTAAGCTATAGGTTTCTTCTTCTCATTTGTTGGGTGTATCGGCGAATCTCAAGATGGTCAAATTTTCTTACTGTTCCTTCTTTTCAGTGGCAGTCTGTTGGTTTCTTTCCCATATTCGGATTTCAGTTCTTGAGCTGGAAAATAGCTCCCTTTTTCTGTGGATCTATTTCCTACATTTCAGTATATTTAATGTAATTTCGAATCATTGGTAAAACAGTCTGTAAATCAGTAAGTAGGGGAATAGTGTGGAAATCAAGGAGAACGCTCTGCGTTCCATTGCCACAGTTTTGGACAGGGAATTAATAAAGATATGCATGTCTGATTTGTGGGATCCATTTGGTATGAAATTTAGAATTTGTTCTCTCCTTTGTGTTCATATGTAAATTTGTATGTGTATCATTCATTCATAAACATCTTTGTTTTGAATGCTTTCAAGATAGAAAGGTAGAATCCATTTTTTATGCTTTGCCTTGGGAAATCATTCAATACTCTGTGTTTTTCTTCTGTTTGAAAAGGATCCATCTCCCATGCCCTTTTCAGCTCCTCATCAGTCTTTCCATTCCATTATTATTTAAAATTAATTGTTGAAGTTTCCTTCCTACCTTGCCCCATGAGATAACTTGTATCCCGATTTAATTCCCCAGTTTCAAACTGTCCCATTTGTCCCACACGTCCCTGAAAAATTCATTCATTTCATTAAAAAAAAATTCTCTATTATTATACCTAGCCTAAAATCAGTTTTCATAATTGTACTTTTTTGAATATCTTTTCACGGAGAGAGCCCTCTCCTGACCTTGTAGGGCTAGCTACAAGGCTGAGCGTGGTTTAAAGGTTACCCTGATTTGCATTTTTCAGCCTGAGATCCAGATCAGGTGATAACATGTTGAATAAAACTTTTGAATTCATATCCAAAGAATCTGGAGCAAACAGGGAATTAACTAATATTAAAATTTCTTGTCCAGGTCTTTTCTGATCACCTGCAAAAATAAAAATAATAATTAATGAAAACCAGGTTTGCAAGGATTTCGAATGGGCTTCTGGAACTAGTTTAGAGTAACAGCTGGTTTTAATTAGGCGTTGGCAACGATCTCCTGGTTCATGTAATTCAAATAGAGATAGGAAATTGAATGCAACAATCGGGAGTTTATTTCACGCAGGGTTGACAGGAAATGTATCGCACAGTGGATGACTGGATAGGTAGCATGATGGTTTAACACAACGCGGGGTTGACAAGTAAGCAGTTTATCGCACTGTGAAAAGTGGTCGGGCGGTTTTCAGGATGAGGGTTTGATAGAATGAGTGATCGTCGCGTGGCAGGGGGAGGGATTGTGAAACCACCTATTTCGCAACCTTCCCATTGTATTAAGCATCGGGCCATTGGAAGTGCGAAAAGGTGTGAGGGTCGTTGGATTAGCTGGTGCTAATCGGACGGTGTATAAATGAAGAGGTTTCACGTCTGGAGGTGGTAGGGTCGGGTATTATGAACGCAAAGGGGTTAATAGATCATGTATAAATTATGTGTTAAAAAATATAAAGGGGTTGTAGAATATGTATATGGGAATTAATATTTAAAGTGGGATATAATATATGGAGGAGTTAAATGAAAGTGGGGGGTTTAATATATGCGATGGAATTAATAATAGATGTAGGTCAAGTAATATCAATGCGGGGGTGTTAATGTGTTAGTGGGAAAGGAGAATTTTAATAATGGGAATAGGTTTTTACCTAGGAAATGGGTATTCCAGTGGGGAAAAAGGGATTTTTTTAGCAAGGGGAAAAGGGTATTTATCAAAAAGGAAAGATTTTTGACAAGGGAAATATGTTAGAATAAGGGAAAATTAATAGGGAAGGGGTTTTCTGGAATTAGGAAGGGGAAATTAGTAAGATATAGTGATAAGAAACAAACCAATTGATACTTTCCAACGCTTGTGAAAGTAATCTACCTACCCTTTCTTTATCCTAGCATTTTATTTATTTTCTTGGGCGCATTTGAGCTTGCTAGCCCTTTTATTTATTTAAATAAGCAAACTATATATTTTTAACCTTATGACTTCCAATGGCTCAAATTAAACTGATGAGCTCATTTTATTCTCTACCTAACCACTGATCTACCAAGATTAAATGGTTTGGCTAGATCTTTATTCTCTAACTATCAGCATGAAATTTAAAGCATGGATGAGTCAAGATTAAGCTATTTGACCTTCATGAATTGTGGCATTTGTAGACAAGTTGCACACAATTATTATTGGCAAATTTAAAGTAACAGTAGTGGCATTTGAATGTGCAGCACTTTCAGAATTTATTCTATTTCTTTTTGTGGGGTTCATACTTGATATTCTTTTTTGTTCTTGTTTCTTTTGGTCCTTTGATCTTTCTTTTAGGACTTACCCTCTTTTCATTTATCCTATTATTATTGGACCCTAACAGTGGCTTCACTTGGGGATGGCATCTCCTTGTGAGATGTCAAGAACATCATCGACTAGTAGCCTGATCCATTGGGCCAATCCCAAGCTTACATATGATTTGTTATATAATCTCTGTGACTGAAAATCTTGAACTGAAATCAAACCCTTTTATGCAAACTAAAATCTGATATATGCTGAACTACTGCAACCTTCAAACCAACTACTAGATCATCAATATCTTAGGGCCTTCTCCTTGGCTTCAAATCTTAATGAATTATTTCAACATTTTCTAAAAACTGGAAACTGATACTGAAATAGACTTGCTGTTAAATCCAATCAAAGTAAAATTATACATACTTACTCTAATCAGTTGTCCAACTGCTGGTTAGCTAAAACGAAACAACCAATGCAACCATTTAAGCATTATATACATTGGTGTATTTTGTTGCATTTGCTTGTTTGTGATCAAAATTGAAGTTTTGCAAACCATTAGAAACTTGTCAACAAATGTGAAGATAAGGAAATACTCAATTTCCTTTGTTGACAGTAGAAACTATACAAAAGGATCTTCCACGGTATGCACACTAATTTTAAACTGATCCAAGCAACTATACATCTGTTCTGAATTGCTTCCATGCCATGAAACTAAACTGTTACTTCCTTGCATATTTTCTGATAAGATTTGTGATGATATTTCTACTGATAAAAATGTTTGCTTGATGAAACCTTTATCATCTTGATTCTGAAGCTCATAGTTAGTGAAAGGAGAAAAATTTTTATTACATTCATCATCCAACATATCAACTATTGGATCATGAAAAACTTCAAGGATTGATACAACCTATTGGATATAGGTTTGAATGGAACTTCATATATTTCTACAGGCTACTCATCATTTGATTTAGATATTTTATACCAAATTTCCTTTAAAAACTGAAATGCTTCAATACATAGTGGTATAGAACTTTCCTCTGTCTTTTGATCAGGTATTTCAATCAAATTTGATAACTGTAATTGTGAAACTGAAAAATCTTGATCAAGAGTTTCATTGTTTTCTTTGATGTCAATAACAATACCTAAAGACTGTTGATTTTTTATTGCTTTAAAGTTGTCTCTGATGAACTGAAATGAAGCAAAAAAAAGAGGCAAAGATCCTTCACTTATCTTAAAATTTTCTGCACTTTCTTCTTCATTCTCATAGCTGATCTATATTGGCTAATCAAGGTATTCGAGCTGCTGAAATGGAGTTTCCTCATCCCACAAACTAGCTACTGATTGCTCTGTAAAATTAGCTTGAGTTGAAGAACACAATTATCATCATATTGATCATACTCAAGAAAATCATTAAAATAATTAGGGTCATCAAATGTACACATTAGATCAGCAGGTTTCTCTTCCACATATTGATCTGTAAATCCATTTTCTGATCTATGGTAGTTGTGCTTAACAGGGAAGTGTTTATGACCAACAAACTCTTCTTTTATTTCAATATACGGGTCATGGTGATCTTGAACAAAAAATCTATCTTTCATGGTGATCTTCTGTATCATTTCCTCTATTTTATTTACCGAAATCTCGAGTTTTACCTCTGAAAATGTCAGGTGTTCTACAATGTTGTTATCCTCTTCTTCTACTTTCAACTTTTCCCTCTTGATCAGCAGATTAACTTCTACATCTACTGGAATATTTTGCATCTGTTCAAGTGTTGAAGGGTTTCTTTCTCTCAGCTGAAATTCTATTTTTGGATCAAATGCTTTTGGATAATGCTGGAGAGATGAATCAGGAGTAGGTCTGATATTTGATGGCATTGAATAATAAACTTAATTAAATCTGTTAGAAAATTGTGGTATAGTCTCATTTGGATGTCTTTTCAACTGATTATATTCTTCAAAGAAATTGGCCACCCATTAAGTCCTTTAAGAAAAATTCAAAAATGTTGGGAGGATCCCAAGTTGTTTTTGGATGACTCTTCCTTTGACATCATCTCTAAGAAAATAATAGTCCCCTTCAATGTTGTAATTGGTTTCCATTTCCAAACTAGGGTTGTAACCCTTGCCCACTTATTAGACAAGATAAGTGCATCAAAGAATACTACTAAAATTGGACTTTTCCTCAAGCTACAATAATACAAGTCCTGCATTAACAAATGGCCTCGCCACTTGATAATATCCTATGAAACTTTTCTAAATTCCTAGCATCGGTGACTAATAAGCCCCCAATTGCAAGTGATAACAGGTAGCAAAAGGCATGTACATTTTCCAAAGGAATCATCAAAACATTCTCAAACTCCAACCCTATGTGCTTTGTTATATTAAAATATTGGAAATTTTGAGACAAAGTCCAAAAGCTCAATAGTAAGACCATGTGTACTGAATCGATGGCCATTATCACTCACGTTATAAGCAAGAGTACTCACGACTACGAGTACATAGGCTCTTGCACTTGAAATTTTGGGATTTATTTTGAGAAGCACGAGATTTTTTTAGAACATTCCTAAACTATATGGAGAAGATCCATCCACCCACAATAACCAACTTGTGATGGATCTTTGATTTTTGTAAAGACCCACTATAAAAACCATTTCCACAAACCCTAGTATCAATTTTTTCCATAACCTTGGTATACTAATTTCTATTTTTATTATAGCGATTATTCCATCCCTTAATATAATATAATATAATATCTACTCTCAGTGCTCTCTAGCCTAGTATGGTAGAGATGTTATAAGGTTTAACATTTTGGCTCAACCAAATAAAATAAAATAAACTAAAAAAATAAAATTTTGTAGCTCATGGTTTTTTCCTTTGGCATTCTTATCTAGTGTGTCTTATTTAAAGGCTAATAATTAAACTGACCTAGATCCATTTTAACCCAAGATCTAAAAAGCAACAAGAGGGATCTAATCTCTTTCCACTCTAAAAGAGGTTTTCACCTCAAGAGAGAGATTTTATTCCTCTAGGAACTTGGTAAATCAAGAGTTAAGATGGATCCAGGCTAGTATTTTTTTTTAAATCTATTATTATTTAATCTTTAATTCAATTAATTCTCATTTTTACTAAATCTAATTCCATAAAATATTTTATGATTATCAAATATTTTATTATTATATTACATTTATACTTTGTTATATTATATATATTATATATGTTAAACCTATTCTTATTACATTATTCTAAATGATTAATTAACTCCATGATGGGGATGTTTTTTCACTGATCACTTTTTGGCAATGAAGATAACCAATATTTAGGAGGAACAATAAATTATAACATAATTATATCAACATGTTAATAATATACACCTGTGTCCCTCCCATGCAAAAAACCTTAGCGGCTCTTGAAAACGAATTGGCCCCTATCCTTGCCCTTGCATGACAACCACATGGCATGAATTTGTTCAAGGTACAGGGAATCACCTTGCCAGGGCCCCTCCTATTAAATATCCAACCTTCACCCTCTATGTTTTCATACGCTTCGGGATCGTCACTCTAATAATTCCTTCTGCCTTTGTGGATATGGTGACCTCCTTCCATGGCACATTGGCCAAAGAAAGAGATCTACCTGACATGAGAATTAACCTCATTAATGATATCATCATGCGCGTTTGTGTTGGTTTTATGAATATTGGATTCACCTATGAAAATTGGCCCTTGTCATGCATTTCGTATGGCTTTCTCTTCCCTCCTTGTACCAGATCCCTCATTCTCACAGATGATAAAATCCCTACGTTGTTTGCAGGGTGTTGGAACTCAGGAGACATGCTTGTCAACAAAGTTGCAACTCATCACCTTCTGGAATTGGTGTACAGTATCAAACACTAGTTTAAGCTTTAGTTTGCATCGTTGTTTCAAGGTCATCCATCACCTCAATCGTCCTTTTTCCTTTTATCTAAACTTTGTTGTTGTTCTCTTCGTTGGTCACACCATGGCTTGAGTATCAGGGTGGTAGCCTCCTTCAATGTTCTGTATGTTGTTCTTTCATAACACGAGGTTTGCCCTGTCTTTTGAGTTGGTGGTGGTATTATCCCCGCTGTCTTTATAGGGTTCAAACCCAACTGGAGTGTCCTTCAACTTCCATGTGCTTGTTAGTGGGGTTTGGTATTCGAGTATGTGAAAATTCGATAATCTTGAATCCTATTGTAGCAACTCATAATATTTCTTCTATTTTTTAAATTAATTAAACAAATTATTTTTTGTGTGCTATAGAAAATATTGAAGCATATACAATGCAACCTACACAAAACAAATAGTATGAAAGAAAATAAATGTTGGAAGAATAGATGCACACACACAATTTGACACCATTATTTTTAGACTAAGTCCCCGAAAAACCTAACTCGAGAAAATTGGTGAAACAACTGAGGGTTTTGATACTAAGTAGTATTGAAATCTGAGTGTAATTTATGGACGCTTAATCTAACAATCCAAAACAGATAAATGACTGGAAATGAAACTAGTGAGAAATTTTCTCACTCCACAAGTGATCTAACACTGACCTCAGCTCTATTTGAGTTGTTCCTTGCTCCCTCTGTGCAGGCACTACCTTATCCTATGCAATAATGCATCTCACAAGCTCATAATTATGTCTCCTCTTGCTGTATCACTAGTTGTTGTCTGGGAAATGGATCCTCCTGGTCTCTGGACTCTCTACCTAGCCTTTGGAACTGGATCAATTCTTCTCCCCACCAAAATATGAATTTCCCACTAAGGCTTTGCGCTACCTCTGGGTTGCTTCTTTGTGGTAATCATTGCCTCTCTGCAATGTACTCACCGGAATTGGAAAATATCCCTTTGGCCTCACTATCTCTGCCCCTCTCTCACTACTTTGAGCTCACTAGCTTTCTCTCCGGCAACTGGATGCTGCTACTCAGGAAATTGATCTGCCAGTGAAATCAAACTTGTAGTGTGTCTTCTCCAAGCCCTATCAAATTCTTCTTATAATCCTTCATTGAGACTTCAACGAATACTATTAAATATTATTCTATGGCTTGGATTAACTATAAATTGATCTATGCGCTTTTATAGAAGATTCTCACCATGACTTAATTAATTCATTTTAATTATCATATTTCCTAATTTTAGACTTAGGAAATATAAAAAACTGAAAAATTGATTTAATTAAGTTGTCTCTAGGTGGAATTTCCATAAACAATTTATGGGTGTTAGAGAATTCATGTATTCTAGTCACTCTTCCAAATCTTGTGGCTAAAACACATTTGATGCTACAAAAAATAACACTCCCTCTTAGCGAGGAAAGTGTTTTAGTACTGTAATTGTTGCTACAATATACTGCCTCTGCATCATCTCCTATCATGTTGCTGATGTTTGGCTACTATTTCCCACCAACTACTGTCCAACTCAGATATTCATTGCATATGTGTTATTTCTGACCCTGCTAAACTACTTCCAACACTACATCTGCATTGCAACTTTGTTACTGCTGCTACTACAACTTCTGAAAATCCCTCTCATTTACTACTACTGCAACTGCAGCATCCACAACTGAGAACCTTCCGAAAATAATAAACCATCTATGTTCAGTTTGATGCATCTGTCATGTGATTCATGTCGGCTACTAGTCTCTATGTTGTCACTGAATCCTTTGCGCTTTTGCTGACTCTACATTTTTCCAACTACATTGTTTCCAACTCTGCACTATGCTACCCAGCATCTGACTGCTACTAACCACTGCATCTGTCACTCTGGCATCTAACTGCACCAATTTCCACTGGTCCATCTTGCTACTGCGTAATAATTCAAGAGGTGGAAATCCTCGAGAATCATGCCCTTCTTGTAGCTCTCTGGGCTACAAAACCAATTCACCACACCTCACTCTTGGAGGGATGTCTGCTATCATGGAAAATTATTCCTCCAACTTGGAGGACAACCTATCGATCTCCATGGAAGAAACCTGTTGGTCCTACTTCTCCTCCTTTTCCTTCTTTCTGAGAGGACATTGATTGTTGTAGTGGCATATCTCACCACACCTGAAGAAATTGAACTTCAAAAGGTCCTTCTTCATCCTACGCTGCTCCTACTGCCCCTTTGATGCGAGGGATGCATTCTCCTCTTCTTTCACCTCCTTGTCCCACTGTTGTTGCTGCTGCCACTGATGGTGGTATTCACAAAATCTCACCTCATCTCCTCTTGTTTCAAGTAATCCCACATCCTAACCCATTTTGGAAATTCGTGTCTACCAAAAATGCTCTGGACAAAGACTTGTCAGTCATCGGAAACATTGTTGAGAGCTAACCGCACCAATTTTGTAGGTTGGGGCCCTGACCCTACAGATGACGGCTGGTCTCTGACATCCTGAAGCCTGGTGAGGAAGGGGTCTATGCGCTCCCCCTTCTACATATGGGTACATCTCAGCTCCTCCTCTATAGACATATTTTTCTACTCGGAAGATCCCTGGTATAGCGTGGCGAGAGCATCCCACATCTGCTTGACAGTGTCCTTGCCAGCTATATGTGATACTACATGATCTCGAACCCCATCAGGAATCAATCTCTTTTCATTTTCCATCTCCTTCTTGTATGATTTTAGTTGATCTATATCTATGGGGACAACCAACATGTTATCGATGTATTCCTTGAGATCATACTCATCCAGAAGACAAGAAATACTTGCCTTCCAGATCACATATTTGGGTGCTTCGTCCAACCTATCATGATCTCTTAGCCCGACTGATGCCTTATCCAAAAAATAAGTTGAAATCCTCATATTATCCTCTTCTAAGTTGCTACTAGGCTCTATGCACTCCTTGCTGGAGTGAGTAAATTTTATCATAGTGACTGTTGATCTGCAATGAGAAATCAAAATTTTGAAGATAGAAGTTCCTTGAGGAAACATTTCCCTTAGTATGTGCTTTTTTCTCCCACCGGGCGCTATTTTTCTCTAGCAAGTTTCTGCAAAATAACTGTGTCCAGCTAGATATATTATCTGTAAGGAAAATACTAGTTGCTCCATCTACCTCTGGTAATCTTCGATCTGGATAAATCTTATTTCTTTGTCGCTCTCTTAGATAAATCAAATTTTCCTCAAGAAATTGACCCTCCTAGGCAAAGAACTATGATGTCTCTGAGGGTTTTGAATTATTTCTTATGCAAAGCTACAAAATTCATCTTCCCTTCTGCTACTGAGCTCTTCGGCTTATAATATGTGCTCTGATACCATGTGAAAATTCAGGAATCCCGAATCATATTGCAACAACTGATAATATTTCTTATATTTGTTAAATTAATTAAACAAATTATTCGTTGTATGCCACGAAAAATATCGAAACATATACACTGCAACCTACAAAAAACAAATATTTTAGAGGAAAATAAACACGGGAAGAATAGATGCACATACAATTTGACACCATTATTTTTGGACTAAGTCCCCAGAAAAACCCGACTTAGGTAAACCGGTGCAGCAGATGAGGGTTTTGATATTAAGCAGTGGTGAAAGCTGAGTACAATCTATGGACTCTTAATCTATAAATCCACATATAGAAATGACTGGAAATTAAACTAGTGAGAAATTTTCTCACTCCACACGCAATCTGACACTGACCTCAGCTCAATTTTAGTTGCTCCTTGCTCCCTCTGTGCAGTCACTTTGTCAACCTACGTAGTAATTGCATCCCACAAACTCGGAATTGTGCCTTCTATTGCTATCTCACTAGTTGTTGTCTGGGAAATAGATCCTCCTCGCCTTCTAACTCTCTGCCCAGCTACGGGCACTGAATCACTTCTCCCCCCCAACAAAATATGAATTTCCCACTGAAGCTTTGTGTTGTTTTGTGTTGCCTCTCTGTGGTAATCACTGCCTCTCTACAATGTACTCACCAGAACTAGAAACGCTTCCTCCAACCTCACTATATATGCCCCTCTCTCACTGCTTCGAGCTCATTAACTCTCTCTCTAAAAATTGACTGTTGCTACTCAGGAAATCGATCTACCAACGAAATCAAACTACAGGTGTGTCTTCTCCAAGCGCTATTGAATTCTTCTTATAATCCTTCGTTGAGACTTCAACGACGACGATTAAATCTTAATCGATGGATAAGATTAACTAGAAATTGATCCATGCACTTTTCTAGAATATTTTCACCATGACTTAATTAATTCCTTTTAATTAATCATATTTCCTAAGTTTAGGCTTAGGAAATATTAAAAATTGATTAATTAATTTAATTAAGTCGTCTCTAGGTGGAATTTCCAGAAACGATTTATGGGTATTGAAGAATATATGTATTCTAGTCACTCTACCAAATATCGTGGCTATTACACATCCAATGCTACAAAAAATAACAGATTACTTTCTCGATTTGGTTTTAAAATCAGGTCTCGTCACTTCCAACCCTTATATGTTCACACACTCGTCAGGTCTCTTTAGTTGTGTTAAGGGGTGTCTCATAGGCCTTCCTTAACTCTCCAACCTATCACTTACTTCCCTTACATTGTAGTCAACTACCGCTTCAGTGCCTGGGTAGAACCACATTACCTTTATGATATTGTTGGGATCCTTTCCCATTCATTAGTGGTCATGGTCAGTTATTTTGTTTGCAGGTTGTCCATGGTTCCACGACAATGCTTGTTTCTCGACAGGGTGAAGTGCCAGAGGAATCCTCCTCTAGGCACAGGAAGTTTTTTGGTTGGGAATCAGTGGAAAACTTATTTGAGGTTGCTCCTTTGGAGGTCGGGAAAGAAATTTTGATGCTAGAAGCTAAGGAATTTGGAGACTGCGCTAATATTTCTCAAACTTTGAGATAAGCGGACGAAGCCTCAAATGGGTACTAGATCCTGGAAAATTTTGAAATAGATGACTCCATTTCCTTCACTCAATCACTCACCATCGTCAAATGGAGACAATGCTTAACATGGTCATTCATGATAAGCAAATCAATTACAAACTATTTTCATGTGAGGAAGAAATAAAGTGCATCATATGGGATATTAGATACAATTTGGATAACATAGTGGTAATTTTGACCCAGGTGGAATGGTATATAGCTTCAAACTCTGACACCAACTCCAATGGACATGAGTAAGAGGCTACAATAATCAATGTCGTTCCTCTCAACACGAATAATGTCAATTCTGCCTTACCGGAGAACTATTCTCATGTTGCTAGCTCTTTAGGATAGACAATTATCATTACTTACTAGTTTATATATTTTTTTCCAGTATTTAACTACAATATGTGGTGTTTAGTTTATCTTTTGTGGCATCCTTATGTCAAGTTTAGCTATCTCATGTTATCTTTTGTAAAGGGCGGTCTGGTTCGCTTTTGAATATTTTGTGCGAGACACCCTAGTTTTTGGGCCAATACAAATGTCTACTATGCCCCACTTTTTTCATCGAGAATGGGGAATTTTGTTCACTCTAGAACTATCAAAGTTTTTGAAAATTTTTAGATGTAATACCTCATGTAATTTACTCTATTTTCAATTGAAATATATAGACATATTTAAAAAAAATAAAAAATTTAAAAATGATTAATTAATTTATTGTCAATACTTTATGACTTCTTCCTCTATCATTTTATGTTTTATTTTGTATCAATAAGGTTGACAACACTTTTAAAGTCTATAAAATTTTAGAATTCTCCATAATACAAGATAAAAATGCATGTTTTATTGAAAATTATTGAAAAATATGTATTTGTATAAGGGAAACACTTGTAATAACTAAGTTACATTTACATTTTTTATATCCAATTTTAATCTAACTTAGCCAAAAACTACTAAGGATAAGATGTTTTCTTGAAAAAGATAACTTACTTAATGTGGGTATTGTGTTTGATCACAATCGTAAATCAAAGATGACTTCACATTTCTTTTTGCCTCATCGTAATGTGTCCATGACTTATTAGTCTTTGTTAAATGTAAAAACTATAGCAATCAATTCATTATTTTTGACTTTGCATTGGTTATGCTTTGACTATGAATATTTAACTATTTGCAAATGTAAAACATTATACATATATGTTTTTTTTAAATGATATATTAAAATTTTATTTTGTATCATTTAATTGGTGAAAATAATTGAAATCTTATTGCAAAATTGAAATAAAAAAAGAAAGGGAAAAAAATCAAAGTTCAATAATAATAATAATAATAATAACAACAACAATTAATGAAACAAGTTAATTTTTTTTTTTTTTTACTATATATATATCCGTGGAAATGATAATAAAATTGTAATTTTATAAGGAACAAAATCATTCTTTAGATGCTTGAAGCATTTGGTCATATAAGCGTTACTGTGAAATTTACATAAAATATGTCAAAGTTAGGTATCATAAAGATCCGTTAACTTCTCCTTGTTGCCTTTTTTTTTTCTGTACTTTCTTACAAACCCTAAGGTTGAGATCAACCAGAACCACAACCAATTCATTTATATTGTTTGCACAATGACTTGTTTTTTAGAAATGGGTCCCTCAGATGTGTGATTTCTCTTGATACCCCCAATACCCTTTTCATCATGTGATTCATTTTCCTATTGCTTTGATGTTTGGGTCATTGCTAATTTGATACCCTGATGAATGTTTGTAGTGGATCTAGACTGGGTCACAATACACCCTTCTACATGATTTCCTTATGGAACCCGAGCATCACCGTTTGTATGATTCTCCATGGTTTCTTCCTCTTCTTCTTTTGAAAGATGAGGATAAGATACCTACCATCCCCTCTTCTTCTTTTGAAAGATGAGGATAAAATTACTACCATCCCCTTGGCTTTTGGGATGACCTTTTTTTTTCTTTTTGGATTCTATTTTGTAGCAGACATGAGTTCTATAAGTGTCATATTTGAAAGAAAATTGAACATTTGAATGTCATGTTTGCATAATCTAATACCTAAGTCCACTAAATTTTTTTATGCTTCAGTAAGATATGATTAGGTAAGCCTTTGCTCAGGTCTATCTCTACAAAAATTCTAGAAAAAGTATTTTTGTCTTTTCTTATTCTTTCAAGGTCCATCATTTTGAATTTTCCCGAGATATTTCCAATATCCTCTAGGACCGTGTGGTGCCAAAAAGGAAGAGGAATATTGGGTAGTCTTACTCATATTGAAATTTTTGAGACTATCATGTTTGTGACATCAAAATATAGGAACCTTGGGGTAATGAAAAGCCCTGCTCTACCCCAAAACCATGGTCTCACATTTAGGATGAAATCCAGATTTTTATGTGTGTCAAATTGAAATATGAAAAATCCTTTGGAACATAGATATAGATATTAGTTAGGGGTCCAAGTGGAGAAAACCCATTGGTGTAATGCATCATATTTTGGTCAGAAACCATTGAATTTTCATATAATGACCCTAGATTGGGAAAAAAAAAAACTTTTTGTAGGTTAACTTCCATGTCTTGTGCTTGTTCCATTTGATCTATGATGTAATTTCCTTGGTTGTTTTGAATATGATCAAATGGGCTATGAGACTTCCCTTGCACTGCAGCCTTGAAAGTGACTGATCCATTGGGGTTTTTGGAACCCTGAGCTCCACCACACAACCTCAGATTTAAATAATGGTAGAGTCCTACAAAATTCCATATTCCTTCATCTTCATAGAATCATGTAGGAATTCCCCCTCGAATAACAAATATTGAGAAGGTAGAGCTATACTATTAGTATTAAACTTAATCACAGGCATACGAAAAAGGCTCACTTTAGTCGTGCATAACAAACAACCCTAACAGCAAAGATGGCTACCAATATCTTTAGATATGCAATTAGTTGACCAAGATAAATGCTTCAAAAATCTAGATCTATGCATTAAAAGACATTAAGCAATAAATAAAAGCAAGAGTTGCTCCATGCATCCAATAGACAAGACAAGAATATGTTTAAATAATTTTGTATTTATGGCACCTGGGAGGAGAACATAGAAGGATGTTACCAGTCCTCCTCAATGGGATGGGTTCTTGTAAGTCCCTAGCACTTTAGATCTAAAATCCCTCTCTCTTGATGGTGTAGAAAACCCAGACAAAAATGGAACTCCAAGGGAGCTCACAAGAAAAATGGTAGAAAAATCTGACAATGATGGTGGATCAAAGTCAGACCAAAAGTATAGATCCAAAGTGATCTTTAGGAAACAAATGGTAGTGAGTGAATGGAAAAATCCTTCTATTTATAACAAAACATTGAGTTAGTCTAGATATTGGTGCATAATTAAAATATTATTAACCAATTCTAGATCCAACTTTTATGGAATATTTATTATATTTGTTGGAGGGAAAAAGAATTTGACTTGGGTCAAATCCCTTTATTTGTAAATAATAAATAAATAAATGATTTATTTATTATTTTAAGGATGTGGTTGAGAAATAATCAAATAAATAATTATTTATGAGTGGTTTAGTCAAATTTAACAAGGAATATTATTTAAATAAGGTTTAAATAGTTATTCTTAGAAAATAATAAGATAAATAATAATTTATCTAATTAATTTTCCTGTTTTTGGCTAAATATGACCAGGAATATTACCTAAATTGTTGTTTAACTAATTATTCCTTGAGGAAAATCAAACAAATGTAGATTTATTTAATATTTCCTCATGGGGTTTGTTGTTTAGACCATAAACAACTTAATAAAGGTGGTTTACTAAGTTATTTTTCATAGTGAAAGCATTTTAACTTAGTGTAAAATTAGTCTTACATGGTGTACTTAGGTCCATCTAATAGTAACAGGTCAGATGACCAAAATATGGTGTAACAGATTGCCCCCCAGTGTGCGAGCGTTAGGAGCTAATCGTATGACCGAAGTACTTTGTAAGAACTAAATCACTAGACACGGAAGGGGAAGTCAGAGAGAGAGAAATATAAGGCAGACCAAAGTGCTAGAGGACTAGACCCTGAGGAGGTGAGACTTATAGGTGTGACAAGTCTCTTTTATGAGTGATTACATGTGCTATAGGCGGCGAGTGAGGCATATATATGCCTGGAGAGACAAAGTACAAAGAATAATGCATCCAGTAAATAAGGGACTGAACTATATAGTACCTGCTTGCATAAACATGAGCCAGATAAAAATATGATTATGAATCCCACATACATACTGTGCCCTGGATAATAGCCAGGACTTATACAATAATATCTGAGTACATGAGATACAAATAAAACCCAAATTCCCCTGTAAACAGGAAAGGGCTCTGAAAATCTGACTGATACATGCAAACAAAAAGGCGCTGCAAGTGGCTGAGGCTGACATCATCAAATCTATGGAGCTACATCAAAGGCTGTAATGAAGAGGTCATCCGGGCAAGTGGGGGGCTACCTGTAGGGCCACCCCCTCATGAGGGCTAAAACATCTCACACACACCCAGGAATCGCCGGTATCATCTGTTGAATCACTAAACCATCAATTATATGGATATCGATCATGCTGAAAGGAGCTGGAGCTGAGAAAAAATCAAGTAAAAGGGAAATAAGGAGTTCCTTTGCCTAATCCGAGGCACCGAACAAGAGTGGAAGTTGGAACCAAGGTACACCGCCCTCTAGACCTATCTTCTGGAATGAATGATCTGATGTCGACAGAAGGAGGTTCGCCATAGGTGAGGAAATAAGGGATCCTCAACTAAGGCACGAGAGAAAATAGTAGAGTTACTAACAGACTAACACCAGGGATGATGATGAAATGGGGGGTACTGAGTAGCGGACATACAACTTCCCTTGTTAGAGCATAAAGGGCATGGATGACCTGGCAGCGACTGACACAATATCATAAGGGATAGGGGACAGTAGGACTGAAGGCCATAATGTGTGACACGAGAGAGGAACCAAGAAATTAAGGATGGAAGACTATAGCGGGATACAAAGGGACTCGAGATAGACTCTATGGATGCGATGATCACTCAACTTGGATTCTCTAAACAAGGGAAACTCGATGATGCTGCCACATAGGAAAGGTCCAATGGGGACCATAAAAACATGAGTACATGATGGTTACTCACGATGAAAATTGGCACGAGCATGGAAAAGTATGGAGGCAAAGTGGTACCCCAAGTACAAGTGTTGCAAGTGAAGAAATTCAATTTTGAGGAGCGGTGAAGTGACCCTTCTTGGACAAAATGTGTCCTGGTGAAGTATCAAATCACAAAAAAATAACAAATACCCATTTGAGGGCTCAGTGAGAGCTTTCCAATGGTACAAACGGTTTGTCAAACTGAGCTATGGTTTGGCTGCAATAAGAGAAAGAAAAATCAGGGGTTTCTCTTTTAATAAGGCATTTTCCCTCCAAATTCACTCATTTGCAAGGGGAGTTGTTGTGAATCGTAGCAGACAAACCAACCATTGGAATCGAGATCCGTCAGTTACAGGTAAGAGGCCTAACCATACTCTTTCATTTCAGTGGATTTAAAGTTCAGTTTAGGTCCCCAGAGCTCAGTAACAAACCATTGCTCCTCTTCACTGCTAGGTCGCACTTTTTGGGGAAAAAACTGCGACCTGGGTAGCAGGTTTTGGGCAGAGAGGGGTTTTTTTGTGCTGTTTTTTAGCTGAAAAATGGGTTTTTATATTTGGATATAGCCTTTCCTATCTGTACAGTGATAAATATGATGGTTTTTGTGAAGATATGGTAGAATTACAGATCAACTAGAGAGAGAGAGACCTGGGTACATTACGGTCAGAGATCTGAGAGGATCAGGGTGTCCACAGTGCATTGGCCAAGTTTGGGGTTCTGAAGTTTGTAGAGAACCCATTGATGAGAGCTGGAGAGCCCTTGTTGGCCTAGATTGTCAGCTATTGGGATCTAGACCATGAGGTATTTATAGTGCAGGGGCACCTGATCGAGTTGACCGTCCAGGATATATATTTTCTAACTCGTCTTGCACCACTTGGGATGGTCGGGAATACTCAGCCATTTTTACCACAAGGGTGGAACATCATGGAGTTTGTAGAGTGCCATTGTCGACCAGGTCTCCATGTCAAAGGGACACGGATACCCATCGGGGATCTAGAGAGGTTAGAGACCCCTGCTGTGGCCGCAACGGTGCTGCATATCCTGGGCAACCAGGCACTCCACCACATCACTGGAGGGTAGATGATGCTTGTGGAGAGTGTGTTGAGTGCGACCTACTATGGGTGGGCCCAGATGATGTTGTCATCATTGAAATGACAGTTTTCGCTATGCAAGCGGCAAGTGAACCATGACTGTGCATATGGTACATTTTTGTGCTCGCTCTTCTTTGAGAAGATCCTAACACTTTGACCTTGCATACAGCTCTAGGATGGGGACCTGAGGGAGCCTAGGATGCGCCAGTGGGGGTGACTACTGTGCAGAGGAGGAGGTGCGGCGATCAGAAAAGTGTTTCGACACGAGTTCTTTTCTCATTAGGATCAAATGCCATTATACATAGACGACTATCCCTATAGTGGGATGAGTTATCATGGGGACCTGGATTTGCCACTGCCACTTGGTCGAGTATGGGGACCCGATGGTAAGTGAAAAATTTCTAATATTTTATGTGCATTTTCATAATATTGTATATGGTACTGATTCTTTCACTTTTGGTATGCAGATATAGCACCGGTAAAACTGGCCGGGTATATGGGACGACCTGCAGTATCAGGCGCTGCAGGACCTAGTGGATCAAGGGAGCTACGAAATGAGGACGCAACAACCCTCCTAGAGGACATCCATCGTAGATGTGAGAGGCTTTTGACCGGTGTTTCAGAGTGCACCTGGAAAGACTTAGATGACGAGTACATAGAGCCATGTATTAGTTTACCCTCGGAGTGGCAAGGGGTCATGTGGCGCATGGCGATGGCCGGAAGGGGGATGCGCGATCTACGAGTTGTAGGAGTAGAGCCATTGGCTCGAGATCCTCAAAATAGTGATTAGTGTGTAGGGGCAGGTGGTGCCCCCATTTTTTAGTTTTTGTAACATGCTATGGGCATGTCATATGTATCAGAGTTGATGGACTCTAAAACATGTTATACGATACATATTATGGATATGCATCATTTTGATGGTTTTATGTTATTGTCTTGTGTTAAATGAATGTACTAAATTCCAATCTAGAATATTGTTTGCAATGCTATCTACATAGTGATTTTGTGCTCTAGGTACATGACTAAATGTAATGATTTCAAATTCACGCATCGAAAGCTTTACTCGTATCTTCTAAAAAGGATAGGATTATGCACACGATATAGACCATTCAATTGCATGACAAGAAGTAGGGAATCTAAACGAACATGAAGGTGGAGGATGCGATGGGAAAGGGAATCGGCTAATAAACCTTGTGCTGCATCATATTCAGCCTGATTATTGGTGGCAGTATCAATGCATACACTGTTCGAGAGAACAAGCGAATGTAAGGGGGTAAAAATGGCCCAACTTGCTGAGGCTAGATTCTGGGAGTAGCGACTTGCACCATCAGCATAACCAATATAAGGTGTGGACAGGAGGTCCATCTGAAAGGTGCCACAAGAAAATAAATGGGAGAATGATGAACAATGCTGGAAACCTGAGCGCAAAGTAGAAATCGAACAAACACTGCAAGAGGGAGTGATCTAGGTAGGATGTCTACTACTCACACGCCGACGAGTAGGTGGTGTGTGGGAGTTACCATAGGTGTATCTTGTGCTTAGGCCACAAAAGTCACCATAGACACGAATGGTGCCATCCCGCTTATGGGCGGGAAAGCTGAAGTCAGGGGTGGACAAGGCTTCCATGATGTCACCATCACAATAGAATATAGAGTGACTAGAGGAAGGGAGACCACATGACACGGCGAAGCTGCCTGACTTATCATCATGAGAAGAAAGGTTCACATGCACATCGTCATGGGGGATGATGGAAGAACAAGAAGATAAGGGATCCACCGATGTTGAGCCCAGGGTGATCGCTGAAGTGAGGTCGAGCGAAATACAAGGGGAAGTCTCAAAGGGAGTTTCCACCGAGGGTCTCATGGATGATGATAGGTAGAGGATGGTGGCTGCAGGCTCCATCATCTCAACATTAGGAGCAGGAATGGCAATGGGAGCAGGTAAATTCTCAAGCTATCCTGCAGCATACTGCGCAAGGACGAGAGAGGCATATTGGTTCTATTCAACCTCGTACTCCCGGACTACCTCCAAAGAGGCGTGGTAATGCGTAAGGTGGGGAAAATGGTGAGAATAGTGGCTATAGAGATCACACAAAGCACAAGGTTTTTTGGTGTGAATATTCTTAGGGTTCTTGGCTGCAGTCGAGGAAGAACCAAAGGCTTCAGGGACCGTAGACTCAAGGAACGTAACATTAACCATGGGCTTGATACGGGGCAACTCAGGATAGGTATGGGTGGCATGACCAATGACATCATGCAAAGCACAAGGCTTTGGTGGCGGAGGAGGAGCAAGGTTAGTCGGGGAAGCCTTTTCTTTTGATGCCCTCTTGCGAGCTTTGCCCATCTTACCCAAAGCTACCACAACAGGAGAAGGTTCCTGTTGAGGTGTTTGAGGCACTGTAACAGCAGGAGAAGTCATGGGGACTGGTTGAATCGGGGTCAAAGAAAGATAAGGTTTGGGTTGACCAGGTGGGGTAACAGCTGGGGGATCGAGGTACCAGATGGGAATCCCCAGGGTTAGGTTAGGAAGAGAGAGGGTAGCCATGACAGGTACTGAGAACACTCCAGGAGGGGGAGCTAGGAATGGTATCTAACCTGAGGGGTAATGGCCAGGAAAGACGGCTCCAAGATGGTTAAGGCCTGGAGGAACCATTCCAGGAGGGTAGAGAGGCTCATGGATACCAGTTGTAGGTGAAGGGCTAGGAGGAAGGGGTCCAAAAGGCTGAATTGATGGGCTAGGAGTAGGCTGTGGAGGGCGAGGCTGATGACTAGCCGAAGCTGGCCGCTTAAGGGAAGCTCGAGATGATTGCATCATGCAAACATTTGATGAGATGGGATCAGAGACAAAAGGAGGAAGATTAGGGAATGTACCAAGCAAAGAGGAGTCTTTGTAGACTCTGGGTGAGACACTGGTCAAGGGGTCGATGGTTTGATTATTGGCCACCGAAGATATGATGGACTTAGGGGAGGTCTGAGACTTCGATTCGTAATATGTCAACTGGTCGATGGTGACTATATTTCCATTATGGGGAAATGACATCTTGCGGTGAACCACAAATGGTACATCATACATTGCATAGGTGTAGCTACGACCCAATATAATGTTGTAATCTAAGGGGGCGTCAGTGAATTCTACGTTAATGCAAACAGTCTTGCCCGCATGAGTGATAGGACAATTGTGGAACATGCCAATGGGCTAGGAGGCATGTACATCCCATGCTCAAAGAGTTATCATGGAAGGGGCCAACTCAAGTGATCCGATTTGCTTCCAAACCGAAGCATACATCACATAGGTGGATTCCCCCTCATCAATGATACACCGGAAAACATTGGTGTTCCAGATCTTGACTGGGATTTGTAAGGCGATGGAAGCAGGAAGAGGAAAATGTTCTGATCATTCAACATCGAAGACGATCAATCGATCATATGAAGGATCTATAGTGCCCATGGTAGATAGTAAAGCTTTTCGTTGTGAAGGGCACGACTGGAGGAGTTCCAGCATTGAGATGACAACAGGGGATTGCGCCAAATCATCTACTATACTATATGAATGGGCAGCTTTGCTAGAAGCAACATTTCAGCGTAATGGTCCCTTAGGGATCTTGGTATGAACCTCTGCCTTAGGCTGAGGGATCTACAAAGGACCATTAGTTGTCAAAAGAGGCTCTGTAGAACCTGAAGAAGGTGGCTTGGGGACAGGCGTAGCGGGAGGCTTGTTGTACTAACAAGACCGAGTTTGAAGGTTGAGGTCAATGGTTATAGGTAGATTAGAGTTCATCATGAGAATCTGGTAATTGGAGGTACCAGATGGAGGAGGTTGAGTGGTCGCTTGACCTTCAGGTGGTTGGGTAGCCACGAATCCTTGTTGAGGGAAAGGATTAGTAAACATGGCCGACTAACTAGGAGCAGTATTGGGAGGGACGAAAGGGGAGGCTTGTTGTCCTCGCAATGTTGCTTGAGTCTCCCAAATCTGTCACATTTGTGGTAATAGAGGATAATTGTGAGTGTAATGACCATAAACACCACAACAAAAACAAGGCTTATTCATGCGAACAAGCCTGTCCTACTTGGGCTGAGTGCCTTGTTGCTGGTTAGCAGTGTTAGGTGCATTATTTTCAGGATTAGGTCTAGGATTACCGAGGGTAGATTGATTTTGAGTGCCTTTCCCCTTTTTTTTGAAGGAGGAGGATTAGTCGCGCTCTTCTGTGCATACACCTGCCCCTGAGGGGGCGGTGGCTGCTATTGCGAGGGTTGAGAAGGAAAGGGAGGTGGAGGTGCTAATGCTTGAGGAGCTAGAGCACCAGGCTGCAGATACAGATAATAAGGAGGTTCGGTAACATTGTAGTAAACAGGAGGTTGGGAAAAAGGAGGAGGCATGTCGTGTCTTGGATACATGCTACTGGGAGGGGGAAAAGTGCAGGAGGTGTTGGCCCCTCCCTGAAAAAACCATAGCCCATGGGAGGCCAACGATACCATCAACGGCATGAGATGCCCCTGATGCGTTGGCACCACGAGGTCTAGGAAGATTAGGTAGAACGGTATAAACATAACTCAACTGAGCATAGATCAGGTCATATTTTAACGCAATTTGGAGAGCGGCTTCTTCAGTTTGAGGGAAATGCAATGCGACATATTTTCCTATAGCAGGAAAAAGAGATCTCGAGAACCATTCCATGTACACACGATCTTCGAAGGTAGGGGCTCGACATAAGCTCTTTCTTTTCTACCATTCCTGGGCATGATCGGACAGGTGGGTCGCAGACGATTGACGGAAATAAGTCAAAAGTTCGGTACCAGTGTCATAACGAAGGGGAAGCTGGAAATAAGACAGAAAAGCTTTGGCAAGAGTCACAAAGGTGGTATGAGAGGATGAGGCATGATCAACATACCACTTAAAAGCTTCGCTAGTAAGCATATGTTGGAACAACTGAAGATGGACAGAGTCAACGATAATGGAGTTAGATGAAAACCACATGTGGAAAGATCTAACATGATTTGTAGGATCTTTGCCAGCAAGACCTTCAAACTTGGGGATGTTGGAAGGGAGCTTGGTCAGCATAGCAGGCAAACTAGCTTCATGGTGTATAGGGTCATTGATCAACTGGTTAAAATCGGGAAAACTGAGGCCTGCCATATAGGGGAGCAAGGGAGCAGCTGGGGTAGTTCCTGTTGCGGTCCTACTAGTAGTATTCCCAGCATTAGGGTCGGGGCTACCACCAGCGTTAGGTCCTGAACCAGAAATGGTGAAGGTAACA